>WBMW01001115.1:479376-502776 GCA_013396635.1 Penelope pileata
AAATACACTCTGGAAAGATAGTAACATTCTCTTGCGTAAAACAAGACACATAGAAACAGTAGAAATTACTTGGAAAACCTGTTTTTATGAGTGATTTTATACATCTTGTACATTCTGTCATTAAACTTATTTTCCATATCTAAGTCATAACATTTTGCATCAAAATCATTTTATTCATTTCCTCATGCATCTATATAGGGGCAAATGCTGTTCTCAGTTGTATAAACACATAGGTAATGGAATTACCCCAATCTTACAGCACTACAGAGTACTACTGGCCTTTCATTCTAAGACACAGTGGTGGAAATGCAGTGTCACAGAAAGGCTCCTTAACACAGGATACACATTATAACTTCAGTCTAACAACGGTCCTTATTCAAGTGAATTTAGCAATACATGTGATGGCTTAACACTCTTGTTACAGCTGAATTTGGCTTTACAGAAGTGCTAGTAAACCAAAAAATAGCAGTTGCATCCTGTTGAAAAGCAGCAGCTACTATATTAACATCTAGATGCATGCAGAACACAGCACTGGAGAGCAATGAGAATACCGTAAAAAATAGCCAGTTTACTTACGTCTCTCTCATTACTTCAGCATTCAAATAAAATTTAAATGGAATCCAAAGCAATTGCTAAAGTTAGCTCATTAATCATCTAAACAACAACAACAAGAAAAAAGGTTATGCAGTTATAAACTGAAAGATCATTTGTATTTTTCTATTTTTTTTTTTTATTTGGTCCTGCCTAAGCGAAGTTCAAACTCACTGAGAATGGACTCAAAACTATTGGCATTCAAATGCCCATAGTGTATTATCTCATACTTCAATTTTTAAAAGCTCAAGAGATTTCTTCAATTCCTTTTATTGTTTCTTCAAATGAACGTACACTGAAGAAGAAAGATGAGGAAAAGTAAGCTAGAACAGGCAGAGAGTAGCTATTGCACACGTGTTTTAAAGTCATGCAAAAACCTTTTTACTCTGCTGTCTAATGTGTTTAGGGAAATCATAGACATAGTTTGTTATCTGCCATAAGGTCTTCAACTGAGGAGGCTCATGCTGTGAGAATTTCCATAGCAACTACTTAAATTGACATAAGTGTTCATTTTTAAAATTGAGAGCCCAGGGACACGATTAGCTACAGCAATACCATGTAAACCACCTAAACTGAGATCTTTAAGTAAGCCGACCTGTCTTTTCCTCCATGGGAACCAGCTTTGGAATCACTCACTAAATAAGTTAGAAAAGTCTTATGGTTTCTATCAGATTTTTACAAGAAATAGTGTGTTTACGTACACACCTACAGCTGAAGTGATGAGTTCTTTAAACTACCACATACATCAGGTGGCCTAAGAAAGTCTATGTGAAGAAGGTTATACTGAGATCAACACAAAGAGGCATAAAGCCAGATTTTTGAAAACATTTCTAAGTCTATCGAAATAAACCTGCAAAGAGATGCCAAAAAGACTAAAAGTTCTCTTTGGTCCTCAGTGAAAGTATTTGTAAAATAAGCACTCACCAGTACATTGAATTGAAGCTGCTATAACACATTCATATTCTGCCATAATATAGCAGTAAAAACAGGGAGCTTGAAGTAACAAACTTTGTTCCAGAGGAAAGAAACAAAACCCCACAACCCAATACCTGCCTTAGAAAACTTGAGATGGGATCAGTCAAATCCTTTATACCTGTTTCCTTTCCCTCCAGGTGCAGTCCAGATTTTACCAGGCATGGTAGGGGCAGGAGATAAGCACACTGTGCCCATCCCAATCTGCAGGATCTTTGGAGAACAGCCAACCAAACACGCTTAATTCAAGGTCAATTTATAATGGAATGGGGCTGATATGCAGAAAGCTCTAGCACCTCTTGGCCCCAGCTAACTCTTCTCAGCCGTGGTCTTCCAAGTGATTGTTTGATCCAGCTGAATGTATTCATCTCACAGAGCTGATGGATGATACCTTTACTCATCATCTAAAGTAATACTTAAAAAGCTTTCCTTCTGCAAGATAGTGCAGCTGATACAGATCATTAAAAACAGCTTGAAAAATACAGTTTACTTTTATGCAATCATCTGAAAGAGAGAATTTTATATCAACTCAAGTGAAGTTCCACAGAATACCTTGTTTTTATACTCTCTAATTCTCACATCTATTTCAGACCTCCATTAAAAAACTGCATATCATTAATTTATTCAGGAAAACATAGTAGTCTTCTGTTGGAGGTTTTCTCCATTAAGTTGATATTACTGTCACTTCCTGGAAGGCCTATACAGATGTCCTTTTTTTCCCTGTAAGTGTTATTATACAGAGCTATGCTCACAGAAGCAGTTTCTTAAGTAATAATTCCTGGAAGTAACTGTTCTATGTGATGTACCCTCTCATCTCTTTATGCCTCTGAATGGTCAAACAGTGGCAAAATTTTACATTTAATTTCAAATGACATTTAAGGGCTCATTCATGAAAGACACAATAGTGGTAGAGAAAGATATCAGGAAGAACAGTGGGTCAGATTGTCTGTAGCCACATACAGCCATGCTGCACAGGAACACCCTGAACAATTCTGAAAAATACTTCTACTCTTTGGAGAAAAAAAGGGACTTGTCCCAGGACTGCAATGAAAGGCAGCAGAGCCTTTGCCATGGCCTTTTAAATGGGACAAAGGAAAGGATGAGCTGAGCTAGACAACAACTAAGGCAGAATTTGCTAATGCAAAATTCCTATACCTGTCCATCAGCTGTGTCCTCAAAGCAGGGAGTGGGCACTGTAACAACTTCATTGCCAGAGCTAGGTGGGGAGGGGATATTCATCCTTGCTGACCCCTGCGGCTAATGCACTGCCTCTCAAGCTGGGCTCTGGAACATGGCATATCCTCCCTGTCTTTGTTTTTTCCCACTAAATTAAACACTTCTGTTCACCAATGATGAAAATAGTGAGTTCCTAAGAATGCTATGTATAGATTTTGCACTGTATTCACTATCACATACAAAGCATATGGATAAGACACAGTGTGACCCTCTGTGGCTTCGATAGATACTGCTCTTGCTGCATGCTCAGAGTTTTCCTTCAGGATTCCCTCTGGAAGAAAGCTAACCCTCTCTCTGAATAGGCTTGTGCTATTGCTGGATACCAGGAAGGAGAAGAAAAGCTGCACAGAAGGCAAACCCCATGATATTTGGGTGATAAATAAAGCAAATACTCTGTGATGTAAAGCTCTCATGCTCAGCAAGGCACTGTACAAACTCAGACTGTCTGAGACAATCTGTTTCCCTGAGGCTTGTAGGCTAAATAGCAAGCTAGAAAATGGAAGCTACACAACAAGCAGAGAAAGGCATCTGACAAAAGCCTCATTAGCCCTCCATTTCCTTTACTCACAGCATATGTTTGTTTCTTCTCAGTGCTGGCATTTCTGTAGGTCTCAATACTTACTCTGAGTATCCAGCAGTGAGAAACAAAGACTGCAAAGTCCTCTGAATTAAAGAGTTATTGTGTTTAAACTTTGCATGTCTAATCACGCTATGCTGTGCAAATTTAAGTGCCTGACTGAGGAAAAACATCTAAAATAGAGCAGAGATGACTAAGAAAAGCATTCTTGCCGCTTTAATTGCTTTGTATTGAGATATTACTTCTTGATGTGTAAACATCAAATTAGCAATATTCTAAGGGTGAACAGTAACATAGCAATCAAATAATTCCTTCCAGCTATAGAGCCACAACCATGAGCTCTCTCCTGTCCTACTGTTTTTTCTTGGTATTTGGCACTCTGAGTATACTTAAAAATGTATCCCTGTGCTGTAGACTATTATATTGGAATTATTTTTATCCCTTTGTACTAACTTCATAACTTTGAATCTTATCAGCACTTGTGTTTCCATTTTATAGAAAGAAAACTGTATGCCATAGTTGGTTGCAGTAAGCCAGGATGTTACTTAGATCCCTGTATTTCTACACTCAAGGCTTTCTCACATATTCCATCGGAATTTCCTATAGGGAACCTAAAATCCAGCATTATCCAAACCAGTTTCAGAATATTGCTTAAAAAATGATCCTGCTATTCCCTAGCATTTAAAAATAACTTTTATCCAAGGAAACGTTTTTAACCATATTTCTACTTAATTGAATCAGCTTCTGTAATATTGCTGTCCTGTCACTACTTCACACCTTAATATTCTTCATAATCTGAGTACATACTTTATCAGCAGCTTAGATATTGTCTAGAGGATCTTAATTCCCATTGCAAAGAAAAAAAAGAAAAAACATTTTCAACACAAGAGCTCATCCAGCAGCTCAGTTGTGGGGTGTTCAGGCAGGCTTCCTTCAAAATTAGAGAATACTTTGAGGTCTTAAGGACCATTCCCTGCAGTATAAATGAGATTATAGCATATTTGCCCATGCTGTCTCTGTAAATACACCATCTTTTGGTAACGCCTCATTTAGACCATCTTGTTTTCAAATCAAAACAAGTTCATGTTATTATTATCCACAGCTCAGCTTCCTACTTCCTCCAGAACCATACATTTAACCTCTTTCTGTGAGGTATAAATTTACCCTCACTATACCAATTACACATAGTCATATTTGAATAAGTATTTTCAGTGAAGAAGTTTCAGTGAAGGCCAGGGATGCGTTCCCTGTTCTCTAAGTTCAGTCAGCAAAAATTCAATGGATGCCAACAGAGCCAGTTGGGATTTTCATCTGTATAAATAGGAGCAGGATGTGACAGCCATACAAATTAAATCTGTTCTATTGCAGCCATCTGTAATTCAATCTCCAAAATATTAATCAAGTTTATCTGACATGATTTTTCCTCCATCAGCTCATGCTGCCGAGTGCTCCTTGGCCTGTTACTCTTACAGACTAATAGATTTTATTCCCCTTAATATTTATGTCTTTAAGAAAAATTGAGTTATAGTTACTGGACTGTGATCAATACAGCATTACCTTCTCCTTAATTCTTCTGTACATATCATCTGTTTATTATATGTCTCTCTGTGGTCCAGCCTTTCCTTACACAGTTAACCTAAAACAATACATTTAGGTTTAGCAGTACATTTGAGAATTATACAATCCCCCTATGCACTCAAAAACTAGTAGGTCTAGCACCCCATGATCTTGATTTTCGTGCCAATTTCTTACAGTTTTATTTTATTCATCTTCCTTCTGATCTCTCAGGCCATATTCTGAGTTAAGGTTACATTTTCATTTTTCTCAACAATAACAAGGGTTCTCTCTCTCTCTCTCTTTTTTTCTTTTTTCTTTTCTATATAAGCTTTGATTTCATAGAATCATAGAATCACAGAAAGGCTTGGGTCGGAAAGGACCTTAAAGATCATCTAGCTCCAACCTTCCTGTTGTGGGCAGGGCTGCCACCCACCAGACCAGGCTGCCTGAAGCCCCATCCAACCTGGCCTTGAACACCTCCAGGGATGGGGCATCCACATTCTCTGGGCAACCTGTTCCATTGCCTCACCACGCTCAACAGGAAGAATTTCTTCCTAATGTAAATCTAAATCTACACTCTTTTAGATTAAAAAAGATTTAGATTAATTAGATTTAATCTTTTAGATTAAAGCCATTAACCCTTGCCCTATCACTATGCTCCCTGAAAAAGAGTCTCTCCATATCTTTCTTGTAGGCCCTGTTTAAGTAGTTTAAGTTTTCTTTAAGGAGATCACTTCTGGAATTTAGTAAAACACTACTTGTTTTGAAATCTGGAAGAGTTGGCTGTACTATGATTTTTTTTTTGAAAACATGTTGATACTTAAATTAAGATTTTCTATGGCAAAGTATTGCACAGTTGCACTACATTCACATTTTACCTCTCTTCTTCAGGTGTGTTTGGCAGTTCCACTTTTTTCTCTGAACATTTCTTCAGCTGTATTTTATATTTTTTCCTAGAATTAATAAACCATATGAACATAAGAATTTGAACATATGCAGCTAGAGCACTCCCCCTCTCACCTCACACTGTATCAAAACACTTTTATAGTCCAATCTTGGCTACTGAATCCACTTAAATAAATATGGGATTTTTTCACCACAGTTTAAATTTGCATCCCTTAGATATGTGATTTTGAAAAACTTCCTTTGAGCTTCCTGAAAGTATCTTATTTGCAATTCCTATTATTTCACATTGTTTCAATATTCTCAAAGAATAAAATACTCTTCAGAATAGTTAAAGAAAATGAACCAGGTATTTCGTATTTTTAATAAATACACTTCTATATAGTTCAATCAGGCATGAAATATAGTTCACCTTGTTTGATCTTAGGGTATTACTGATGCTAGGTATGGCTTGTAGAAATATCTGGTTTTCATAAACAAATTATATATATAAATAGTCTTCTTGATACCCAGAACAATGTAATGTTTAATCTACATATAATGTTTAATCTACAGTTGTTTGAATAGGTTAACAACCACCAACATTTGGTCAAGCCAATCTGATGTCCTTCTAGAAAAAAGGCAAATAAAGGAGAAATAGTAACTTTGTATTTTTACTCCAATAAGGCCCTAGACACTGATTCACATAGGTGAAAAGCAAGCCAAGAAAGTACAGGGTGGGTGAAAATACTCTCAGTTGAACTTCAAGCAATACTTAAAGCTAGTTGAATAAAATACTACATAGAATTGTTAGTCATTGATTGGCCAAATGGTCCAGTGATCAATGCTGCAACCTGTAGCCAGTAGTCTGAATGATGCAATAGACAGCGTGTGAATTTAAAACACATTCCTAAATGGGGATGAACTGCAGTAAATTAAAGGACAGGGTTAGTATTCAGACCTTTCTTGATAAACCTGTTCTAAAACAAGAGAGTGAAGTTCAGTTGGAATAGTTGCAATGTGATGCACATAAGAATAAACAAGTGCATAAAACCAAGGTCAACAACTCATTATGTGAAAGCTTTGCAGGAAAATATCTGGAGGCCTTTGTGGATCACAAGAGGAAAACAAATAATGAGTAGAGCATTATAAAGCAAAGAGCTAACTTTATGGAGATGTATAAGCAACTCCTGAAAGAATTCCTTCCAGTCTGTGTGGGACTCACAATGCCACAGATAAAAGCTTGTTCCCAGCTGTGTGTATGTTTTAGGAGGGAGCCAACTGAAAACACTCTTGACAAGAAGATGAACAAAGGTGGCAAGTCCTATGGGAGAAGATGGAAGAAATGAGAATTCTCTAGCTCAGAGATAATTGTAGGGAGAGGGAGACACCCTGACAGTACCTATTACAGTACCTAACTGGCGGGTGAAAAGAGGAAAGAAGTAGTTTGTTCTGGATAACTGTGTCTTTTTGTCATTCTTCAAATGGAGACTAAAATGAAAATGACCTCAAAGAACCCAAGGGACTGACTGTGTTAAAGCTGAATTATAATCAAATTGTAGTAAAATTATTCAATTTCTGTCATTGCAGCCCAAGATGACATAAATTACTGTTTCATTCTTCAGAGGGCAATTTATCCTTCTTTTTAAAGAAATTCTAAAACCATGTATACTCCAGGCAAGGTTCTTCACACTTGACCACTGCTCTGCAAATATTAAGGCTATCTAGATTTTCAAATTATTCTCAAGCCTACTGTTTTGACATACAGCAAGAAATATCTAATTTCGGCCCAACAATTTGCCCAAATTCTATTGAAGTTAACCTAAAGTAATACCAGCTAAAGTTAGGGGAATTTGTGCCAATTTCAATAGGAGCAAATTATATCAGAATATATTTCCTAAACAAAGGACACAAAACTGTTTTTTTATATTCAGTACGATGTCTATTATGTCAGCTGGAACCAGTTGCCTTCTGCAAAAATAAAAGTTTACTCCTTTACAGTCAATATTGCTACTCTCAGATGCTGAAAAAATCTGAATCACAAACCTCATTTAAAAATCGTATTTTATTTAAATTCATTTAAGAATTTTATTTCTATCCATCTACTTTAAGGTTAACCCATCCCATTTAAAAACTCAGCAGCACTATCTCAAGAGCTAGAGACATCTAGGAAGTAGAAAATATGCTGGGCTTTCACTCACTCACTTTCTCACTGCCAAGTATTAAATCACTGAAGAAGAGTTGGCAATTCTGGTTATCAGAGTTAAGATGACAAACTGGATGTCTAGGGTCCAAGTCCATAATCCAGCCAAGCTGCTGCTCCTTCCCTTTCCTCATAGTTATAACAGCATCTGTTCCTTCTGTCTTCACAGTGAGCAGCAGAGTTAAAGAAATTAGGCCATTTTCCCTTTTATTTTTTCGCCCCTCATCTGCTTGGCTTCTTGCCTAACTACCTGCCTGCCACACAGGGCATGTAGCATGTGAAGCCCAATTTGACAAGATATGAGCTGCTGCAATTTTATTTTTCATGGAAAGAAGGAAATTTCAAACTGTCATGGGGGCACGCTGATTACAGAAGGCACTCTTTGTAGCTGCTGCCAACTCTTGGCTTGGTAATAAGAAAGACAAGCACATGAAACATGTTTCATCATTGAGCTTTTTCCTGCATTTTCCTTATCAGTAATTAGTGTGAGCAGCAGAATGTGTGCACTTCCTCAATGAAAGTAATTATCAGGTAAAGGGCCAGAAGTTTTCAAATCAAAGCTTAAAAGACATCAAAATTACATAGGCCTTCTGCAGGATTTCTAGAGGGACAACTTTTTCTCTCCCATTCAGAAAAAAATGCAATTGTATACTTTTGTTACTACAATCACTATTGGCAAAGGACAGTATAAATATAACTAGGCATCCTTTGAAGCTGGACCAAAACTCCTGTCACAAATTAGCTTTTCTTTTTGGTCAGAAAAGACTGTAATCTCTGCAAGGCAGAGGCTGGTAACCAAGCAAGAAATCTTTAACAACTCTAACTTTAGGTTAAAGTCATAGCTTTCTTTCCACCCACACCTCCCCTCATCAAAAGTTGATGTGCTTGCTCTCAACAGACCCACTTCTTCAAGTCACAAAAATGGTCTTCAGTCAGGCACAAGAGTAGAAGAGATCACTGAGGTCAGCCCGAGGCAGGTCTCACCTTTCATTGGATGACTGAAGACATTGAGGTATGGCCAGCACTCCTGTGTTCATGCTTGTCACCCATTTGTGAAATGTAAACAGAAACATTTCCAGCGGGAATAATTTATGACTCTGAAGGTTGAACAGAAGAAAAGGAACCAGAACAGACTAAAGTCAGGTGTGAGGAAGGGAAAGAAATGCACAACAGTGATGAAGAAATAGGGACCAAAAACCAAAACAAACGAAAAGAAAGAAAAACACCTGAAAATAATGAAATCCTCACAACAGTGGCTCTCAGCAAGTCCATGTTGCTTAAGCTTATCTTTAATTACCATATAAACTACTGTCAATTAAAAATAAGACTTGACCAAAGAATTCCACATCTCCTGATTGCTACAAGGATAAAATGCACAAAGCTGAAGAGAGCACTTACTAGGGGTAAATACAGAAGAATTTCATGCTGCCATATCTATGAATAGATGCTTCATTTCCAATAACTTTAAAAATGCAGCTAAACGTTTAAGACACGTGTAAGTATCCAAGCCCCAGATACTAGCCTGGGATGTTCCAGCAGCATCCTAGCAGGTAAGTAAGCGACAGTGCTGTTTTGGAAGCAGCATTCAGCACGTACACAAATTAATAACCTCATAGAGAACACATTTTCTCTACAGTGTTCTAGGGAATGCTTCAGAAACTGAGATGACAACATGATACTAAAATGCAGCCATGTGTATCTGCCATTTTTAAAGCATCTAAGACTAAAGAGTGTCCTTAAAGCCACAGAATGTTATTCAGCACCACCTGCCCAAAGAAACCTTCTAATAAATCCAGCAATTCACCTATGACTTGGGATGACAGATATGAGTTATGAAAGACTTTGGTTGCGATCACGTGTTATGTGTTAGGCAAGAGAATTTGTGGTTCAGCCTGGAAAATAACAGGACAAAACATGTCTTGTCCCCAGAAGACATGAGCTACACTGTCAGAGAGCTTCAGATATGAGGTCTATCAATACTACCAGTACTTTCTACTAAAGTAATGAAGATGGTGCTTTCTACTGTCACCAAAAAACAGCTTTTGAAAAGTGCCTAAAAAAGCTAAGTACTTCCTCCCATCGAGATCTTTGGAGAAAAAAATTCAGTATCATTGAACAAAGATCAGATTAAAACAGATTAAGCACTTTTCCATATTTGTAAGAGGGACCAGTTTTTAGGGTAAGCTGTTGCTGAACAGTTATAGCAGATATCTGGGTTTATGGAGCAGGATCCCTAGGATCAGAGTATAATTCATTTCCAAATACTATTTGAGACATGGAACATTCTTGGCCTCCTTGTGGATGACCAAGCAAGTTATTTTTTTCATCATTGTAATTAAATTGTTTAACTGGAAAGTGGGTGATTCACACTTTACACAGAAAATTTTATCACATAGTTTACCACTCATTTTTTTCCCTCCCATTCCTCTACAACGAATTCGACAAGGCTGGACTCGGTACACCCTGTGGCTCTGCTCATGAAAAAAGTGCATGTATCAGATCTCCTGTTCAATCACAGAGTGCTTTCCGTTGAAATTTCCTGGGAAACATCAATATGAATTATTAGCCTTTCTGCACCCGAGTGCAATGCTAAACCAGCCACATTCCACAAGCTCTGCAAAGGTCTCGTTAACACTGTTTTCTGGAAGGGGCTTACTCCATTAATCACACAGACAGATGAGTTCACCATGGTTTCAGCAGGGGCTGTATTTTGTACTATTGTTCTCTCTGATTCTGCTTTGTTTGGCTTCCGTAGTAAGACATTCAATGTTGCTAATGTCCAAGGAACAGCATATATGCCAGGACTTCTGCAAAACCCAAGTGTTTGCTTGAAAAAAGCATGCTCCTGAAAGAAACTGTCTCCTCTATGAATTCCCTACATGACATCCTCCCATCCATCTCCTGCCATTGGAAAAGAAAATGTTCTGGATATGTGGCCACATCATTTCTAAAAATGCTTCTTGAAAGCACTGTATGTTTTCAGCACTTATTAGAGCACGTTGCAAAAATGCGTGTGCATAGTTGCTACCTTAGATCTTAGTCAACCTATTTGACTCCAGTTCTGCCATCTCAGAGGGTACCACTTACCTCCCCTTCCTCACAACATCAATGACTACAAATTATCTCAGTGTGTAGAGCTTATTTTGTAGGTGTTGGAAGTTACTGCTCTGGATTCCAACCACACAGTTGCTGTTTATTTGAGAAGAATTGCTACCAGTGCACTTCAATTTGCTGTACAACATGCTGCAATGGTTATATTGTACTGTCCTGTAGAGACACCGTGCTTCCTGGGTGGGTAGAAAAAGTTTCCTCCTAAGAGGAAAACCAGCTGAGGGAGATAAGAGTACCACACAGATAAGGTTGCCAACCTTGTAATAGACTCACTGCTTAAAAATCCATTTTTCTGGGGGGGGAAAAAAAAAAAAAAAAAACTTTTCTGTCAGTGTAAGAAAATGGCTTTAAAAATAAGATAAAGGACTTTAAAAATAAATCTTCCAACTTACCTACAATTCATGACAGCTTTACAGTATCCCATAAATGATGTCCTTCATCTCAATGAGAACTGAAGTTTATAGGAAGAGAGCAACACAGATACGCTCTGCCTATTTTAAAAAGTCTCCCACTCAAGTTATTGATATTCTGTCCTCAGACCAAATGTAGGGTCCTGGGTGATTCCTTCTGTCCATATTCCTCTCCCTCTCTTCTGACTGGTTGTATCCATAAAGTATGAGGTGCCTCAGGCACAAGTGTTGCCTGGGGCCCACGTCATAGCTTGTGACCATACCACATCATTTTATTGAGGTACAACAGTGGAGGACAATTTTTCATTTTATGTGGCCTGAATTAATGAGATATATGTCAGAACACTATATATATATATATATTTAAAGCATTATGTTGATGGTATGTTTTATATTACTTAAGTGTGGCATGAAGTGATTTGAAGGTGCAAGATCTGCTGCAAAAAATACTGGAGGACTATGCAGTGCAAAATGAGGAAAATTTGACAGGTTTCACCTGCACATCCCTGGAGTATGCAGTCACTGGTCAGTCTCCAAGGCTGCATCTCTCTTAGCAAGCTGTTTCACAGTATGAGTACAAGATCTGAGGCAAACCCCCCATTATTGCTGTGTACTGCTTACAGCTTCAGTTCTTGGGGCTGCTTCTATGTGCGTCGACATTCCTTTTGGAAGAAGTTCCACTACAGATGCACTTAACAGAGGTGGGATTTTCCAAATGTGCAAGCTGCAATATCACGCAGTCCTCTAGCATGCTCTTCATGAGCATGCATCAACAGTAAGCAACATTCACAAAGCAGCCCAAATTCTCCTCATGCCAAATGCTGTTATCCTTCCAATTTACCACCTCTTTCTTTCATCTTTCAATTCCAGTAAAAATTGTGGACACAAGCAACATGCGAGCTGAAGAATGAGGATCCATCAAGCAAGTAGCAGTGGTACTGCCCTGATGCAACTGAAAGTCTGGCAAGCAAGGCTATGAAGAATTACTAATCCCATGTGGCATTCACATTGTTTTATTTAATCTGGCAGAATACCAGTGTATAAATGGAACAGTCTGGATTCTTATGTATTTCTGTTGCCTGTCCAGCTGGTGTACAGGCCCAGCAATGCCTCTCATCTTCCCTGCAATTTTTGTTTCTCTGGGATATTCAGACAATCATGTTTGCGACAGCAATATAACTATTCTTTCAATAACTACCCGCACACAAAGACAATGACTGGAAAGCTGACACCATTAATTTGTACCTTCCTAATGCTAATTTGTTTCTTACCTTTCTACGTAGTAGAGCCTGTAAGAGCACATTCAATACAGGAAAACACTGTACCTCTTCTCCCCAGTTCTCATTCTATTCCTTTTATGTCTGATAACTTATTACATTATTACACAATATTATTCTTCAAGTTAAAACATTTACCACACATTTTCTTTTTTAAAATACTTAGCTTTTTAGAAAGACAAATATATAATCCACAAGCTGTAAAAACAACGTATAGCTGATGAATATAAAAGCTCATGAAAAACAAATGACAAAAATGACTACCCCTCAAAAAAAACACAGAAAATCTCAGTAATATGAACTGCAAATGGCATTAAAGCGTGAATGGCAGTAGTCCCATAGAAAAACCATATGTATGACAGACAGAAACAGCCACATCACACATTTTTAGAACAGGCTGATTGTTTCTAATTGTTCTTAGGCTGAAGGGGAAACTGGCTTCTGAATTTGAGGCTTTACAGGGCTAAATTCATTTCTTTCCCTTTCAGGCACCAAAAGAATCCTTTAGACTTATCCTCACTTCTAGATGAAATCCAGATCACACCAATACAAAGGCACATAAATAACCTTATTGGAAGTTAACTAACCAATGAGACACCTGAAAACCTCTGATAATTATATCAATGTTTTTGATGAGCTTGTAGTGAAGTGTTTCATACAATCTCAGAGGAGAGAAGAAGAACTCAGAGCTTGTCTCCACAAAATGGAAGGCATTCTTGTGAAATATTTATACCAAATTTTCAACAAAACCAGTGGGAGTTTAAAACTCCCACCTCCTCCCAGAAAAGCTCAACATCTTGCAGTAAACTGTAAATGAGCAAGAAGATGAAATGTATGCCTTATACTGTATTTCAGAGCTTTTAGATCAGAGTTAAATATAGGCATATTGGCTAGATAGAATAAAAAATACATGTTACCTCTGCCAGTGGTATGAAGGCTGTTGGTTTGGCAGCTTACAACAGTAATTTTGTACATGGACTTTTATCTGGAAAGTTTCCTATCCTAGAGCAACAGTGGAAACAGTACACAGAAATACACATAGTCACCAGCATCTCTGTACTTCCTTATCTAAATGACTCATCTCTCAAAATAGAAGATATTATATGCCTGTGAGATTTTTGGACTTTCTGGTCTGCCTTTTCTGCTAGGATGCCAAAGACCATTAGTGTCAAACATATGAAGGCAGTTTCTGGGACTCCAAAAGGTTGGTCAACTGATCACTAATTTTAGTCAACTGTTTTAGCTGAAGTATTTGCAATTTTTACTTCCTTTCTGAGCAGAGAAAGCCATTATTAGTTTATATATCACAGGAACAGTCAGAACCCCAGTAAGACAGCACAATTTATAGGGTGCCTGTGTGGAAAGAGATGTGAAGATATGATAGGGCCCTAATTCTCATCTGTGCTTGTCTGAGTCATAGCTCAGCCCACTATACAGTTGGTGATCTATTTCCTTGTGTAAAGTACTATATATAACACACATAAGGACATTTCCATGCATTTTCTTATATATTTTAATTACCAGATGAAGTGCTAGCTTTCCCCATATGTCTCTCCACCCATTATTATCTATCTTTAGCTGTCAAACAAATCAGGGCTGGGGAAGCCGTGTTTTCAAACGGTCGAAGTCTTTGGAGGGTAGGTTTGCAGAGACAATTAACCTCAAACTAAAACTCCATTGATAGGAGCCTACAAAAGCTAAGTTTTTTATTTTCCTTTTCTGTTGATTAAAGTATTACCTCATTTTTTTTTTTTTACTCTGCCTCTTTTATACACTTATTAAACTCATGCCCTGTGGTACTGGTGAGTTTTACAGATTAGCTTCTCCACCACCCATCAATCTTTACACAGAGCATTAATGTTTTATTACTCTTGTTCTGGTCGTAATGATTTTTCACTTCCTCTGCAGATTTTTTTTTTTTAATCAAAAGTAATTTACAGCACTCTTTACCAAGACAAGCTTTTGCCAATTCTGAATACATCATGTGTGTGTGCTCCTGACACTTGGTAAAATCAGAAATTTGACTGATATGTTTCACTGGCTTTTAATTGAGCTACATTTGGTCATAAATAACAGGGTCCTGTAGGAATTTCCTTAACAATTACAATTAAAGAAAAATGTCATTTAAGTCATTTAAAATTCTGTTTTTCTGTAAAGTGCTTTTTCAGATAATTTCACTAAGCATAACTATGTGAAATAGCCTTTTAAAATAATATATTGTATATTGCTTTGATCTGCAGTCTCATAAGTAAAAGAGGGTTCCTCAAACATCCAGTTATATGTCACTATTTATGATATAACCACTATGGAAGTTATTAAGTGGATTATCAATAGGTTAAATAAAAGCAGTTCAGAATCAATATGAATGAGGGCAAGCACCTACCTGACTTTTCACATACAATCTATTCTACAAGCAGCTGTTATCAAGTTCACCAATACATCACTTAGCAGGAGATCAGCTCTGCCGAAGATTTCCCTTACAACATCAGCATAAACCTCACTTTCAGTTCTCTGTTGTGCACTAGAGATAAAACTTTTCCCTTCATAAAAGCACTATTTTGGGTGCTTTTAACTTCACAAGTTTATTGGATAATGATAGCTTTTTGCTATAGGCATTATATAGTATTTCTTATTTGTTCCAGTAAATAGTACATTATTTTATATTTTAATCATAATTTTATTATATTATTATTATATTTTTATTAATTTTATAAATATAATTTTTAAATCTTCTCAGAAATAATTTATAATCATTTTCTATATACTCAGCTAATCATTTCTATTTTTCACATTGCTGCAACCAAAAGGCAGCTGATTATATCCATCTGCAAATATTCTATGAATATGCTTTATAATGTTGTTATACTTAAGCCTTCAGTCAGCATTTGTTCACTTTTCTAATCTTAAGATTTGTGTACTGGAAATTTTTTTCTGTCTTGGAAGTTTTTCAGAGCTGAAAGTAAGAAGTTATCTTGTCCCTTGGCAGAGACATTGTAAAAATGCCTTTTTCTGTCCATCCCCCTGCTGCTTAAGAAATAGACGGATGAGATCAGACACAGTAAGTGCTTCTGCCTTCAGACCCTTTTGCCAAAAATCTTCAGTCTACAGATAAGAGAGGTTCTTCTGGTACTGTGTAATCCTTGAATTTTGAGCAAGCTTGACATTTATCTTGTACAATTAGGAGTAGCAGTTATGTTGCTATGCTGCTTTGCCCATATGGCACAAAAATCCAACATCAGAGACTTACAGCTCATGACGTCATTCTACATTCCATAGCACATCTCCACTGAAAAGTGTTTTTCCCTTCTCATTTGTGTTAGATAGTTATTAATTATTATTGCAGAGAATACTGACAGATGGAGCAGTGGAGGAACTGAAGTGCAAAGCTGTCTGCAAAGGTGCACAGGTGAGTTACCAGCTCACAAGTTGCAACAGGAGAACACAGGTTAGGCATGACTGAAGTTGCATTCAAAAAGGAAAAATCAAACTAATTTTAAAACAAACAAAACACAACAGCCTACACTACAGTTCTTTCTTCGCAGCACACTTTTTCTGAACTACACGCCCTTTAAAGTGCTTGATTCAACAAAAAATGAAACTAGAAAGTAATACTGAAGCTAAGGCTGTAAGACCTACATGTCTATATGCTTCAAGCAGCAGCTGAAACCATACTGATATGAATCATGCATTAGGAGCAAAGAAAAGACAGGCCTCATATCATTATAAATCACAGAATCATAGAATGGTTGGGTTGGAAGGGACCTTAAAGCCCATCCAGTTCCACCCCCTGCCGTGGGCAGGGTTGCCACCCACCAGGTCGGGCTGCCCAGAGCTCCATCCAACCTGGCCTCGAGCTCCAGGAAAGAAAAATTTCCAACACCTTCCATAAGGAAACATTTGTAATCATCTGTAGGAAACTATGAGGACAATTCACCAGGTTAAGACATATTGTAATATACCTCAGAGGCCCCACTACCTCTCATGTCTTCAGTACTGACATCATGCAACCAGCTAAACTTCATCCAGTCCTGCCACTTGCTAAAGAATGCTGCACTCACACAGTGAAGGGAGTTATGGGTATCTATTAAGCCAGAGCTCTGTGGGGCATAAATCCAGGGAGAAGAGTTAGGAATGCAAATTAGCTTGTGCTAAAGGAATCTAGAGCCAAAGGTCTCGAGATTTATTTGAAAAAAATAAATGAACTTCATGGTCAGCTCTGTTAGAAAGCTGCTGTTGATAAAGTATTAGTCCATGCTCACAATTCAGGCAATCTCAGCTTGTAAATTCTCCCTGAATGGGGAAATGGTAGCTCAGGCATAACATTGGTGTACATAAAATGTATTTCTAATAAGCCCTTTTGTCTGCATAAAGAATGCTAAATAATGAAATGCCTAAAAATATTTTTATCAGAAAATAGTTTTTCTTGGTGTATATGTAAAATTTCACCCCTACGCTACTTCTATGCTATGCAGCTATCTATTTCATTTCTATCCCTGTGCTGTTCTTTATTTTACAGTACTGAAGAAGCTCAGTTCCCCTACAGTGGAATTAACTGGAATTTGGGTTTGGAGGAACAAAAGTTTTCTACGTATTCAGGACTTGAAGTCTGAGAAAAAAAAAAAAGCAATTTAAAAAGCTGGGACAGACTATTAGCGGTATCATTATAAATCACAAAATCATAGAATGGTTGGGTTGGAAGGGACAGCCAGCTTTTTCCACACCACACAAGAAAAGACAGTAGGAGTACTTTCAAGATGAAATAGTTCATCAAGCTTCCTTTAATGTGCTCAAAACACTAGAAGGATTTTCAACGATATTAAATGTTAGGAAAAAATGTATTTTAGGGCTTGCCTTGCATAGAAAAATTGCTTTATTCTCATTCATGAGTAGCCATGCAATCATAGCAGTACTTTAGGCTAATTCAAATACAAGAAACAAATTAAATTATATCACTGCAATTTTATTAATATAATGTCTCACCAAGAATAACAAAGTTGGAAGAGAAGACGAAAGAAAAGTCATACTGAGGACAAACTTTTGTGCCAGGAGAAAACTGTGTGCAGATCAAACATTCGGTACACAGTACATAAGAATTCTCATCAAAGGTTATTTAACTTTTCTTAGAATATAAATTGAAGTAAATGCATCTCCATAAAGATCTTGAGCCTAAAAGCCATCCCCACCTTTTAGAAAGCCAGCTTCAGGTCTCACTGGTACATGAAGATACTCTTACGGGAAGATAATGATTTTCAGTAAGTGGTTATATACTCTCAGTATCAGGACTGTTACAAGATCAGGCTCTAATATCTTCCTGCCTATCATCTATCAGCATTTGGCAGCTTAAAGGCTAAAGCATGTGATTTGGAGTCTGATGGTATCTAGAGAGGCAACGCAGCACAGCTAAAGATATGAATATTTAGGGAAACCAAAGTAGTAACACTGAGCTTTCTCTTACAGTCTGCTGTGCAATAAGGGCCAAGGAGCTCACATACAGATCCAGAGCAGCTGGAGGCTGGGGAACAATCAGGTGAACTTCCAGGGATCCTCTGGGAGATTTGGCACAGAGAAGTAAACATGGGATTGCATGTGCTGCAGCCCTGAGATGTGCACAAGGCTTTCTGCTCAGTAAGGTACAATCTCACAGAGCCAAAAGGCTTGCAACAGTCCTGCATCCTAAGCACCTCCCTGTGCTCTGAAGATTCCATGCATTCACCCATGCCTCGCTCTCAGAATAGCAAATATATATATACACATATACGTACATACATCTATGGCATTTTGTCTAATGGCTTCTGTGTGATGCTCTAGTTGAAAGGAGCGCTTAAAAGGAATAAGAACCTGTCAAGTCTCCCACACTGATTAGTGCTCGGAGACTCACGGAGCACGAGACTCTTGAGAAGTCTGCATTAGCTTGAGTCTAATTTGGAAAGGGGAGCTAGAAAAATCAATGGAATTATGAGTGGAATGAATAGCAGAAAAAAGAAAATAGACTTCAATATGCAATCAGTGAGCCAGCAGTTAGAAAAGCACATTTTACTTTTACTTCAATGGTCTGAGGAGGGACTGATGGAGGAAATACTGGAATGATCAGAAGGTTGTACAATCCCTCTACAAACACAGTAAATGAGGAAGAAAACAAACAATTTCTCTCTCAGGCACCTATAGAAAACAAAGCAAAACAAAACAGCAGGGAACAAATAAAAAAGATGCGAAATTGCCTGTGAAAGCCATGATGACTTCCAGCTATGACTAGCCTCAGAGAACACCAACTGTGTGAATTGCTTGGGCTTTTATTAAAAATTCAATTAATATAAGCAGTTGTAATAATGGAACAAAAACTAAACAGTGGTTATGTACAGCCAAGCCACAGTCCAATAATCCTGTTTCCTTTCTCAAGCAAAAGCCTGATAAAAACAAGCACTCAGAGTGTCCTTTGACAAGATGGGCTCATGGTGTAGCGAAGCGAGACAGAGTGCACAAGTACTCAGATACTGCATTTAGAGAGCAGGGGCTCCAAACCCACAGTCCAAAGCCAGGCAAATGAACAGCTTCCATTCACTCAGAGACAATTGCAACAGTGATTCAAATGCATCTGAACACAGCCGCTCGTCCTGTATGGTCAAAATGCCCAGCTGCCACAAATATTCTGTCTTTTATCAGTAAGCAGGTACACATCTTAGACTGCAGCAAGGACCCAGGCTCTTCCAACAGACCTGAAACAGGAGGCAGAGGCATTGCCTCTCTACGTTCATTCCCATTCCTGCATTTCTTCCTTTTCCAAAGCAATTCACTAAGACAGATCTTCCTCTTCCTTTATGGTGTCTTGCAGACAGACCTCTGTAACAGGACACCAGGGGAGGCATATATGCCCTAGAGGAAACTATATCACAATACTAAATAACTCAGGACAGAAAGAAAGTAAAAAAAATCTTACTCCCTAAGTCTCCAAGGAAAATATATGCTCTTCTTTGCCCCCTTTTCACAAAATGCATGCAAACAAACCCATTGGGACATAACCCAGCTTTACATTGGGCATCATGACAGGAGGAGGAAAGCAACAGACACAACCCAGACAAACAACAACAGACCAGACATCTGCCACATCACATAGAGCAAAATTAACCTCGCTGGTTGGCACCATGAAGTCCCTTCTGCTGCTTCCTGTGTTAATTTGGGCCACTCTTTTATGGTCAATACAGGAAAAAAGGGAACAGAAATATGCCAAAATTAGCTGGTTGTTCACTTAGTAATGCTTACATTATCCTGGAATGCTAGGAAGAGCATCTCTTTGCAACTATTTCTAAGTCAGCAATACTAAGAAACAAGAATATTAAGGACACATAAGGACGCCAGCATTCCAAAATTATCTGAATGCTACATCATACACGTGTTAACTCTATAAACACACATCAATACACTTCTGCAATAACTGACCCAAACCTATAAGAATGTCACTTTGCTTCTAGATTTTTCCCAAGAATAATTTAAAACATACATCTATGCTGAGCCTGGACCTGAAGTTATTGTTACTTTTCTAAACACAGGATCATGTTTTTACCAAACACACATTTCACATGAGCTGTAATTGTGCTTCATTTGGACTGATGCTATCCAAAGGTAGCTGTGAATAAATGGAAGAATTTATTTTTAACACGTTTGTAAGCTGTTAATTTCTTGCATATGTGGATGCTGCATCAAGAATTACTGTGACCCAATATATCTAAAATATAGTGAAACATCAAAAGCTCAAAGAAAGTCTGAAATGCCGCAGGTGAAACCATCCTGTTAAACTCAATAAACACTTGCAGAACTATACTTTTTTTTTGAGATCAGAAAACTAACAGTTCTGAAATGCGTAATGAAAGACAAATGCTGCTGTACGTTGTAAACATGAGTTACATTAAGAAACCATTCAGTCTAATCTTTCTGTTGCTGCTGTGTCAAATATACTACTGTTAACTCAAAGCTACAGAACAATTTCCTTTTGCTGAATCTCAAAACTTTCTCACAAACTAAATTCGTAGAGTAGCACTAACCTCCAAGTACCTGAGGTGCAGATGGACCCATGCTGCACACATAAGATTGCATAACAAAGATAACAGAGAGCAAATTCCCTCCTTCAAAGGGGCACAGGCAAGCCACTGGAAAGGGACTAATTTATAAATGTTCCAACGAAAGATCCTCACAAAACCATGTGACTGGAGTGAAGAATGCAAAATGAAACAGAACAGAACGCAAATGTAAATGTAGCTCTAGGAAGAAACAGAGGGCAAACTGTTGCCCCATAAATGCTGTTCTCCCATACAAAGGTTAAGAGTCAACAGACATGGATGTAGAGTTGTTTCCTACACAGAATCGTAGAATCATACATGTTACCTGCCTTTCTCATGGACTGCTCCTTTAGGACCCAACTTCATGAGCCCTTACCAGTGCAGGCTCTCTGGACTCCCAGAATGGGCAGCAAGTACTCCCAGTGATGAGGAAACCTAGGAAACGCTGTCTCTGGCTTTTCAGAGCTGTTAAGACAACACGCTAACAGGCTTTGGGAGATGTGAACATCCCAGAGAAGTGAAGAAATGTCTTGTAAAGGTCAAATCACCATTTTCTTATCCTCTTCACATCGTATGACAAAAAAAAAAAAAAAAAGTCAATTTTTTATTCTATTTCAGAATGATTTGTCTCAATTTAAGAATTTCTTCTGGTTTTCAGACAGTCGTGATATAATAATAAAAAATGTAACACCACAGATAAAATGAATAGGAAGTACTCTAGTAATACTTTGAAAATAAATAATCCTTTCCTTATTATTTCCTCTGACAGCTCAATAACAAAGGGGGGGGCATTCCACAAGACAATATACCTGAAATTAATCTGTAAGAACACATTATTTCATGAGGAACAGACATACCTATAAAACTCACTTCTGCTAGATAGCTTCAACTACATCCATACTTCCTAAAAACCTTAAGTCCAAGCCCCTGTTTACATTTAATTTCATTTTCTTGCATAGAAGACCATATTCAGGCACAGAGCATCTGCTACATGATAGAATAGATAAAGTAAAAGGTGTAGAAAGATTCCCCAGGAATATACTAACAAATAGAAGGAAAGAAAATAAGTTCAATTAATCACAATTTAAAATTTAAAAAGATACTAAAACATCAAACCATTTTAAGGAACGGTCTGGTACATCTGATGATGTAACACAAGAAGTCTTTTTTTTGAGCTAGCTTCTTAGCCACATGAGCTCTTTCCCTGTCACAGAGATGTTCATGGCACTCTGAGAAACAGAGGAGTAAACAGTCAGATACAAAGAATAATGGATGCTAGTGTACTTTAAAAGGAAGTTGGAGGCCTAAACATTTTGACAAATGTGACTCTGATGATTATGTTTTACTTGTTGACTAACACGGATCTATATATTCAGTATCCTGAAAAAAAAGTCATTTGTGTTGTTCTTACCAAATGAGACTGAAAGAAAGCAAGAACAAAACCTCATGATTTTATTCTAAATGTAGTTTTGTTGGAAACCTGAAAACAGTACGGGTAGGTTTTGCATTCTTTCTCTGAGCAAATATTTCATTAGTCACTAAGATATCTCTAAACAGTTTAAAGAGTCTATCATACTCACTGTGACTCAAAATTTGCTAATAAACATATCACATCTTGAAACTCCACTGTACTTCCTCTGCAGCTCACTTCACAGACTCTTTTCTAGAAAGTAGCTCAATTTACCGTCCAAATGTGGGCAGCAGTTTTCAAACAACAACAGCAACAAGGAAGCCAGGTAAAGCTCTAGAACTGCAGCAATGAGTAAAATGACAAATGGACAAATTTTTGATCATTTTTTTCCTTGTTCTTGCAGTGAAATTGCTGGGAGCACCTCTTGAGCTTTTAGAAGAATAGCTGGAGACCAAGCAGCACACATGTATTCAGCATAATTGCTGCTTATTTCTTAACGATGATGAGTCTGTCATTTCATATGTGGCACTACTTGAAAAGAGAGTACTGGTCCTACAAACAACTTCTCTAAAGTTTTAATCTATTCATATTGCCACTGAACAGGACAGGCAGTGCTTTAACTCCTGCTGCCATCACAATAGCTAGGATATTTAAAGTGGTTCATCTGCACCACCAGATGAATAAAACATCAACACTTTGTGCTAAAAACCCCAATTAGGGTCTGGATTACTGCTGCTCTGCTGAATCTTCATGTTGTTTCCATAAAAGTTTTTCATTTTTCTCTTCCTGAAATTACATTCCTAGCCAGTACCTTTCCTGCTTTTTAGGTATTTTCTTCAATATTTTCTGTATTTTCTGGGAACTGAAGCAGTTAGTTGAAAGGGACACAGCCCAAAGAACTATACAGTGCTAACAGACATTGATCTCCGTTCATTGTTATATACATCACCTGCTTCTTTCCTGCTCTGTTTGTTCCAATCAGCACTGTGGAAAGCATACCAAAAATTGTTGGTATTGTAGCTGCCTTACTTCATGCTTCAATTGCCTTTACATAACTAAAGAGTACGCCTGAACCAACTATGTATTGCTTTTAAAATCCAGAGATCATAAGGCAATTCAAAA
>WBMW01001115.1:502801-626418 GCA_013396635.1 Penelope pileata
CACCTGTTTTAGACAGGCTGTTATAACAGATGAAAATGAGGTTTCTGCAAAAAACTTAGCATAAGGATAGCAGCCTCTCAAAGCATTAACATTGTGATGGTGGAACTACTTCAGAATTGTGTCTGCATCCCCCTGAAACTCCTTATATTTATTAACTAAACAAAAAAGTCGCTTTTTGGCCTGTACATCAAAAAAGGTGGGGAGACAATAAAACAGGTAAGAGACAAGTCTGATACACAGCCTCTGAGTACTGTTACTTACACAAGGTCAACAAACGGACTGTGATGGGACCTGAGCACTGTGGTCATTTCTGAACATCAGGTGGTTTGTAAATGGAAAGCATACAGTGCAAACTGGATACACACATATAGTCACACAAGAAGACAGTAGCACATCCGGGGGTGATGCAGATCAGAGAGAAGCAGACTTGTCTCCTTAGACTGCTTCTCTCTATCTACCACTTACAGAGGAAATCTAGCATGATGCAGTTCTTGATACAGAGACCTCAGCTAAATTGCTGATAGCAGGTAGAGTGTGTCAGGGTGTAAATGTTATTACCTCTGAAACTAATGAAAATGAAGGAGTCCTGAGGCGTCTTTTAAGTAGTGGAAATCCACATTTATAAAATGCCTGGCAAAGGAAAAAGTCCCAATCTCAGAAGGACTTAGCTTTCATTTAACAGAAGTAGAAAAATCTCTTTTGAAGAGCTAGGCACTCTAAAAAATTAAAAGTCTGTCCAATGTGCCACCATAGGAGCTGGAAGTCTATCCAATTGTATCTGTCCCAAATACTTTTCATTTTCTCTTAGGCAAATCCAGACACAGACAATGAATCCTGTCTCTGAGGAAGCCAAGGGGCGTTTTGCAATTATTTTCAGTCAGAATTTTGTTTATGAAATAGAAGTATGCAATAAGATCTGAGGTATAAGAAATACGCTTTGAGATGCTCTTTCAATAATGGAGTTTACATGCCTGATATACAAAAAGAAAGGCTGGTCCAGGCATAGGATATACATCAAAAGAGGCACTGAGGTATGAAACAGAAGATACAATATTAATGTAAGAGCAGAGGTGAACAGATGGATCACTGGCAGAAAAAAGAGAACCAGGGCTTTGACATCACGGGACCACTACAGATTGACACTCAACTAATGAGATCAGAAATTGGCTTCTGATAGCTTGAATTTTGCCTTGGTTATCAGAAAACAAAATAAAATTAATTTTCCATGACCTGATTATCACAATTTAGAATCAAGCCATATGTATTAATCTAAATTTGCTTTTCCGCATATCCAGTACAGAATGAGCAGTGCACAAACAACATGGTGAAGAACAGGCTGTGTGGTCAGGTCAGAGTCCCTTGCTTCCTTTATTAGCTAATCTCAAGGAAAGAGCTACAGATCAGGACTAGTTTCTGTAACAAAGCGTGTATCCTGTTGTGAATTTTTATCTTTGAATCATGTAGGAAATAACCCAGGAATATGCTTTTCTTGGTATAACTAGTTGATCCAGCTATGGTTTCATGGTATTTTCCTAAAGCAGCAGATCAGTTCTGTTAACATTGATTAACCTGATGTTAACTCAGTGTTAACATGGTTGAGGGTTTTTTTTTAAAAAAAAAAAGTTTACTTTTCAAGGTATGCTTGTTATTTTCTATGAGAGATGCTGTTACTTAGATTTCACGTTCATTACATTCAAAGATCACTGAACACTTCTCGCTTCCACAGCCATTAGAAATCACACGTCATCTCCTCCTTTGGTGATAGTCGAAATTGTGAAGTCAACGGAGCAATGTCAAATTGCATCAGTTATAAAGCTGACCAAAGTTCAAAATTAATTCTAAACTTCTAAGCTATTACTGAGCAAGCAATAGTTATGTGGCTGAAAGCATTACCACAAAAAATACCAGCAGTAGGAGAAAGACAGTTCCCTTCATCTGCTTATCTGCTTATTCCAGAGCTACTTAAGTGAACTTAGCGGCTAGGGATGGTAAGAGGAGCTTGAGCCTTGTAGATGTTCTTCAAAATGGTCATAGAAAAATAATAGAAAAGAAGGGATTCTTTGAGGAAAATAATTTAACTCTACTTCTTTTTTTTCCCCCCTCCTCTAAGAAGCATTTCTACCTTAAAGGGCGGATGCTAAAGTAGTTCCTTAATAGGCTTCCAGATAGGAAGTGATAACAGACCAGCAGTAATTCTTATCAGAGAGGCTCATTGTAGATACATTCAGAATTACCGTCCAGGTTCATTTTTCATTTAAAAATTCCAGGAGGAGAGGCAATGCCATATTACTACAAAAAGCTGATCTGATCTTCTTCCAACCAAATGAAAACCTACCTTATGCTGATATCATGAGATTAAAGTCAGGCCCAATGCTTTAAAGGGAGAAGCTCTTTAAAAATCCTTATGAAAGCACATTTGTTTTTTATCATTTATTTCAAACCCAGCACATGGTCAGAGCCACAGCTGAGTTCCATAAGCCCTTCATTTGTGTGTGGAATTAGTTCCTTCCTTATGGGCTAAAGCAATTCCTCTCTAGTATTTAATTACATCTCATGATATTTTCTGTAGACAGACAACTGAGCAGAGATGGAGGATTTATTAAGCAGAAACAACCAAGCACTGTTTTCATTTGCTGTTATCTTGTATGCTATGCAGCATCACAAAGTTCAGCAAAATACAACTGATGGTACAGAATCTTTTGATATATATCTCAAGGAGTATTTTGAACTGTTAAGAGCTGCTCCAGTATGCTACTTTTGTATTTTGGTTTTCAGCTGGTACAGGGTAAGATGCAGTGGGCATTGTTCCAAAAAAATTTGGTAGCCACTGAAAGGGTTTATTGCAATTCTTGTATGCAGCAAGAGCTCTCTGCCAAACACCTGTCCAGATATGTTTTCCTCACTGAATGGGTTATTATTCTTAGTATGCTGTAGTTGGGCATAAATGTGTAAAATTAAAACTCACTCAACCTATTTGGCGTGAACTAGTTTTCCTGTGATTGCAGACTATCACCATACATTCTGACTCAGACTGTCAAAACAGACAGTGACAGGTGCATTAGTTATACTTTAGGATATTCCTATACTTTCTGCAATTTTTCTCAGCAAGAGGGCTACATTCATTGACTGTGGTCAAGAAAAAGAAATTTGCATATGTGATTTTTGAAAAATTTACTGCTGTAAGACAATAATGGACAATATTTCTGTCTAGCTAGCAAACTTTATTTTGAAGCATCTTGCACTTGTTTTGCTTTCTTTTGACCTAATGCTAGGTATGCAAGATTCAGAAGCCAGAGAGAATAGACTTTTATCTGCAAAAGAATCCTCAGAGTTTTGAATGAATTATAAGCTTTTCACTTAACTGAGAAAGGAAGAAAGATTTCTTGGATGCGAGTTCAACTACTATTAAAATTACATCTTTGCAAGCAATCTGCTTTCGTGACCAGGGCTGTTTGTGTTGCATGCAAAAGTAGTTTTCAGCTAATCCACATCTGCCCACCTGTGACCATGCTGCTCCAGCCTTAGCCCATTGCCATGTTTTACAGCAGCCAAAGAGCTGCACTGGGAGGGAGCTACTTCTCCACAGAGTGATGTTGGCTGGTGTCACAGGGGAAAAGGCAATGTGATGCTGCTAAGTTCAACTGATTAAGCCGACCAAACAAGGGGTAAGGTTTGGCTGAAAAAGCCTTACACTCACACAAACACAAGCTGAGACCCTTCCCAGGCACTGCTCCAGCAAAGTGTGGAGGATAAGGACATCCAGCAGCTGTGCACCAACAAGCAGCAGTTTCACCTTGGGTCCTCTTCTCCACAATGTCTGGTGTCCACATAGCAGTATTTCCCTTGATCTCAGCTACTGGATGGGTTTATAGCAACATGTTGGCACCAGCTGCCAATTAGTTTAATTTTCTAATTTGGCCCTGCCTTAAGTGGAGACTGGACCAGATGCCCTTTCCAGTCTACAAGGTCCTTTCCAAACTTGGTTTCCTATGATCCTCTGATACGATCTCTCCTCTGTACAGGCTCCATTTGCTGTTGACTTAGATCATTTCAGTAAGAAAACTCTGAAGCAATTTGCACATACCAAAAAGAGAGACAAATCCTCATTTGGAACAGCTAACAGGAGACTTGTTTCTCTGTTCAATAACTCTCTCAAGGTAGAGGGTAGCAGCCAGGTTTTTGAGAATGTGTTTTCAGGGCACCTAGTCATTGTAATAATTGATGTCTTATACAAATTAAAAATCAGTTCCTGCTGCTGGGCCAGCAGCCTTTTTTCTCTTCAGAGTTGTGTTCAGGCACTGTAACAAGCTGATTCAATGCTGCAACATCTTGAAGAAAAACTGCGTTGATATAATGCAAAAATAAAACATTGATCATACTGACACACAACAAACAATGGATCTCTTTAATCTCAGAAATGATGGCTGTTGCATGTGTCACTAAATCATGCTATTACTACCCTATAGACAATGTTTACTGCTTGACTTTAAGGATGTTTTTTTTCATTTCCTTTCCCCACTGGCACATATTTGTAGCTTTGCCCTTCCAGGTACCACTTCCTTTACAGGGGAATGATAGCAGAGCCAGATGAGCTACTTACAGTGTAGAAGTAGCTCACACATTGGTTATTATCTACAGCTCAGTAAAGTAAGGAAAGGTCCTTCCCCAGAGACTAGCCAGGATAAAAACAGTACAACATGAATTACTACCAGTTCAGAGTTGTAATCCTGCTGGGATAAGAAACCAGTGCTTTTAGCTTTCAGTTCAGTGATTGTAGACTGCTGCCTGTGCCCATCTTTCTCTTCAAATACCAATGAAATATTGCACTGATTAAAGTACATCTTAACAATTTTCTCTTCTTTCAAATGATCCATGAGCAGATATTTTAGTAATTTTGGGGTTTTTTTTTGCAAATATTCACAATACAAATTCAAAAAATTTCTCTTAGGAATATTAATCAGACCATAGGTTCTCTGAAAAATATTTGTCATATCATTTGAGTAGGTACTCACTCTTGATGCTTATTAACGTTACATGGCTGCCACTTTACCTAACTTACATGTCTTATTCAGCAAAACCTAAATATTTTCTGTGGTACAGCCAGACAGTGGCCTGAACCACAGCTTTTTCTCATCTCTTGAGTTTCCTATCTGAGACAGAAGTCCAGTGTACACATTTGAACTTGGAGTTCATGTTCAGAACTCCAGTTTAGACAGTCTTATCCTTTCTATAAAGATATAAGTCTATATCTTTACCAGCAAGAAATATAACTTTCAAGTCAGTTCTCTGTAACAACTACAGGGTAGTCACCCTTTCAAAAATAAATATTTGCCAAGAGTTGCCAGTGCAAATGTTTGAGTAGTATTAACATCACCAAACACATTCAACTGTCTTCTAATTAGAAATGTGATTTAATGTTTTTACCAGCCTTTTCTGTTTCCTTTTTAAAACATCCATATGTTTGACATTTTATTCATACGAATATTCACATAAATGAATTCTGAACCCACGGCTGAGATACAGAAGCAGATTAATTTTTTTGTCAAGTGTAATGCATTTGTAAGCGTTTATTTGTTGAACCAGAGAACTAAAGCAATAAAGTACATTCATAATACAGTGTACCACACAGCTTCATTCTTAATCATGAATACTAAGTACTTGATTAAAAAGCTGGTAGAAAAAGAATGGATTTTTTTCCAGAAAAATGTTATCAAAAAATGAAAAGCAATGAAAGGAATCTCAGCAGTTCTGTAAGAAACTATTTCTGTTCCTCACAACCATTCCCACCTCTCAAAAAGAGACCTAATAGCAGAAATTATTTCAGGAAAAAAAAAAAATCAAAATATTTCACATCAGAAACATTGCCAGCTGGGAGATCCAGAGCAGTTCCAGTTGCAATATTTCATGTTACTGTCTCATGCACAGATTTTTATTCTAGGTTGCACTACATTTTCAATGTGACAACACACACTTTCTCGCCATGAGAAAAATCAGGTATATCATGGATGTCTGATGAATTCCATGATATACCTGATTAATTAAGCTTGGGATCCCAATCTTATAACCTTAGAAAAGACAAACACGATTTTCAGGACGCATTGTAGCAGAATATTTGAATGAAATATCTTATTATCAGCCAAGTCTTGGTATGTTAAATCATTTAAAGGAAAATGATAAACCCAAGTGAGTTGCATGTGAAAATATTTTTGTCCAAAAACCATTTTTTCTACAAAGTAACAATATTAACTAAAAAAAGTACAATCAGTCTGACTATTTAAAGGAAATTGAGATAAAAGCAAATTGCTTAGGGAAATTATTTACCTATTTAACTTTGCATTTAGGGTGCTACATTATTTCTTTTTCTGCTGGCAAGGATGGATTTCATGGTGATATATTGCTTTAGCGGTTCAAAGGTGGAAAAAGAAACTATGCTATAGCTCACTCTGATACTGTGCATGCAGAATGAGTGAAATTCTGATCAACTTTTGAAGTAAACATTAATTAGAAGCTTTTGAAATGTAGAAGCAATATAAACATAATCAGGGAACTTTTAAAAATTTAATTATTTCCTACTTAATAAGGATCTTTCTCTCTCATGCTCCCACATAAAATTTTGTTGATTTCTATGAGATTAATTATATGTACCTGGGCTGCAAGAACCTCTGATAGCAGAGCTTTAAGCAAACAAGATGGGTGCCTACACTGTAGCTTTGCATTCAAAGCCAAAAGCGTTTCGGCTTGCCATTTGCCTATATCATTATTGCTTCTTCTGAATGTTTACTGTTTGAACATTGTTCTTACTAGTTCTGAAATAGTTCTTATAATGGATTATCAAATTATTAATTCAAAGCTTTGTCATAAATCAGACAGAAAATAGTGCATTTTCTAGATATGCCTTTTGCAAAAGCTTAGTAAAAAGAAAAAAAAAAACTAGAAAAAAAGTTGTCCTTGCTTCTTTCACCTTATTTATCCATATTTATCCACCTCTTCTCTCTTAACTATAGCTGATCCAAAAATATAAGAGAAAGCTATCCCAGAAGAAACAAAACAGCAGACTGTGAAGTCTCATGTCCTGGTTACCACAATGACTAAATTTTTGATGTTCACACTTCTAGAGTCCAGGGACATGAAAAAGTTAAACTTTTTAAAGCTGATGGAAAAACTTGACAATATGCCTCATGCACAAATCTCATAGTTCAGAGAGCTGAACGTTTTTTACAAAAACTGAATTATTTTTACTGAGTTTGAAGGGCTTTTTAGAGATATAAGTCCATTCTGACTATATTTTTAATGCAAATTTGATTAGCTCTTACTCATGTAAAAGAAGGTAGGTATTTAATATGCGGTATGGTGGATCTATAATGCAGTAAGCAGCCCAGCTGTGGTGGAGTTGTGCACTTTAAAGGCCACTTCTTCCATTTGAGACAGAGGAATGAAATCATCTGCATTAGAGAACATTTTACTGGAGCAACAGCCTCTTCTTGACTGGTTTGTAATGGCTTTTGGAGAGTGATCTGTTTCAAGCCAGGACATAAGGCAGGCATAAAACCCTACCCTACTTCCATTAGTGACCCATAGGGCCTATGAGGAATACCTTGCTGCAGGAACAGCAGGTCCAAACTCCTAAAATGACTCAAAGTGCTTCAGATTTTGAAAAGCTTTCTTGTAAAGGCAGGAACAACTCCTACTGTTCGAAAAAATTTAAATCATGTAGCACACCAATAAAACATCCTTCACAAACAGGTTTTACCACAGCACTCACTCATGTGCTGTGAGAGCAGTGTTTTAAAGACTGGCTATCAAGGCCCCAGGCAACACACGTGAGGCACACTCAGCCACTGCCCTCCACGGCTGCTCACCTGGAGGGCAGCCATTTTAGGGCAGCCATTTCAGAGCTCTCTGCTGTCAGAGCTGTTTCCAGCTAGAATCTGTGGGCCATTGCATTTTCCCCTGCCTTCCTTCTCTATTTTGATGCACTAGCATGCCCCACTCTCTCTGCTGTGTGTTTTGGCAGCCTGCATCCAGGTAATTAGCTCTGAATGCTCCTGGATGCCTCATCAGGTGAAGAGCCCAGTTACCTGCCGCTCTCACCAGGCCTGCATTTCTTATAGCAACTGAATACGTTAAATTTTTTCCGTGACTGGTATCTTTCGATTATGTAACTATAGCTATCATGTGGATAAATTTCTTTCAAGATGTAGCTTTGATCAAAGAATACAAATACATTGCATAGGAACCTGCAAATACAGTATATACTTTTGAAAATCACCAGCATTTCAGTAATAAGAGGGCAATAAATATTTCTCAAAATAAAGTAAGCTTTGATGGAAGGGGGCTTTTGATACTTCATTCTACTTCTAATTAACAGTGACTTCAGATGTTTTCCAAATAAAATTAGAAGGTATCATTGGATAAATCAGGTTGGAAGGCACCTCAGTAGGCCATCTAATCCCACCTCCTGCTTAAAGCAGGGTCAGCAGTGTTAGTCAGCATAAAAAGTTAATTTTTTCCTGGGCATGCTTCAGGCAATACATGATGACAACAAAATAACAAACTCTTTGAAATTTTCAATTATTGTTTGCTGTTGTAATGAATATTAAAAGAAAAGAAAAATAAAAAAAAGCTTTATTTTTGCTAGCTCATGTCTTTAAAATCTTATTTTCTTTCAGTAACATTGGAGACAAAAAAATAGAAGCTTCCAATAAAATGCAAAATATTAGAAGCATAGCCTACTCATTCAACTTTGCATTTTTCTAGGATGAGCCATTCTTTGCTTTCCAAAAAAACCTTTGTTGAACAAAAGTTGTCTTTAAATCGGCTCCTGTAATTTAGTGAAGAGATAATGCCATGTTATTCAATAATACATGGCCTCTTTCACATTGTCAACAAACACAGCAAAGACTAGACACTAATTTTGAAAGGGGAAATATTCCTACTGTGAGAGAACCATTACCACGCCTTTACTGTCATTGTGTGAAATAATTGGTTTGGACACAATACTAACACATGTTATGAGGAGAGAAGTTCCCCAGCACAGAAAAGAAATATTCTCTGCTTTAGAGTAACTGCAGCTATTCATGCTTCCACTTTTCTGGTAGAAGATTGCTCTGTCTTTAAAATAAAAACATTTATTGGCGCTTACCAACATTATCAGTTTGGCTTCAAAAACTTTACCTCTGAAGTATTTCTTGAGAATTGATTTTCAGACATTTAAACTGTTTCTTAAAAATATTTAACCATTTCAAGGTAGCCAATAATAAAGGAAATTAGTTCAATACACCAAGATAATCACACAAAACAATTATTATTTAGCAAAAATTCTTCAACTTAATATGTACATTCATTTTTCTCATTTTTTTTTTATACTAGCATGGGTTATTACAGAATGCTAAAATAGCAATTTTTGCAAAAAACTTTGCCCAAGGACCTTATACCCAATCTAATTATATTCCTTACATATCTAAAGATAAGGATAATGTTCAAATATCAGAATGAAGCCTTATGAAATCCAGTACTTCCAAATACTTTCTATAGACTAAGTATAGGACCACAGGAAACCTCTAGATTAAAAAACTTATTAAAGTAGAAAATTTTAGGGAATTGTTTCATGTAATAATTTTATCTATCACATCATTAGCTTTTTGTCTACTTTTGTCTTCCACAGCAGATTAGCAATTAGAGATTGCATATTGTGACAACTTAATTTCTAGGATTGTGCTGGAGCTTGTAAACTCCTGGCTAATCCTGGAGAAAACAGTTCTATTTAACTTAAAACTATATGTTATACCTTTATGAACAAAATCTTAGAGCTAGGTACAAGTTATTCATTTGAAAAGCATTTTTTCTTTGAATTTAAAATAAGATTTTTACCATTTTCCTAAGTTTTAGGCAATCCCTAAATTAAAATAATTTTTCTTTACAGTTTGGTTTGATTTTGTAAGGCCATGCTTTCATGATTTTGATACGGAAGTCTCCTGAAGTCAAGACATAAATGGAATAGTCTGCAATATACGCAATCCAATATGTTTATTTAAATACATGTTTGAAAGCAAGTGGGAAGCAGATGCTATTCTCCCTTACATTGCACCAGCACAACTCTACTGGAATTCAGAATCTTCTGCTCTAAAGGCACAGTCAAAATACATGCAGAGCTCTTGAGCAGCTGCCAGTCAGCAGTAGCTGGAAGGCAGAGCAGAGGCAGCTCTCCAGGACTGCACAGATGTGCCACCAGCAGATGGGCTAAGAGAGGAGCAGCTGCTCCATCCGCTCTGAATGGGCAGTATGAAATTTCCTAGCTGGACTTCCCTCTGGCAGTTGAGGCAGAGGGATGTTCCCTGGAATGTGTATCAGCATGGTTTAACCCCAGCAGGCAACTCAGCCCCACACAGCCCTCTCTCTTCTAGTCCTGTGAAGGTCCAAGGAAGTGTAGGGACCCTAGCCTCTGTGAACTCACTATTCTGACCTATAAAGCAACACACACAAAATACATCACCACTACAACCCTGCTGGTCCTAGGTCCTAGGGAGGGAAAAAAACAACAACAACAAACTATGAAAATAAAGAGAAATGTACTGAAATATCCCACACACTCAAGCAGGCTCAAGTAGTAAAATGTATTGTAAAATACATTCTGTAACCAGTTTTTGGTGATTCCCACATCAAGCTGGTCCCTCCACAGCATGTCTCCATGATGCACTTCATAACACAGCAGGGAAACAGCATGATCTGTCCTCACTCTTTGCACTGGTAAAATTCATAATCGTTTTCGTTATTACAAAGGGAAGTAATTTCTACTTTACATGTGCTAAGAAACGTCACAAAGGCATCATCGGTTTGTCCCATACCCTAGCTGTTGTGTCAAGTCAAGTTTGCCATATCAACGTCTCAACTATGGACCTTTTCTGAAACTCAGTGAGTGACTGTGGGTTGTCTAAAGACACAAACACCAGTCAGCTATATTGGGCAACCAGTGCAGGTTACAGAAGCAAGGGAACCAATGGCCACAATTTGGTATGTGATCTGTGAGATGTGTTTTTTATGTATTACCCTGCAAAGAAAAGCAGAGTTGCAGAAATCAGAGCCAAAAGCTGGAATGTCAGCATTAGCATGATGACATCAAAGCATTACAGCAAATATGATAATTACAACAAAGCTGAGACCTGGAGAAAGACTCTTCAGTCTTTTTGACCACAGCTACTGACTGAGCATCTAGAAACTATCCAAAAGCTAATGAGGTTTCTAAGGAGTGAAGCAGAATAAACAGCAGCACATAAATGCTAATAAAACACACAAGTATATCAAGTGCTAATACAAACCATAGCTATTTTCTTGACTGTGACACTTCAACTTTATATTAGTTAAATGTCTGTCTAAATTAAAAAAAAATGTTTTTTTAATCCTAACTGATACATGTCTTGTTCAGATACTAGATTATCCATTCAATCTGGTAGATATGACATAATGTCTTCAGTACAGGAGGGATACTGCCCTCTCCTCCCTGATACAAAGGAACCCTGATGAACTGTTCCCTCTGGAGAATAGGGCAGTCCATCCAAGCAGTTCCGTGGGAATGGAGTTTTGCCATAGCACCCCATCTACTCTGCAGTTAGAAACTCCAACCACCAACAACCTGTAAAATGGGCATGGAAGCACTTCTCAGCCCTAAGAGTTCAAAAATTCTCTTTACCGCCTGTGCTGTATCCAAGTATCAGAAAGATAAGACAGAATCAACAGTAAAAGGCATTCCTACTAATCCTCATGTTGCAGGAAAGAGTAAAAAATGAAGTGATTAATAAGCACACTTAAAGCTAAAGAATTAAAGCCTTTGCAAGCAGCTGACACCCCTTTCCTACCACTGTGAACACAACGCTTAAAGCAATACTTTGATGCAATACATAACCAACTTTTGTCATTTATTCCCCACCTGATCTAGGAAAAATTCACTGGTTTCATACAGATAAAAATATCATTCATATCTGAACCTCATCAAAATTCTCATTTTGAAACTTAGCAAGAGCCTATTGAGAACAAGGTTCTCTTCCACCCATTGAAAATTATCCACAAACTGTCGTGTGATCACGTAACAATGGGCTCTCATTTCCAGCTATTTTTTAGTGCTTGAGTATGTTTCTGCTACAAAGTCCATGCTGTGGCATTGACGTTTTTAACAGCATGCTTGTGCATTCTTCAAGATGACTGGCATTGCAAATGCCTGGTTTCTTTCTGCTCATCTAAGGAGCTATATCATTTCAGGAGGCATGATTTTCACAACAATAAATCTACGTATTTCATTTTAAATTGAAATGAATAGCTAAAAAAAAACTACTTTCAAGGAGCTGGAGGCTTGATCACCTTCCTGTTGACTGAAAGCAGAGTTCCCTTGTTCCATAAGTCTGACAGTCAGCTTATGACACTACCTATCACATTGCACAGTCATTACATCATGACTCGGATACTGCCAGAGACCACTTGCCCCTTCGGAAGTTGAGAGTCCATTATCAGCAAGTGAGACTTCCCCTCTGTCCTGCTTTTGGGAGGAAGTTTGCCCTGGAGACCAAGCAGTAAAATGGACACAGAGATCCTAATGTTCTCTTCTTTATGATGTTTTTACAGCATCACATCTATTCATGATGAAAGAGGCCCCAGGATGTTTTTCTCTTCTTCCTCAAAAATCTCTTACACTCTGCCAGAACATTCCTAAGTGGCTGTAAATGTACCTACAATCCAGTTTTGAAGGGAAGAGTTCACTACCTGCAGCTACACTAGTTATTTCAATTAACACTTGCCATTGCTTAATGGCAAGAGTACATCTTGATAAGTGCTTGGGAAGGGAAGACAAAGGCCTTTCCAGTTGGCATTCCCACCTCTGAAACAACAGCTTTGAACAGAAGACAGTATCTGAGACACTGATTTCTGGATGAGGTGAAAAAGAGGTGAGCTTTGAAGAAACTCTCTCTTAAGCTTATGAAGAGCTCTCTCTTCATAAAGAGAGCGAAATGCACAGCTACTAAAAGGTAACAGCACAAAGAAAGCATTCACCCCTAGTAACACACTTATAACGGTAGCTGCATATGCAAACGCTGAGATACTGCTTTTGTAATACAAAATACAAGAAAATACAAATTTGAATACGATTCAAATACAGAAAAATGTATTTGAATCCTGATCTTTGGATTTTTAAAAAGTCTGAGTAGGAACATGAAATGCCACCCAGCTACAAAAGAAGCATCTTTCACAGAACAGATAACTTTCACAAAGAAATCACATTGTTTAAACAAAAATTCCTGCTAAGGCTCAGGACCACAGGATAACAACAGCTAAATGAACACTGAAACATGGAACGCATTACTCCTTATCTCATGCTGTTTGATTAAGACTAAACTTTTATAATATTTTAAGTGTAGGTCTTTAGTAAATTTTCTGTTCACTTATTGCAAATGAAAATGCCCGCTTTACAAAATGAGCCTTACTAGCCTTTTCTGGGGCTCCCTATGGAACTGGCAATTTAATACATTACAATTGTTTGCTTTTATGGGAATACTATGACTTGATCCACACTTTTAGATATACCCATGAAAATAAACCTAAGACACAAAATCATACTACCACTATTCTGCTCTGTACTTTTTACAGCCTCATGTACCAGTCCTACATCACTGTCTGCTATTGTCTGGAAATGCTCGATGAAAAAAGTAAAAGTTTGGATTAAATGACGGCCCAGAAATATAACTATTATTTATGGGCAATAATTCTGAAGAGAGGAATTCTTTTATGGAGATTCCACTTTTTCTTTTATCATAAAAACATACTGTTCTACTTTCTGAACCAGTAAGCTACTTCAAGGTAACTTTCTAGAATAGGAGGAATGTATTAAAATACAGCTGTAACGTAGCAAATAAGCCCAGAGCAAAAGTTGAAGCCAGAAGAAAAACTACAGTTACTGTATCTAACTCAAAATAAATGCAACACAAATAAGAAGTCAAGCCAGTTACTTATTCTGGTCTTCAGCTGGTGAACAGGAAATCTCTTAACACTGAAATCAAGAAAAGGTGCATTGATTTACAGCTGCTAAGAGTCAGCTGTGTATCTCACACAATAGCCAAATCTGATTGTATGAAATGGAGTCAGAGCTCTGTGCTGATAAATCTATAGAGACAGGAGTTGTTTTAAGCAGAAAAATTCAGATTGGTAGCGCCTAGTCCCTGACGAAAAATCTAGGGCTTGGATCATTTAAAATCAGACTAGGACATTATTTATTGAAACTTGATAGTTATTCATTCCTGAATTTTCTTAACTGGTTGTTTGTTTTTGTTTTTTTGTGAACAAGTCTTTTAAGGGGAAATATTTGTAGTACAATACTTCATGTGTGGATGCATCTGTGGATTCTAGAGAAGTCCCATTCAAAAGTGACTGTCCAGAGTATCCCTACACATCTTTCTCTGTCTGCTGATTCTTTCCAACACTTCTCTCCTGTTTTTCACATCCAGGCTAGAAGACATCGTTAACTCCTGCTGCTTCACTGCTTGCTAAATACCTTCAGGAACAACATATACAGACTGAAAACTCTCAATGACCAGGCACAAACAGAGAAGGATTAACATAATTTAATCCAATTAATCTTGAAAGCACAGCATGCTTACATGAAAAATAGCAGCTGGAATTTTCCGTAAAGGATGCTCTTCAATATAACTAAGGCCAAATGTTAGTCTGCTTCTCATTTGGTCTTAATTTCCCTACTTAAAGTCATCATATAAAATCTGCCTGTTAAAATAGCCAATTCTCCTGAGGCTGGCTGTTTCATTTTTCTGAGATCAACAAGATTTTAAGTATTCTTGGGAGCTGCTTTCAAGAGTTAATTATAGGGTGAGGAAATGGGAACATGCAGGTATATGGCCTTCAGGCTCTGGCACAAAGCAGTATTCTCTTACAATCTAAAAAACAGTTGAAGATTGGAGGCCCCCAGACTTAAAAAATATGTATATGAAAACTAGAAATGCGTATAACCTATTTGTTAGGAAGTCTGTCTTCATCACACAATACCAACAAATAATGAAAGGCTGGTAAAAAATTAATTCAGTGAGCTCAGCCTATTCCTTATCTTTGCAGGTCTTAGCAATAGCATGTAGACAGATGACTGTGTCAGGGGATCCAGTTGCTACTTTTTCCACAAAATGAAATGAAGAAAAATGACAAAATTTTATCAGAATTATATTGTTACTCTCAGGATAGCCCTTCCAAAGCCATTTTGTTCATGACAGTAAGAAGCTTGGAGTGCTAGTGCTTAGACTTCCCCATTCTCTGATGTCAGACAGACAGCTCTCTGTTCATCGCCTTTAAGAATTAAGTTGCTCCCATTTAAACATTTGGTGTGGGCCTGTCACAAGCACTCAAGCACAGACCTTTGTCCCAGTACTGAAAATGGCTATGTAGATTGTGAGACCCACGGTGTTAACTCTGCCTGCCCTTAGAGTGCAATTCACGCTGGGATGTCAGATGTTCCCTTCTTGTCCCTCATGACAACGATGGGCCAAGCTATTTAATCTATCCTTTAGATTTTGGCTTTTACAGAAATTGTTGGAGGGGATGGGGACCAATCAATGTTTGCAGTAGACCTAGAAACTATTACAAAACTACTGTTGAAAAAGAAAAGAGTTAGGCCAAATCTAAGTGCACTTAAAACCATACTCTTATAAGAAATGAATGCATCTCTGTTGGCAAAATAGAAACTCCATTTAACAGTCCTATCAAAAATTACAACTTTGCTTATTCCAGAAAGGCAGAATGATAAAGCTCTCAAACTATATTCCAAATGATAAAGCCAAATTCCCTGTTGGATGCTCAGATCCTGTATTGCCAGTAAAGAACTAGTGGAAAGTAGTTCTTTCCCATGCAGATAACTTTAATAGCTGACTGTGCAAGGAGTATTAACACACCTAGGAATTAAGCGTTCAGCTTTTCAGAAATTACACAAAGAAATGGAGAAGCACTGAAGCAGAGCTTTCCAAGAGACTGAATTCTTTTTGTTCTGCATGCTTCAGGTAGGCAAAGCAATTCCAGCACTGCTGGAAGCAATGTCCTAAGCCCTGAGGTTGGTGGTATTTTCTGTGCTGCATGCCACAATTTAACTCTGCCTGAACTTTTGGTAAGATTGGAGTGGAGGCCGCACCTTAATGATGTAGGGGATTGTGAGTCTTTTGATGCGTGTGTGTGGTGGGGAGTAAGGTGGAAGACTGATAGTTTTACAGTTCTTACAAAGTACTTCAATGGTGCGCTCTCCGACATATTTCCACTGAAGGGAAAATAAGCAGTTGCTGCTTTTGTAATCAGTTTACCCATGAAAGTTCAGATCAGACACAACATCTGGTTTGCAGCAAGATTTTCTTTTCCAAAAGAAAAACTGAATTAGTCTTTTATAAATGATTCAACAGTATTGATATTATAATCTAAGCAGAAATAAATATCTTAACACTACCAGACAGTAAACACAACACTAAGAAGAGTAAAGGATCAAACTTTAACATAGGTGCTTATTTTCATGAACGTATGGCATTCCCAATCTGTCTGCAATCTCACCTGAATTTACACTGGCTTATCCTTCTCTTTATCACCCCATATGTTTTTCATTTGGTATCTCATTCCTAGACTGGATGAAACAGCTAGAAAGGGACAACTTCCTCTGTGCAAAGGTTACCTCACACTGCACAGACTGTACTTAGCATAGCCCAAAGTAAAAGAAAAGTGTTTTGGATGGAGAAAGCAATTCCCATCAGAGGATCCCCCTAAAACCGAGCATTTACTTCACCTGTTCCCTAGATCGTGCTGCATACAACAATCCTATATGCAAAGTAATGACCAGATTCAAACCTGAGGGTGACAGGGTCACTTAACATAATGTAGTTTTTATCATTTTTTAATCTGGATAATATGATCTGAAATTTCATTTGTCGTTTGGATTTTGTGAAAAGTTTGCAATTCTTGCTACGCTGGAGACAAGATGTCTGGGTAATGAGTCAGTGGATGACAGGTCAATTTTAAAAGCTTTATCCAAATACAGCTATTAAGCACTAAAAATTTCAGTTATTGATCTGAATTATTTTGGAGTAGAGCTAGGTCATATGGAAACATGGTATTAGAGCAAAGAGCTCTCAAGTTTGCCAGACCACATGGTCCCATTGAGATCCGTGACACTCCCAGAACTCTCCTACCTTGTTTGAACTGAGAAACACCCCAGATGAGCTTTTTTCTTTCCTTAGTCTGATAAGAAGTTGATTCTCTGTGTGTAGTTTTACCAGATTTGGCTTACAGTAATACTGTCTGAGCTGTGTAGGCAGCCCATTTCATAAAAAAACGGCAGTGAAAAATCAAAAGAATTTAAAGCCTAAAGTTTAAAAAAATCATAGTGACATCTCCTTCCTTTCTCTTACACCTCCCAAAAGAATCATTTTCTTGTTGAACACATCATAAGCCTTTTTTGGTAAATCAAACATCATTTTAATCTTCTCTGATTTTAAATCTATCTGTAATCCCCAGCAGCCAGAAGCACACATGGGAGCAGGAGATCTTTCTCTCATCATGAGAGCTCTTGCAGAACCATGACTGCTGACAGAAGCATGAAAATCAGTAACGCTCCTCAGCAGCAGCTCTAAATCATGTGATACTGAGGAATGTGAGATGGGTAGAAAGAGGGCAGAACCAGGGGAGTTTGCAACACAGGTGCAAACAAAATGTATTGCAAACAGCGGTACGAAGTTCATTAGCACCAGTGCTCTCCCACAGCATGACATGGAGCACATTCTGCATGAAGCAATGCTAACAGGAAAAGTAACACCACTCTGAACTTTTCATAAATGCACTACACTGATCTGGGCACACAGGAAAGAAATTCATCTCTGACTGTATTCCAAGCCTGGGCAAGACCTAGAGAACATCTGCCAAGATACACTTAGCTGAAAGCTAAGGGCTTGATGGAGCAGACAGTATCAATTTGCAGCAATGCACAGGACTCTACACTCATATGAATATACAAATACATATTTGCATTAGGAAAAAACAGATACTGATTTTTTTTTCAACCTGCTTGTAAATAGGTAGTTTTTGTGCATTCCATTTCTTGTGTTAATTTTAATGGCAAGCAGGTATTTAAACGAGGCACAAATTAAAGGACTGTGGTGCTCATAAAAACGTATAAGTGACCTGAAGCTTGTTTTGCTGAAAGTCAGCAGAACAAACTCAGATGTTCCTGTTTCCTTTTGACACTGACAACACAATAGGAATTACACAGATAAGTGCCATAATGAACCGGCCCTCTATCTATTTTTTTAAATTATTTTTATCATGCACACTAGATGGTGCTCAAGTTAAAAAATGAGTAGCAATGAGTTCGATAAACTTTGCATGAGATTAGCAAAATCCATATTCTTCCCTTGCAGTATGTTTAAGAAATCAGGAAAATTTTCCTAATTTACCTGAGTCTCCTTAGTGCTGATTGTCAAGCATTTTACTAAAATTGTATTTCACTGACTTGGTTCATAATTACTACTGATTTTTAGTTGCATATTTATGAGAGTTTTGCAGACAGCCACCTGTAGCATCTTACACTATTGAAAGCTGAATGAATTCCACAAATAGGAGCACAGAGCTACAAGGTCTGCTCCGAAAGTAATGCCTTACATTTTTCTGATGCTGGCCCACAACATCAGAGGCAGATGGTGGTGGTATGGCAGTTGAGACTGAGCCTTCCCACTAATACTCTGTTCCATGTTGTTGCCGTGTGACAGATGGCACTCTGACACAATGGCATCTGACATGAAAGTGCCGATGAAACAAAGAGGTGGAATTGAATACCTCCATGTGGAAAAAGTGGCACCCACAGAAATTCATCAGCACTTGCTGAATGTTAATAGAGACCAAACAGTGGATGTCAGCACAGTGAGGCAGGGGTGGTGTGTGTCAGCAATGGCAACAGTGACAGTGGTTACCTCCACTGAGGCAAATTTTCATGAGCACAGCATGCAGGCTCTTGTTCATTGCTGGGGAAAATGCAGAGCTACTGGCTGAGAAATAGTATTTTGTAGCTAAGAACTTGCTCTACCAAATAGTGTTATTGTGCTCTTCGTATCTGTTGTCATTTCCATGGAAATAAGTAGAAGGCATTACTTTCGGAGCAAGATATGTACTGACAGTGTGGAAAATACATTTCTTCAGCCATCAGAAATTCAATATCTGTGTTCATGACAGTATTGGCCTGTGGAAACATCTGAAAATAGGATTATTTTTTTCTCAGTGATCATATTCGATTAGCGTTTTAGTTTATGGAAAAGTTATCATACTACTTGACATTTCAAACAGACAAATTGTACCAAATACGTTCCTGACCTTTATGCTAGCTGCAGTCTGAGTGTTGAGTAAGTCAGGCTCTTTTCAAGCAGCACAGAGACAAAGGACTAAGCAATGCCAAGTCTATATTTTTTAATAGGCGTGCAGTCCTGGCTGAAGACTGATAGATGCTTCTGCATTGGCAGTGATTGAACAGAATCAGACAGAAGTGAGAACTCAAAACAGGTGAAGAAGAGACACAGATGTCAAAGTTGTATTGGTCACAGGCAGGTACATGCGGAGAGTCAGAACTACAGATCCTTGAATCTGTCTGATGACATCGCATTAAATTGAGATATTTTCTACTTTTCAATAACCTCATGCAATTATTTATTTCTGCAAGGTTAATAAATTCTTAGCTAAACCCAGAGGCTAAGTTAGGCTGCGGACAGATGTCCTGTTCCAGATGTAGCTGTGTAGCTGAAGACACTACTGACCTGAGCTGTTTGTCTTCCATGGCCATCAGAGGCTTCTCTGCTCCCCTCCCTCCTTGTTAGTGGATTCACTTGAATCCTCTTTCTCTCATTTCAGAAAATACCATGTAGTTAAGCCTGGTTTTCAGGCTGACTTTGAAGCAGACAACATCAGAGTTCATACTGTTCCTTCTGCTGAGAGAGGGGAGAAACCCCTGGCAGAGGATCAGTAGCAAGTAGCTGTTCCAGGGTGACATCTTCAGTCAGCATGGATGCTAAAGGGAACACCAATCCTACAGCGTTAGCCCAGTCTAGCTACCAGCTCCAGTTTTGGAAAAACAATGAAGAATTGTCCCAGACTGGCAAACCAATGGTCTAGTGAAAAAGAGGTAGGAAGCAAATTAATTTAATTTTACAGAACTTCACAAATCCCTCTAAATATTTGCACAAAACCTGAAAGTGATCTTGATTCTTTTTAGCTCACACTTGCTGCTTTGTCACAGTTCAGCTGTAGAAAAACAAATGACTCCAATCTGCTGGAAATGACAAAAGGCAAGAGAGTGTCAAGTGCTGTTTGCTCAAAGAGAACTGTGCCATAAAGTTCATAAAATCATGAGCAAAGTTCACCTTTATCCTCTACAAATAATGTTTCAACTTCCCTCTGTGTGTATAATGAAAAAAAGCAATGTTTCATTGCATAGAACCATCCAGTATCTTTCAGTGTATTATAGTGTCTTTTTGCTATGATGTGGGAAAAAAAAAATTTAAAAGCTGTGAATAGGAATCACCCTGGATTTAGATGTAGGGAGACTGCTAGGAGATAGCCATCTTCCACCGCCCCTTGATTCAGAGCAGAGGAGTACACCCTTTTCTTCCCTGTGCCACATAACAGTACACCGCTGCTGCAGAAACTAGAGTGGTGACACCTCCTTCTGCATCCATGGCTATGACGAGCTGGTATCTACTGCCAGGTCCTGAACCTCTCTTTCTCTTTAAAAAAAGAAATATCACAGGCATTGCTGCAAAGCTATAAATCTTAAAAAGTATTTTTTTTAATAATTACAGGAAGATATTAGCCCTAACCTAAAGAGCTTACAAGCTTAGCCTACAATCCTGCTTCAGGATTCTTTATTAACTTCGAGAGGATTTGCGCAGACAGAGGACTTTGACCATAAGGCCATTTCTAGTAGCATCATGTGACTACGGAGATTAATTCTACAGTTCTTATGGTGAGAGTGGGATTTTTTGGAACATCCCCAGACAGGATAACTGATCTACTCAGGAAATAGTTTCTCTGTCTATGCAAATATGCAGTCTTACAGACTCTTCCTAGATTTGTACGTACAGAGAACCAAATGATTGAATGGGAGGTTTGGGGATATTCTGTTAGATTGTCTCCCAGGCACAAGAGACAATGAATGCAGTATAATGCCTCTTTTTTTATTGATAATTTTGCCCGTAAGAACAGAGATGTTCAGAGCACACTGTTACAGACAGCACCTTGCTGGGTTGTCAGGCTGTGTCTTCAATTTCAGCGATGTTTTCACTCTGGTTTTAGAACCATGTATGTAGGTTGGCCCAGATGGGCAGAAAGCTGAAATCAAATCAGCAAAATGAAAAGAGCTAGTGAATCAGGTTTTCTCAAATTAACTGCTACTTAAAAATAATAAGCAACTGAAATTGATTCTTATTAGTGCATCAAGGGAAGATGGATAAAATCCAGAGCTAGACCGTCACTTCATTTATATTCTTCTCCTGAAATCTATCAAATTTAATCCACACAAATAGTAAACAGAAAAAAGCTACTCAGCATTCAAGTACCAGGTCTAATTAGAGTCTGGCAAGGCATGCTTAGCAGACACACTTGAGCCAAACCGTGGAGCAGAACTCCTTAAAGACTTGGGGAAGGATAAAAAGCCAAATAGGTTGAGATCCCAAGTTCACAGCAAGCCCTTGTCTTTAGAACAGTCAGCACACAACTACTGGCTCCAAATACCCTATAAACTGAACAGATTTAAAATACTAACCTGGATTTGAATTCTGACTATTTGGCCAATACGTTATCTAGGTTCATTACCCTCAACCCTGATAGGTACAAATTTATGATTTTTGAAGACTATCATATTTCAAGCAAGACCCAAGCATTATCAGATTAATCTTTATCAATAAAGACCAATGTAAATAAATGTGTAAGGGAAAGAGTAGTTGAATAAAAAACAGCCTTAAACTTGAAAATGAAGGAGGGATGAGGGAGCAAAAACCTGTAGGTGCTTATAGCATCTTCTTAATCATCTTTATGACATCATTCTGAAAAGTGAGTTAAAAGTCATAGATAGAGTTGAGGGTTCAAGGAAGCAAGGATGGCAGGATTAGGCTGCCTGAACTTAGAAGGGGAGTGGATCCAAATAAGCCATTAAATAAGAGGGCTGGCATGCATTCTGGTTATGCAGCGGTGGAATGGGAGCACCTCCAGAGTCCTCAGCCAGTCTGAACCATTTATTAGACTCCAAATTGCATCAGTGCCAAGAAGCCAGCTTTAGTCCCAAGACAGGAGACCTTATTTATCCAGGCCTTAACTGTGTACAAACTGCAGGATGGAGTGTAGACCCCTTGGAAAGGCCAATCGATACATTGCTTACTATTGCAAATAGGAAAAATAAACACCAGGGCTGGATTAACACACAGCTAGAACAGAGCCGGGCTCCTGCAAACAGACCAGCTGCCTTATAGATTAAATGCATATCCCTAAGGATCAAATTCATTCCGTGTAACTTTTCTTGGATTTAGATTCACTGTCTGGAAAGAAATTAAAATGCTGATGGAAATCTAGATAGCTCTCCCACTGAGTCAATGCATTTCACTGCACAAAGAAGTGCTCCCAACTCTGGAAAATTTTGGGAAATAGTCTACTCTGTCTCTGTTTTCTAATGACTGCAGAAAAATTAAAAGTTTGAGAAAAAATCACACACATTTTAAGTGCTCAGCCAAATGAAGGAAAGAAAATAAATGTGGAGCCATTCATCAATGTTATGCTCCCCAAATTTTCATTGCATCTGTCTCAATAAATTATTTTAGTAGAACCTTTTTCCAATATACAACTACCAGGCAGAGTAAATGGCACCAGTGGAGCAGTTTGATGAATGCAGTAAAAGGAAACGCAGAGAACTGGAAGAGAAAGGACTGCTTGAAGGACTGATCCTTCTGCCATGGACAGTTACAGCCATGTAGCAAAAGAAAGTCATATCCAGTGTCATATCCATGTTACATCATGCCACTGTAAGCTTGTGCATGCTTTACTTACTTTTTAGCTTCACAGAAATACTTGTGAAGTCCCTTTATTGCTATTATTACCCGTAACGTTCTTTTATGTGCCTAAGTGGAAGATATTAGAGAAAGAGCCACTTTTAGCCCAAAGGTGATACAAGCTGCTTCCTCCACATTAATGAAACTATTGATTCACATTACGGGCCAGAAAATCTCCGAAGTAATAACAAAGGTAGCATGTGGGGAAAGGGGGGAAACCAACCCTGCTAGCAAATTAGGCAGTCATCATACATCTCTAGACTCACTGAAGATTAGCTTTTGGGAGGAGATTCTTCAGCCATGAATCTCTAACATGGTAGGAAGAGAATCTGCACCAAAATCTGGCTCTAACCCTTTTCCTCCCATTTTCCTCCCATTATCTTGCTTAAAGCTGTAGTGACTGAAATTTATTCATGCAGGAGATTTTTGTTCTTTACAAGACTCTATCAAGACACTTGAAAACAAACATGCTCATTACGTAATATCACTGACAACTCTAATGCTTGAGGAGCATTCCAGCTGCACAAACTGGACTTTGATTTGAGTGTTTATTTCAAAAACTTATCAGCCAGAGACAGTGCTTTGGCCTGACATCTAGGTATTACCATAATAACAGTAATAAATAGTTTTCATTTTCATACAGATCCCCTGCTTAGCTTACAAGGAATACACATTTAAAATGTACACAAATAATGTATACAGTTTGATCCGAAAGTAATGCCTCCTATTTTCCATGGAAACAACAACAATAGTATTTGATAGAGCAAATTCTCAGCTATAAAACACTATTTGTCAACATAGTCATCAACACTAGCTCTGCATTTTTGCCAGCAATGAACAAGAGCCTGCATGCCACGCTCACAACAATCTTCACCAGCGGAGGTGACCACTGTTGCTATCACCACTGCTGAAACGCACCACCACCACCTCATTGTGCTCACATCCACTGTTTGGTCTCTATCAACGTTCAGCAAGTGTTGATGAATTTCAGTGGGTGCAAAATCAATTCCACCCTTTTTCTTAATCCACACTTTCATGTCAGACACCATTTGGTCAGACTGCCCCTCTGCTGCGGTCTGTCACACACCAACAAAATGGAATGGAATGTTAGTGGGAAGGTTCAACCTTCAACCTCTACAGCTGTACCACCAACATCTGTCGCTAATGCTTTGAGCCAACATCAGAAAAATAGGAGGTATTACTTTCGGATCAGACCTCATATTTGAAGAACCTGTGGTCCTGCCACGGTGGTAACATGGGCATAATACAATAGGGTCTTCCATGGTTTTCCCAAGGATCATGTAAAGCTTTTACTTTAAGTTGAAATGGTAACAGTCAGGAGTTTGGTAGTCCTGGTAGTTTGGTAGTACAACACAGCAGTAGTGCATCTGACTTCATGGAAAAGTGTCATGCTGTCAGGTATGTCTCTCAAACAATATAACTTGCATTTACAGCATTTTATGAAAGTTCTACCTATACCAAAGACCAAAACAGAACTCAGATCATAGTGACATGCCCTCTCCAATAGATTATGTTTTCAAGTCAACAGCACAGCTTTTTTTTGTTGTTGTTTTTGACCCTTTTTTTTCCCCCTGTATTCTGATGGTTAGCGCAAAAGCAGCCTGAAAAGTATGTCCTTTCATTTCTGAGCCTTTGTATTTATAACCAATAACTTTCTAGTGAACTGAAGAATTAAAGAGACTGTGACTGCCACTGAAGTACATTCAGCTACACAAAGGAAAATTCTTGATTTGGAAGCGATGAGTACCTTGGACCTCCTGCTTTTTGAGCGTGGCTGGGTAAGCCTCGTTAAAGAGTGCCAATTTTCTCAGCTCCCCCAGCACAGGACTGCTTCCAGACATCATCTCCTCCTCAACACCATTGTTGCTCACCCAGAAGGACTAATGTGTGTAACTTATGCCAAATAAATCCAAACACCACAGAACTTGGAATCTGCATAGGCCTCTTGGCTGTGAGGGTGAAGAAAAAGATGATCCATTCTAATGCAGACACTTGAAATAAAATTTACCGGCTTCCCCAAGACAGATGGGACAATTAGGAGACGGAAAGAAATGCCTTGGAAGAAAGAAATGCCTTCACAGAAACCTGTGAAACAGCAGTTCTGTTAGAATCACCATGTATGGATTTCTTCCTCTGAAAAAAAAATCACCTATCCAACATATTTGAGGAAACTATTTCAGATGATAGTAAGGAAAATTATTCACTCTATGTCCCATGTTCTCCAAGAAGCCACCAGTTCTAGGTGCGACCAAATTAAAAACAGCATAAATTTTTGATGGTAATACTGACCCGCAAAGTTCAGATGCCAATGTCAATGCACTGTAGACCATAACGGATGCTTCAACTTTCAGTATTTCATGTGGTCCTTTCATCTAGATGTCAGTTCAAATTTTTCTATTTCCAATACAATGAACAATACCTCATGTGTGTCTCTGTCTTCTGAATCTTTTCTCCTTATCTTCAGTCCAACTACTTGTGTCTTTAACTCTGGTGCAGTTTAAAAAGTTCATCAAATTTCATTTTCTTGATTACTGAATAGCCTGCTATAAGATAGTGTCAATGTAGAAATTTTGTTTCCTGCAAGAAGGACTGAGAGTCACAGAGCTTGTACACAAAAACACTTTAATGGAAATCAGATAGTAGTAATTTCATTCTAAAGTGCTCCACATCCTCAAATACTCAGCATTGAGCTTCCCGGTTTTACTGTTCCCTTGAGAAATTCACTTGCAGTCTAAACAAGAGAATTTTAAAAATGACAGCTCTTTATGCTTCTCTTTTTTATTTAATCTTCAGTATTGTATTTGAACAATGACTGTCAAAGTTTTATGAGCAACAGGAGCACATTCCTCAAATTTGTTGATTACCATATAGTACAATTTCAAACTCTTATCCAAAACCCATGTATTCCAAAATTAGGTTTCCTCCCTCAACATGCAACATTTGAATAAAAAAGTCCTGACTTACTCCAAAAAATTCCACTGTGCAGTTATATAAACTCAGATCTCTTGACACCCACTCTGGTTTATGAAGACACGGGTTTATATAAAAGACCTTCAAGAAAAAATGAAAAATGAAAATATTTTTGCTGACATTTCCAGAGGATTCTAACACTTGCATTACCATAGCAGTGCACAAACACAAATACACTGTGTCCACTATATTGTACTTCACAATATACTACTTCTGAAGGAGTACAATTGTTCTCTACACAAGGCTGTAGGATATTATGCTGTGACTATATCAGAAATTACTATGCAGCCATTCCATTTTATCTGAAACTTTACAATTAGTAAAGTGCCTAGGTTAAAATGATATATATAAAAATTCTTGCTTCAGATAAATAAAAGGTGCACATCCTGTAAGTGCAGATTCTGTTTCATTTTTTCTACTCATTTGTTCTTCATTTCATTTTCAATCCCCATTTTTTCATACCATGCTGCAAGTTTTAGACTACAGAAGCAAAGGCTATATTTGCTTTTGATCAAAACACAAAAACATTTTAAAATGTAGTTCTAACATGGCCAATAAGTTTCAAGTATTTCAAGACCTCATTTGTCCATCCTACAGAACCAAAACTTCCATCACCAAATAGTGGCCTTCAAAAATAATCTGAAAAAAACATATACAAAATATTTCAAGTGCAGAACATTTGAAATTGGCAACATGGACATTTTAAATTTTAACAAAATCTTCCTCCTCTTTATATGAGTCCTCTGGACACAAAAAAAGCACGCATTTTGCATTGTTTTCTAACTATACTCTCTAAAAGGAGAGGCAGATTTTCAGATGATAGCTTTCTTATTTAGCTAACAAGAAAATAAATCATATTGCGAACACAGTGCTGAAGCTGCCTAGATTATCTTGCTCACATCCATGGTAAGAAGCAAATGTCTTGTCCTTGCTTCTGAGGTTTATGTTTATGCTCAGTGTCACTGTTGATGACTGAGATATGTTAGCTAGGTTTAAAATAACTAGCTTGAGAAGCCTGATAAAAACAGTACTGAGCTCTGATTTGCTGCAGATGTTGTTGTAACTTACACAGGAATATGTCATCTTTCCTCAAGGTCAGTGGAAAAAAAAAACCTTTAACTCAACAGACAGCATGGAATTGCAAGACACTGTGGAAAGAACTGTCATAATTTCTACAGAAGTTTAAATTTTTATGCCCAAACCCAGCAGGAACACATTTTCACCTAATCTTTCATCGATGTTTTCTGTTGAAATTCACAAGTAAATCCTGTATCCGTCTCTGGAGAACATCTTGCAGCGAAAGGTAAGACTGAGAGAGAGTAAAGACAAAGGTGCGATACACGGCGTGCAGTTTCTCTGTGCACTGTGTGCATTTCAGAGGAAGGAAGGTCTCTATGCGACTGCATGCAAAAGCAGTTTAAGACGGACCAGAAGTTATTTCAGTGAACAGTCTCCACCACCTTACCCACCCCAAGGGCTGGCTGTTGGCTATTGCAATCCGGGGAATAACTCTGCCAGGCAGGGTCACAGCGTTACTTCCAGTGCATCCAGATGAATTGCCTCGGCTTGAAGCTGCAAAGGAGGATTCTTCCTTACCTTGGACGCTGGATGCAAAAGATAACTGTATCAAGCTGCATAACAGGGAGTCATGTTACCAACCTCACTCCTCAGAGGACAAGAAGAAAAAATGACTTCACGAGAGACCGTTAGAAATACTAATACTCTGTCAAAAGCAGAAACACACAGGGATTTTTACAAAATACTTGCTAGACACTGTAGCACATTGACTAAAAGAAATAATTTGAGCACAAGCTTAATGAGACAAGACAAAAAAAAAATTCCATCACCTTACAGCAAATGACACTTTGAAAATGAGTCTGCTGTGTGTGATTCCAGTGGTGCCTGAGGAAGACAAAGCTCTTTCTGTTCATGTTTTTCATACATTCAGTCAAACAGATTGCTGAATAATCATGTTTTCTTTATTTTAGTGGGTGAGGAAGCTATTATACAGAAGGCGTTTCCATATGTCATAGTTAATAAAGGCAACTTTACTAATAAGAATAGGTTGTCTCCGCTCAGTATCTGATGAAAAGCCCTCCTGTTGTGAGGAAAAGGCAGATCATGTGGATAGAAGAGACTCCTAGGGCTGCACACTTCAGCGGCTACTGGAAAAAACTGCAAGCAGATGAATCTCAGGTCTTCTCCAATTGATTCCCAATCAGTGACATTCACTAGGGTGCTCAGGGTACTGGAAGCACGTCATGACAAAATCTCTCCTCTATATTCACCCTTTGCTTGCTGGTGAAGGACAGTGGACAAGACCTGGTTCCATCACTCCAGAAAATCATTAAGTCCCTTCAGAAGGTCAATGTGCTTTCTTTTTTGAGGAAGCATCTGGATGACTGTTTAAAGAGTTTGAATTCTGACACGGACAGTATGGCAAGTTATACGCTGGTATCACAGATGCTCTTTCAAACTGAAACTGTAAATAGCATGGGGAATAAACATTTTGGGGGGAATTACCTAGAGGTATAAGACACCACTTACACTTCACTTTTGCTCACAGTTGTGGGCACACACCCACAACTGGATAAAAATCTGACATCTATACTACACTGTTAGAGCTACCCAGTAAAGAACTAGAAAAAAAGGTCTTGAAGCTCATCCCAGCTTATAGTGGTTTGTTTGGTGTCTGACTACCTCTTAAGAGTCATATGGAAATGAAATCTATTGAAGGACATAACTCGCCTAAGATAATCAGTATACCTCAGCTAGGTTTACACAATAGTGCTACACACTGATTGCCTCTTGATTTCAAAGCAGGGCAGAGATTGTTCACCTGTAAGTACCTGAGTAGAAAAAAGGCCTGTCTCTGTTGCCATTCCCACTCCCAGGGGGACTGACAGCTTCCTACAAGTAGTTACAAAAGGCACATCATCTCTCCATGGTGAGTCTCTACCTGTAGCCTTACAAGTATGAATTTCAAAGCATTCTGCAAGACAACTTTCTTATCCATGCGTATAAAAATGTAGTAATGAATGTGTGGAGAGGCATTGCTAATAGGAAATATTCTATTTCCTCATGTTTTCCTGGGAATGGCATTCTGCTGGTTTTGACTGTTCAGAATAGACTTCAAGAAATGCTAAAAATCCCCAAATAGGTGGATGCTTGCAAATATACAGGCATTCAGACCAGTTCCTAACACATGCAACTAGTCCAAGCTGGATGTTCATTGCCACACACAATACTTTCAAGGATTTTAACCAAAGTTAATATTGCTAGCATTTCAAAAACTAATTCTGGGCACTGGCCACTAATTCCGGGCACTGCCTAATTTAGTCGAGGTTTCAGAACTGCTGAACAACACTTTGTACTCATTTCAGCCTCTGGTTGCTCAGTAGATCAGAAAATCAAATCCAAATTGAGTCAAGCCAATACTGAAAAATTCAAACACCCAAAGTCTGCAGCTTTCTGAAAATGCAGCCCCTAAGGCTTAATCCTGCTTCAAAGACAATGCAATAGTTTTGACAGCTGCCTATTTTTATAGCACACCACTAGAAAGCATAGACAAAAGTGGTGGGTGTACTCTGCATCCATATTCCTTCTGGGTGGTCAATACGAATGGTTTCTCCCCGACCAGCCAACCCTGACGGGGAGTGGGGGGAATAGTAGGAGAACTATCAATAGGCCTGCACAGCGAACCAGAAGTAGCCCTTCCAGAGACAAAGGAGCACAAGGGCTGCTGTTGGATCCTGCCCAGAGCACAGAACCCAGCCACAATCTGTCAATACAGGTCCTGAAGATGTGGAAGGTCCTGTTGTATCTGTGTTCACAAATAAGCAATATTTTAACATGATTATGTTGCTGATGCTGTTATATCTTCAGTGCATGATGGTTCTTCGCTCTGTTCGTGCCTGCCTATTGTTCATGAGAGACTTTGTCTTCGCAAGGATTGGAGAACAAGGTGTTCTGGAAGCTCTTTTCAGCTGCAATCTGGTGAACTTCTTACAGATTTTTCTGCATGAAGGGAAGGAGGAGAGGAGGGAAAGAAGAGAGAGACAAAAGGAAGGTAAATCTCAGCCTTTAACAGAATGCTGAAGAGCCAATGACAAACAAACAAATTCTCTTACCAGAGCTCGAAGGCTAATTCATGGAAAAGAGACTTGCAGTCAACTAGAGTGAGCCTTGGCCATCAACTGATGATTCATAGTTGTTTCCAACTAGTAACTGATATTTACTCAGTGAAAAGTGAATTGGCGTTAGACAGTATATGGACAATAATATTTATTACATGAAATCTCGGGCCAGAATACTCACATGGGGAAATCCTCATGTGATTTCAATACAGGAATGAAAGAGAGATGAAAGAACCATATTAGCACCCAAATGAACGTGTTATTTGTATAAAAGTGATAGTCTGCGAGCAATTTTCAGTGTTATTTTCACTGTATCAATTCTACAAGTAACCAATCACCTGAGTCTTTGGGATTTTTGTGCCTTTCAGGTGCAGGAAATTCACTTTAATTTTAGTCAAACAATAACTAGAGGTAGCCATGTTGATTGTATTGTAACCTTATGCATTCAAGGATAATTATTTTGTCACAAAAAGCTTTGTTAAGTTCCAACTGCTCTGTTGTCTCTGTATTGTTGTAAATCATAACAATAATGCTGAGCATGTCCAGAGTAAAGTAGCAGAAAACATAGAAATGTTGAATACAGAGTATGTCAGGAACCATCTTCATTGGCAAAATTCGGAATATTAGATGTTGGTGGAAAATTACATATTTTCTGAATTCTCTCACATTCATTATCCCAGCTTTCATTTGGGTGGTTTATAAATGACAAAGATTTTGAGCTTATGGAAATGAATTACAGTGAGTGATGCCCTCTAACAATTAGAGAGACTAGGCTCTTTCTAATTCAGACTTTCCAAGTTCAAAATCTGACCTGATTGCAAATTACACGGTGCTGATGCGCATCAAGGTGCATCAAGGTTTTGACATAGCAACCAAAAAAGTCCCTGTCAACTTAATGGGCTGCTAACTGAAACTGCAAAAACTGCAAAACCTGACATTGGAAATACAGGGGCAGCTTAAAATATATACTCTGCTGAGTAATAAACAGGTTCTTATTTGCATGATAAATTTTCAAACACATATTTAATTGCTGGCTGAGTCTTCCTTAGGAATCTAAGCCTCCAATCAAGTAACTGAGCCACAGAAGAGAACCTAATCAAGGGACAAAACAAAAAGGCAAAAATCGAGAGAATATACTGTGCTATCAGAGGTTAAGGGAGCCTAAAACATATCTAGTTCGGTTTATGTTTTTGAAAGGCACAGGGAAGCATTTGTCTTAGCTGCCGGAAAGCAGGATGCCATCGGTGTCTCATGACCTGGAATGCCAAACTAGGATTTAACAGCATTCAGTAACAAGCACAATAAAAGGAAATGAATTCCCAAAAAGCAAAGCTTAGGTTATTCATGCAGTCCCACAGAAACATAAACTTACACTTCTGAGTACTTACTTTACAAGGTCATCTTAATTTAGGTTTAAGAAGATATTAAATAGATGATTGACAAGAAATTGTATCCAGAATGGTAAGATCATAGAAATGTAAACTGGAACTCTCAGAAATATGTATTTCTAAAATAATGAGACAGCTAGATTTTGTAAATTTATGTTAATAGACAAGAGCTGTTACCTGCAAGTATTATAATGGGGATCCTTCCAGAAAAAGCGTGCAGAACTGGACTCCTTTTAATGTATTTGTTTGCAGAATTTTGTATTTATTTAAGGAACTGACGTTCTCATTAAACATATGAAAAGCCACGGTTTATAAAAATGTTAGATAATCATTCACTCTTCTGACCTTTTAATACGGCAACTTCATAAACTGTCAAGAAGTTCCTATTAATGAAAACAATTTACAGCTCACACAAAATGTAAGGACACTAAAATACTTATGATTAGGATTTATGATTGTTATGTAAGGACAGTAAAGTCAAAAGATGTAGCTGTTAAGTACTGGTTCCAAACTAGCATGAAGAAAGGCAGAACTAAAAAGAGGGAGGTCATCACCATTGCACCAAGCAAGCCACAAAAGCAGTAGGTGAGCTCTTCCCTTAGTATAAATGAAAGTAGCTCTACATAGGCTGTCAGAAGAGCTAATCTGGTAGTGCTCTGAAAAGACAATCCAGAACTTCCATTTAAACAGGATTATAAAAATGCTTCCAAAAATTAGCTTTCCAGGATATGGCAGCCTTGCAGAAATAAAACTCGAAGGATAGGACACTGACTTCATTAAACGTGCTATTTGAAAAATAATTTTGCTGAGCTCAAAACTGGTTCTTTTCATATCAAAAATTTACAAGGTGGAGGAAATGGACTCTCTACACTGAAGAATTTACCATCTAAAACAGCTAAACGTTTTAAGAACCACTGATCTGGTTTTATAACCCTTCACCAGTTTTTGTTTTATTATTTTTTTTAAACACTTGAGCAGTCGGGTTGTAATTGCAACTGATGAAAGGCTGGAAATTCAAAGATAAGGTTGTTGGTCCCTCTCTCAGAACATTTCAACAGAATCTCTTCCATCCCCAAGCAATACAGCAAATTAAGGGCAGAGTCACTTTTAACATTCCATTTCTTCTTCTGTTTTCAGTTATTACTAGCCGTATGTTTTAATTACATACAGCTTTTTATTTGGCAGTGGCAAGTAAATGGCTTTAATATCTGTAGTGATGATAACATCCTCTGCAGTTGTTAGGAAAGAGCAATTGCCATTTTCACCTGCTTTTTCTTTTGATTCTTGTACTAGTGCTTGAAGCATGATGTGTTGAAGACTTCATTTGAAATGTTAATTAAAATAATGTTTTAAAGTCCCTACATTGTACTTCTAGTCCTTTTGAGGCCAAAGGTAGGAAAATGAATCAAACCTTCTAATAGGCGATTGGTATATAAAGCCCCCGGTGCTCATTTGTATGTCAACTGTGATGCGCTGTTGTCAATGTAGGAAAATGATGAATTATTTATGTCCACATAATAGTAACTGCAGATAAAGGCAAATAAGGCCCCTGGCAACTATTCAGAGAAATACGGAAATGTATGGAAGTACTGCTTACTATTAAGATGTATCTTCTCTTTGTGAGTTTCATATAGGAATTGTAACACATGTGGTAGAAATAATAGGCTGAATAGAGCACTTATGCCATGCTTAAATGTAATCAGACAAACAATTTCAATGAACCAACTGTTTTTTAGGATTTAAGTGAATTCTATGTAACTAGCCATCTGCTGAAGTTAGGCACAATCCTATATAATCTGTTGTGATGGGTGGGCTGATCGAGACACTCTTCATTTTGTGGTGTGACAGCTGTGCATGGCTGTCTGGAACATGGCTTGTCTTTCACATCAATGTTGCCAAAGCTGAAACACACCACCCACTGCCTCATTGTGCTCATGTCCACTGTTTGGTCTCCATAAACATTCAGCAAGTATCAATGAATGTTAATGGGTAACATGTTTTCTGCATGGAGGAATTCAATTCCACCCCTTTGCTTCATCTGCAATTCCATGTCAGATGCCATTGTGTCAGAATGCCCCTCTGCTGCCATCTGTCACACAGCAGCAAAATGGAATGGAATGTTAGTGGGAAGGTTCAACCTCTACTGCCGTACCACCAACATCGGCCTCTGATGTTGTGGGCCAACATAATAAAATAGGATGCATTACTTTCGGAGCATCCCTGTATTATCATCTAGTTGTTGCTGTTAGCACAAAGAATCTGAACAGGTTGGTAGCAGGCATAAGAGAATGGATTCACTGAACAATCAAAGCTGAACTTCCACCACTCTCTTGATTGGGGTTATTGACCACGACTTGCCAACTGTAAGCAGGAACTTCAATCTGCCAGTTTTACAAAATACTGCTACCCTAGAAGAAGGTGGAGCTTTAGACATTGAGTTGTAAGGCAAAATTTTGCATTTTTATGTAAGTTTTGCTTTAAGCAGCACTTGCAACCAGTGTTACTATCAAGACACGCTGGGAGAAAAATGGAAATACTAATAATTTTACAAGTCTGCCGTATTCTTTAGTTGAAATAACAGAAAAGTTTTTCTACACAAAGATGCGTGAAGTTGCTGCTGCTGCTCCAGGGCAATACAAACTTTGTGTGCAGTGTAAGTTTAGAGCGCAAGCTCAAAGCCAGTTAGCAAAACACAACTATTTATTAAGTAACCATGATTCCTTGGGGAATATTAGTGTTAATTACCACTTATTTCTCTGAGGGCTTGTTGGAGTCGGAGGTACACCATAACTCTTTAGTGAATTAAATTACAAGAAGGAGGACTATCTTAGGAGCCTGATAGTTTTTCCATTGATTTCAACAAGGCTTTTAAACAAAGTGAAAGGCAAAAACGTGAGCAATGCTGAGTCTGCTGAAAGAGAATTTAACTGGGATGAACCTGCAGACACAGATCCTTCAAAACCTGGTATCTCACAGAACTTCCTTCATTTCTACCAGTGTGGAAATGAGGAGTGTGAATGATGCATTTTATCTAACTATTTGGCTTGCTGATTTAGACTTTTTTCTCCCCTCAACACTTTAAGTCTAAAGTTTACCTATATTCCATCAAAATTTTGATCTAACTTCAACAACACAGAAACTAGGAGGTTAAGCTCCTTTGAGAAATGTTCATTTACAAAACAAATAGTGTTTCAAGTACCTGGCTACCAGAAAACACTTGCCATGAGACACTTATTTACGTTATAAAACCAATACAGATGGCAGAGTATGGTAAAACTTTTATAAGATTGAAGAACTGCTGCTGTAGACAGTCCGACGTCATTTAAATGTTTTAAGAGCTTGCCTTATTTTTCTCCTCCTAGCAAGGAAATGTTTTCCTTTGCTGGTGGTTATCATCTTTCAATTTGGCCTGAATATTGAGAGGAAAACTGTTTTCTGTGAACAATAATTTACAGACACACCAGTTAAAGGTTATGGTGCCAGATCTTCCAGAGCAGCTTAACATATTATTTTCAAACACTTCAAGGGCTCCTCTGGCATTTTGTGTTTCACAGCAACAGCTTTTAGTTACTATGAATATATAAAGCAGTAAATAATGTTTTAGAGCATTTTCTTTACTGGGAGGAAAAACCCAGGTCAAGTGTTTAAAGCGCAGACTCCTGTGATAATGTTGTGCATGACCTGTGGCATGGCATAAGCTGCCTCTCTGTCTCTTTCTACTTGCTGCTGGTTTAAAATCTACTCAGACAAAATTTCCTTAGAGCAGAAACCATCCCTTTATGTACGTTTATGGAGTGCCTAGAACAACAGGGACCTTACCCATTACTGAAATTATTTATATCATTTTTACTGCAAACAACTGGCATGGCTTTCTGAAAATCATCTCATCCAGCAGATTTTTCCAAGCCTTCATTTTCTCTGAAAATTGCATATTTCATTAATATTGTAAAGTGGCTTTGAGTGTTCTGAGAGAAGGAAGTAAAGAAGTGCAAAGTATTATTCTTAGCATTACTGTTAATTTTTCAGCTGAATGCGGCAACTGAGAAAAACTTATCTGTTAACCCTTAAGGAGCATTCTAAATAGATGCAGTCATCACACGATGACTAAATCTTAACAATCAGCTATAGAATTATTCTCACAGTTCATCTGTGAGCTCGGTACTTTCCGCCAAGAGACTAAATTTACCCACTGCAGATGGCTATGATAAAAATGACTGCACATCAGTTTCACTGAAACACGGACTTGCTCACTTTTTGCCAAATCCAGAAGCACAGAGGCTCTGACTCCTTCCCACCCCCCTCTGATTTGCGGTAGGCACAATTCAAAAGAAAAACCTCAATATAGTTGGTAGGAATGATGGACACCACAGGTCTCATCATGGAATGACTAGCTGAGGACCTGTCTTGCCTCTCAGATGGAGTTTTGTTAACTCAGCAGCGACATTATCTCCTGTTGCAAACCAAACAGCAGTGCCTATCAGAAAAGCACAGAGCCATGTTTCTCAGTTTTCCCTCAAAGGATGGAGAAAGGCCTGTAGCATTCAACCACAGCATCCACCTTGGTAGAAGGAATAAGACCTAGCAAAGGTAGATAGATGGAATGGGTAAGAAGTAAATTATTCATACACCTTAAAACAAAACAATGGCTCAGGCTTCAACAGACCTGTAATGTGAGCTATGGACAACTGCTTTGAACCTTATCTGAAATTAATTAGCCTCTCTCTAGTTAACATTGACTTCAGAAGTTTTAAGGCATGAATCCTGCTCTATTAAAGAAAGAGTTGCTTAACCTGTCCTCCACGTTAGTGTGCATATAAGATCACCGTCAATTTGTCAATATGTAGGCACCCTGGGAATCTGAGAAGCCAGAAAGGCTTCTACAAGCAAAAAAATCAGAAGATCTCAAAGCAACTCCTTTATTCTTCAGGCAGGATGTGGGTGAATTCCCACACTACAGAATTTTATATTTTACCAATAGAAAGTTTCATCATCATCTAGTATTTTTAAGAATAGTCACTGTATATTAAATATAACCCATTCCTAGATGAAAATATTACCCATGCGATCCCTTTGACAAAAAATTTGAGAGAAAAAGCATCAGAGCTGACAGAGTAAATTCAGAGTTGCTTTCACCTATTTCCCAAACATCTTGCATAGTAATGCACGATTCCCATGTTATTCCAGAAGAATTTTTTATCTTTAAGAGGGTTTATGAACACAGAACTTGTGAGTTTTGGCCCTGGGTTACAAACATTAAATGGCACTTCCTTAGCAACATTAAGTACCACTTTGAACACTTCTAGAAATAGTGCCTTATACTAAATCTGCGTATCTAAATCCCAGATGACAGAAAACCTTACCTGACTAGTCCCAGCATTTTGACATAGATTCAGAAAGATTTTTTCGTTGATTTCAGTCACGTGATGATGTTTGATTTGGATGGAATGTCCCTTATGTTAGACATACACCGGTCAAATGTTTTGGTGACACAATGTCTAGCAGGATCATTCCCAAATAGGTCAGTTCACAATTTAATAGCTTGCTTTAAGAAAAAAATAAAATAAAATGCTGAAGAGAGAAATTGAAGAACATGAAAAATATTTTTCTGATATGCTTCATAAAAAAACGATATTGTGATTTTGTTGTCTCTTCCACTTTTGATACGCTTCAAACACCCCATCATAACTACTTTAGTACTTTATTTATTAGGAGAATGGCTTCTATGACTTTTATTAACTTTTTTATTTGTTTTTTTCCTTACCTTGTTTGATTACTTCACCCACGGTTTTGGCCCGAACAATATGCTTACAATATTACATCTTTAATATTACCTGAGGCTGAAAAGAATGACAGTATTTTCTCTTTATTGATAATGCATATACTTTTCCTGAAAGAATATATGTGCTGATAGAGTATATTTGGATGCGCTTCTTGGCACTCTGGCTATTTGCTGTTAAGCAAGGGCAGAAAATCAAAATTAATCATTCATACCAGAAAGAGTTGGAGACCAAAACTTATCTTAGAAAACCATCCCCTAGGGCCCTGCTCTACAGCAGCAATCTCTTTCCTTGATAGAGGAAAGCTTTGCCAGAAAGTGATTTAATATGCTAATTTTTACGGTAATCTGCATTTCAGATCAGAATTTTCATTTAATATTCATATTACCAAGGGTCTACTCTAGTTCATTTTTTGACTACAGTCAGAAAATTTCATTCTGCTCTCCAGTCTTATGGCCAATGCTTTTCATGTCACTATCTCACAGCATCTGTTGGCCTGTTTAATTAAAAAGCGCAGAACATCCTTGAGAGTAGGTGTACATTAATATTACTCAAGTTTACAGACTAGAAGGTGGAGCTACTCAGAGGTAAAATGCCTCATCTGTTGCAACAGGAGATGTGAAGCACAGATCTGAGCCTTCACTATTTGCACAACACTTCTATTGTATTTGGTCAGGTAAATACCTTAACCTCTATTCATAGCACAAGTAATGAAACCAACCATCCATGTCTCTGTAGATGTCTGACAAGACCTGACAGTTATCCCTGTGATTGTCTTTCACAGTCACAGTCATTATGTTCTCTTCAGTATTTTACATTTTAAATTCCCCATGTAGTCGCTTAATGCAAGCTGTTTCACAGAAAGCGACCAACTAACATTTGTTTCTTCACAGCCTTATTTTCATTAATGCTGCAGTCATGCATTTAAAAGATCTTAAAGAGTTAAAATACTCAGAGGAATATAACAAATAATAAATGATTAAATGCATACACTAAAATCTATATTCAGATTATTGCTGGGTATTGCTCTGCCTTCAAAAAAAGAAATCCTTAACCTTGTATTCAGCTTCTATTACTATTGCTCAAATGGCAGAGAAATTGTAATAGCCAAAAAACAAAAGCCAACTTTGAAGATTGAAATTTTGCAGCAGCGTTTGAGGATTACAATCATCAATGTGATAAACCTCTGTGGTTTAGGCATAGGAATTGTAAGGAAGCTGCTTTTACTCCTGAACTAGTGCTATTCTAGCACTGCTACAGATAACATCTGCGTAATCAATCTTGTCTCATCTTTTCTTTGATATTTAAATATGTGAAAGACTATGCTGGTCTGACAACTTAGCATTTTTATCAGTATTTTATATGTTTCCCAAGGCTTTATTAAAGTGCCTCTAGAATGGAAACTTCACATACAAAGATGTTTCTTTATATAAAAATTTCTTCTTGTTCAAAAACAAATTGGCTTTAATTCCCACAATAGAATAAGGCCAAGTATTACAAGGTGACACGTTGCCAATGGGGATGTGGATTTAGGAAAAAGCTGAGCAGCAAGCTAACAAAAAGTAAGCCCTAAGACCTTCAGTTAGAGCATCCTGTAAAGACGATTGGCTCCAGCTACATCAAATCTTCTGCACAAACACAAAAGAGAGCTTCTGAAGGAAAGCCTTCAGATGGCCAACAGTACTACAAGAAATTTAGAGTTTGTCAAGAACTGTAAGAAAACAGGTGAAAAGAATTGCACAATATCCTAATTTAACATCTAACATATACAGTGTGTCACTATCTGACATACTAGAGCTACCAGTGGGAGCCAGACATGCATTTAAGAGCTTTAATGAACTAATACTAGAAGGTCTAACAAAATGAATGAGGTTCAGGGAAGTTAAGTCATCTTACAGGAGCTTTTCCACCAAAATCTGTGTTTGAGACAATCATTAATGCACTCACCATCCTCGTGGTTCATTTCATCCCCCTTTTCCCACTCCTCTCTGCCCTCCCATCCACCCCCCCTCCAAGTTTTCTAAGAAAATAACATTTTAGAAAAAGTCTTGTTTCAGAAATTATATTTCCTTCCCCAAATATAAAATGCTCTGGCTACCTCTGTACCTTCCGTCTGAAGGTGAAATGACTTGTCAAAGAGAGCAGAGATGAGTGCAAGTGTTTGAGTAACACTTCTAAATGTGCCATTGCTCTTTAGCTGAGTCATGTGAATTAACCACATTTGAGCTCGTACCTGAGATGCAATTGCAAAATATGCTTTGGCATCTAAGCCACCACAGAGAGGCTGCATATGCGAATTTCTGCTCACAGCAGGGCAGAATTCTACAAGATCATTTTACAAGATCCAACTGTGTGACTTTTCAGGCAGCAGTAACTAGGTCATTTACAACCATCTGTTCATAGCCCCTGTCTCCCTACTGTCACCACTGAAGCCATGGACTAATTAATTTTCACCTGCTAATCAGTGGAGATACCTCTGAAACTAACAAATTGCCCAGTCTCAGCCAGCAGCTTCTGGACTCCTGTCAATGGCATTTCCATGAGACTCCATTACGAATAAAGGTAACAAGTGTTCTTTGATAGGAGATTCCTTCTGACCTGCTCTGTGTACAACAGCCCTGTAAAATAATAAAGTACTGTTCATTGGATTCGTCAGATAGAGAATAGATCCATACAGAATTACCCTTGAATTTTCAACAAAGAAAATATTTAGTCTGCTTATGAATTTTTATATGAGGAGTTGGGCATCTAAAGGGCTGGAGACACAGACAAGGTCTCAGGGAAGCCTGAGAAAGCAGTGGACTGAACCCAATTTTCCCAAGTCCTAGGTAAGAACTCCAACATCTTCCTCTTATCTTGTAGCTTTAAATAGGGAGAGTAGCTTACTACAATATCACTGAAACTTCATCTTAAACAAAGCTCTAAACAAACACAATTGTATTTCATTTGTTCTGAAGACCGACAAAGCAAAATTTTTAATAGTGTATGCTCTTCAATCTACCAGCAATAAATAATAACATAACTTATACTGAACTAATCCTTAAATGAGAGGGTAGGTGAAACACTGCAGTTCTGGTTTTGTTTTTCAGGTAAACATATATTATTTCTTGTATATGTTAAAAAAAATAAATAAAATTTCACATTCTTCAAGTGAGGTTGATCTTATTTTCACAGCGTGATCCTGCTTTTAAAATCAAACAAACTTTAGCATTATTATAGTAACGTTACTTTGAATTAGAAGGTATCATAAAAAGAGCCAGAGGAAAAGCATATGTGAATGAATAGTGAAAGAAAATATCTGTAGATCCATGAAAACTGCTCAAAGAGAAACAAAGGGCAAGAGATTATGACCTAGTTTCTATATTACTGGTTGTGATTCTGTATCACAGCACCTCAGCTAGATCTCAGGGGAGGACTATCACTTATAGAGGTATGAACAATGCATAGCATTTGCCAATATTCCACACTAAATAAGGCCAAAATAGACATTCACTGAAATTGTTAGATTATGGATTTTTGCTCTGATGAACAGGACAAAGTATAGCAACTTTGAACAGTAGCTAGCCAAGTAGGACCACTACCTGGAGCAAGGACAGTTCCTCCCCGAACTCCTCATCTGCAATATTGTATTAGAAATGACTGAAAGCTCACCTGTACTCAGATGAGATATTTGCAATCCTAACAATGAGGATTAGATGTAATCCTGAGAGATATATTCTAATTCTATAATCGCTGCTTTTCAGGATATATGACAATAGCAGAAGTAAAGGAATGAGAAAAATACACCCTTAGAGGCTGATTTTTTCTCTTTTGTTAAGAGGGTTGCAGCTGGTGCATAGCATTGGTAGACTTGCAGCTGATTCTCCAAGGGTGCAGCCAAGTATCTCCATGCAGTCAGATACAGGATGAGGGTCTCATGGTCACAGCTCCATGCAGGTAAGAAATGAAAATGCACTGTGCCCTGTGATCCAACCACGGTGAAGTTCAAAACAAGAAATCCAATTCAAATCAAATTGCCTCATCTTTATGAAAAGCAGAGGCCATCCCTGAGTGAATACTAAAAATACATTTTTTGGTGCACAGTTTTTTGTGCATAACTAAAGACAAATGAAAAAAAAAGAATAAACTTCTACAAGCATTTCTGTGATCTAAAATCATATATGTGAAGAGGAAGAAAAAGGAACAGAGTAGTTAACACTGGAATCCTGACTTTGATCCAGACCTGCGTGTATCTTCTGTAATAAAGAACTAAGACACAGGTGATTTACTCCTCCACTTATCCCTTTTCTCTCAGCAGCACTGGGAGAATGTTAACTTGAACACAGTGTCTGACTACAATATTAAAACCCATGCTGGAAGGAGACCAGACAACAGATAGTTATTTAAAACTTTTAATACACTTATAACAAGGGGTTGGTTCACCTGAGTTTAGAGTTTACACTGACAGAGTTACAATGTGATGAGTGCTAGCATTATATAGAGAGCACCAAAGGCTGTGAGCATCAGAATTAGCCTTCTCCATTTCTGCAAAAGAATCAGACCACCGATGGCAAAGACAAGACACAACATTTTTCTGAATTTCATTCGTGAGCATCACATTCTCTTCTTTCGCAGCATGCAACTTTAGTTTTAAGGTTTTGTGTGTGCTATGAGACATGCATAAATAAAAATGAGTGATATCAGGTAATTATCACAGACATTGTGATATCCTTACATAGTATCTCAACAAATAAGTGAAGCTGTTTTTGTTCTGGAGGAAGAACATGATGTGAAGAATATGAAAATTGCCTATATAATGCTGCCACGGGGATGCCTCTCAAATCATTTTGTCAGCAAAAAGGAAGCAATGTCTGCTGGTAACAGCTAAAGATCACATTCTAATTTTAGCAGTTGCAGTTAACTCATTCCCAATGGAGTTGCACTTACCATGAGAAGGTTTCTAACTGCTTCAGCACTGAAAGGAAACAAGCATCAAGTCATTCAACTGTAGTTCTATATGAAAATATGCTTTTGGCCCATGAAGGGAAAGCATATGGAATCTGTAGCTATAACCCATTCAGCCAACCTTTCCAAACATTTCTTATAATGTAAATGCTGGAAAGAAAAATTCATTTTCCACAGTGTTTTAGCTGTCCCTATACAAATATGACCATCAGCATGCACACGTGTTCTGTTATGGACAGAGCATGTGTTTAGCATGTGTTTATGCATATTGCATACCTAGGTAAGAAAAGTTTTAATCAACAGATACATTTTCCTTGACATCTAACAGCTATTTGGATTTAGCTTTATTCATAGATGATGATTATGTCTTATATAACTCAACAGATATTAAGCTGATATATTACATTTTTATTAAATGTCTGGAAACCATAATAAGAATTCTTTTTTTTCTTTTTTTTTTTTCAATTATTATATAAGTCCCAGAATGGTAATTCAGCACAAAGAATTGGATTTCACACAATGTAGTAATTTTTTGCACTAACTTCTAACAGCCTACAACAGAATCTACATTAAAGCTATTCAACAAAATGGGAATAAAACCCGAAAGGCTTCCTTACAGCAAAGGTGATTTAGTACAATGCTCTGAATAAAATTCTTCTATTATTATGAGACTTTTGGCTGATCCTCAATTATACACGAAGTGGTAGGACAATCCCAGCAGCTAATGTCTAAGTATATTAAAAAGAAATAAGTAGACTCCCTTGGTGAGTACTGATAAATATAAGGCTCTTTAAAGACTGATTCTTCAATGAATCATGTAAACAGATCTGCACTTCAGAATAAAATCTTGAGCAAGTTATTTTACAGTAGGGAATGAGAATTTCTTTTTCATTCAGAAAATGTATGAATAAAGAAAAGCATGAAAACATGAAATTCAGTAAAGGTGAACGTAAAATTATGATGTAATGTTGCGGTAAGTGCTCTTGAACTGTCACCTGTCTTCTGCCTAGATTAATTCCTGCTTTAATCCTGTGACTGAACACAGGCACTGAAACCCAAGTAAGCTGGACTCACACAGGTGCCAGGAAGGTTTCTGAACAGAGTGCAGGCTGTCACCATAGATGAAATAGCAAAACTGGGGACCTGTATATTTTTTGGGAAGATTTACTGAGCATGCTAATAGGCATTCAGGGCAAGGTCATAAAACTCCAGGATAATTCCAAAATTACCTTGGAGATTTTAGACTATCTCTAATTTCTATAATTATTTTCTGTGCTCTGAATATTCAGATCCCTATTCATCCATCACTACAAACACCCTGGAATCTGTGAGCAATTTGATATACAATATTTAACTTTATAGAAATATGATTGGGGCTTAAATTCAAAGGGGGGAAGGATGATAATTTCTTTAAAAATATCCTTTAACATAAAGCAGCAGGCATAAATATAGATACTCATCCTACCTATTGAAGGATGATAACATTTTGAATGCTTATGTTGTACATCTTTGGCTTGGTTAGCGTGAAATTGACCGGCACCTCAATTAGTTTAGCAGCAAAATTATCACATTTATTTCTCAGATACCAACCAATTATTGTGCTATAATTTTTCAGCAAAATGTATGAGAAAATCTACCCTTTAGACTCAAGGTTCTATAGAAATATGCATCTTAAACCTTAATTCACTGCACAAGCAAAAATTCTTTTGGACAGAAATGAAAACTGTTATGTACCACTTCAATCCAAATGTTAAACTGAAAAATTATTTTTCTTTCGCAGGCTGTAATTAGCCTATATCTTTCTTACATGTATTTTTAATGAATTCACGTGATAAAACAGACAAGATCCTGATGCAGCACGACATGGAAACGTGCCTTAAAGAACAAGTTGGTACTTTGACTCAAATGGGATGATTATTTCTGAGCTAAGCGTTCAGTATATATTTAAACATCTAATGGCTGCAAACTGGCAAATGAATTACTTTCATTTTTTCGTTGTATGACAGGACTGGATAAATTGCGTTCTGCTTCTTCACAATCATCTTCTCCCTGTGTGAGATCTCTCTTCTCAATCATGTTGCATTCAACTGCATCACGGCCATGCTCAACTGCATGAACTCCTGTCACAAGACAGGTTAACTGTCAGGGACTAATGCCTATTTCCTCTTCTCCCTCAAGTAGTAGAACATTTAATGGTTGCCTTGAGCATCAGTACACTTCTAGAAGCAGGACCAGGCAGAGCTTTTCACTTCAAGCTGTAAAGGCTTGTAAGGCTAGTTGCAGTTTTGAATGTTGCACTCATTGTGAATGAGGCACTATTACTCCTTGTGTGTTGATATCACAGAAGAAAAATATGTGCCTACGTAATCACGCTAGACCTACAGCATTAGCTCTTCTCAGACTGGGAAAAGCTGTAAAGAGGTGGCTCAATCAATGCAAGATCTTGAGCATTCCCTGCTGCACTTCTTTAGCACCAGCCGAAGTGATGCAGCATGCCACTTTTAGACCACTTTTTTTGAAGGAGAATCATTGTGGTCTTATTACCCTATGCTCCCTATATAAGGACATTTCAAGTGTTATTCTTTATATTTTTTAATTATTTGAAGAGTAGCAGACACAGTCCTGAGGTCTAAGCCCCTGTTTACCCTCTACCATCATCATAGAGGTGGAGACAGTGCAAGTTCTGCCTCATTCCTCCACCTCAACCCTGGCAGTGAACGGCCTCTGAAAGCATACAGGTGGGGAGAGAGACTTGTGAGGCTAGGAACAGGCATGGCTATCCCAGATGAGTGTTTTGCTAAGGCAGGATTCATCTTGTCACAGTTGAATCACCTAGAATTTAAAGATCTTAGCCAGCTGTCTGGGCTACCTCTGAGGTCAGTGGAGAGAGACAGCTACTGTCAGTGTAGGACTCATCTCATTCTTTGACGAGCACCTCTTTATAATAAATGGAAAAAAAATAATCTAAAACTCCTGAACCAGTGGCTTAGGTTATCAGTAACATTTCAGTGATACAATCACTAGGGACTAGTCTGATACTACTTAGCTGTTTGTATAGCCACTATCAACTCTTAGAACAGTGAATTTTATCACTGTGCTAGGTATCAGAAGCCGAAGGGCTTATCATTCTGCTACTCTCATCTCTGAATTGTTGAATTCCTCATGCGAAAGAAAAGTACCATATTTAATTGATCTTGAAATAACCAACAAATTGTCACGTACAAGTATTTTGATTTCCCTAGCAGAATGTACCATAAACTCGATGATGCATGCACATTTTCCTTGGTTAGCTCTATATTTACATATATTTTTCCCTACTCTTATTTTATTATTTCCATTTTTCTTCAACTGCCAGTCTTTCTAGGCCTGTGAAATAATCACAGAAGCAAAAAGCAGTCTGATGTTACTTGCCCTAATAATCCCCTTGCTTTAAAACTAAGCAAAATTCTGAAGTGTTTTATTAGCAAGTCCAGCAACTGGAGTTTACAAAAATAAGACTAATTTCTTATCTTAGTTTGAATTAAAAGAGGGAATGGCCAAAACTTAACAGGGGAAGAAAAGAACAGAGGATCCTCCCCAAGCAACTCTTCTGGGAAAAATAAAAGTTAATTAAATTTTACCAATTAATCTAGAAATGATAGACTGAAGATTATCATTTTTGTTGCTTTTAAAGGAAATCAATTTCTATCCCAGAAAAGATGCTGACTGCTATATATTTCTCTCTTATGTGGTATATATTTTTCAAGTTCTGAAAATTTTAGAGTGTAGTCTCCACTGTGGATACACATCCATTTTGCTTAACGTTCAGAAGTGCCTTAAACTTCATTGTCTATGAACTACAATTAGAACAATTAAAAAGTTTCAACTTTGCCACACAAAGTTAGTCCTGACTGAATAAATCTTACTAGTGAAATACTAATAATGTTAATATGTGAGAGATGCAAAATTGGGTGTATGTTTTGATGTAACATGGCTCTTCACTGTAACACAATCTCAAATAATAATGACAAAAACTGCTATTCAAATAGTGGATCAACAGCACGTATGCAGTGAAGCCTCATTCCCTGCTTCAATTTTGTATCTCTTACCTGGTCTCTTCCGTAGCTATAAAGAAACCATCATCTGAAGCATCAAACCAATTTTGCCTCTGTCTCTTGATCACTGGAATGGTGCTTGTCTTAACGCCACTTGCACTGGCCAGCAAGGCCTTACCATTAGTCATATGAACACGGGGAGCAGCATGCTGAAATCATAACAAAAAAAAAAAAAAAAAAAAAAGAGAAAGATATTTGCCTGATGAACACATTAATTTTTGAAATTAAAGTCTTGTTTGCTGCCTGTTCAATTGTCAGCAGGATTAAATAATTGCACTATTTTATCAAAATGGGCATGTTAGAAGACATTATACAACTATAAAAGTTTTGGTTATTTTATCTCACATGGATTCAGCATCATGTTTTCTTAGGAAGAAGTAATATTTCTTGGTGAAATAACACAAGCATCCCTCATTACTGGTAGTATTCATAAAACATGCAAAATTCTGCACACTCGTGGGAGTAGCCTTTAGTTAGGAGAGCAATTCCACAATCGCTGAGTAAAGAAGGGGCTGGTAACATGTACAAAGGCTAGCAGAATACAACTGGAGCTGATCTTTTAAATCATGTCACAAAAATGTAACAGCTAAAAATTATACTTGCATTCAATGTATTACATTCACATCATCCCACAATTTTTAATACACCCCAATCCAGGCCACTTGCTCCCTCCAGTAGTAGAAATTTTATTGAGTAGAAGTTCCAGCATTCTTTACTTTAGTGCAAACAACTGTTCAGTTGCAGCAAAGACAAACAATGAAAAGAGCAACAAGACATCAAATTTGAGTGAGTCACAGATAACTCTTTTTTAGAGCAAAACTATTTTCCTTTGCCTCAGAGATAAAGAAGGTTTATGGTAAATTTAATTGCTGTTGCATATACTTGTACATTGGGCTATAAATCTTCCTTTGCAGTCCCTCTTAATATTTGCCTAAATTTTTCCAGTTTTTCATTCACTCTTTAGACTGCAGTTTGGTTTTCAGGTTTTTTTTTGTGTTGGCTTTGGCAGGGAGGAACAACTAAGGGACACGCTGCTAGAAGTAATTCAAGCGTTATTTAGAATAAATTCAGAAGAAAATAAATGGTTTGGATGAAATTAAAAAATTCATAAAGGTATTTAACTGATGATGTCTTATGGCACAAAATGGATGCTGCTCAAAAAATGAGCAGCAATTCACATGTAGAAAACACAGTTATACAGCACAGGTATACAGATTTCATAGTATATTCAAAGCAATTATTTTTATCTGGCAGTGGACAGTGCCATACATCACAGAGAACCATTCAAGGGCTCAAAGGGCAATTTTTTCCTTTACTTCCCCAGTCAGAAACAGGTTTAAGTTCTCAAATATAATGGCTAGTACCTTTCCCTTTCTAATATGCCACTGAATATTTCCTTTACTCAAGACAACCATAAACATGTACATTTCCTGAACATGCTTTGCAACATGTAAGTGCATTTCCTATGACACAAACTCTGAAAAACAGTTAAGCCTTATGGAAAAAGTATGTGTTTTGTCATAATACCTTTTCCCCTGGCAAAGACAGACATCAATACTAGTTACAAACTTCTGTTGTGTCTACATTTCTTAGAATCTAATTATTATTCCAGGCAAGACATGACATTACAGAAAATAGTGCAAGGGTTACAATATCACCTCCTCTCTCTTGCATCATAATGATTACTGTTTTTCCTTTTATTTCCGTTCTCCGTGAGTCCTTTCAATCTGTTTGGAGAAATTAATTATATTTTGCTTAAAGACGAGAAAATAAGATCATTGTTCTCTAGTCTGCATGCTAGGGACCACATTATCTTTAATTTCTAGTTAATAGAAGCAATTGAATTTCTCAAACAATTTAAAAGTCAAAAACCAGTTCATTAGTTCCTCTCAAAAATGTATTTGCCACTGTGTATAAAAATGAGCATAACGATATCATACTGATATCAACACCCAGAGTAAGCAGACCTTTCATACTAAGTACTTGTTAAATGCTTTTTCTTTTTCCTTTTTCAACTTTCTATTTTTCTCTTTGAGTGTACAAAATGCTAGTATTGTTATGGAAGCCTCAGGAATACCACTAGTACTACCACAGAAGCTCACTCAAACACTGTGTATGCAGAATGCTACAGTAACTTCATTGTAACACTACTGTGTGCAATTAGCAGCTGGCATTTTGATTTTGACTATTTACTTTACTAATAAGCTGTGCTATCATTCTGCAACAAAAACACTGTTATATTAACAGTCTACATACCAGTGGTAGCAGGAGGCTCACCCAGAGTTTGCCAGCTGTGCATTAGACAAATCTATCTCCCCACTGAGCAACTACATCCTCATACATTTTTCCTCATCTCAGTCTGGACACATTCATTGATACCTGTTGTATCCCTAGAAGAAAACTTTCTATGCCCCAAGACACTATGAGAAAACTAGCAGTTGAAAGAAAAACACAAGGTAGAGAAAACTGGTTTGGGCAGAGCTGACTGAAGGTAAACTGAGGAATTGGATACTTAGAGTCTGTCCTTGTACCACAACAAATAACTCTTTGAAACACATTTCTGAGCTCACATAAGACCTCTAGAAGGCATCTCCACATCACATTTCAGTGTTAGGTCCCACAGAGAGAAGTCACAGAATCACAGAATTGCAGGGGTTGGAAGGGACTTCTGGAGACCATCGAGTCCAATCCCCCCGCCAAAGCAGTTCCCTACAGCAAGTTGCACAGGTAGGCATCCAGACGGGTCTTGAATATCTCCAGGGAAGGAGACTCCACAACCTCCCTGGGCAGCCTGTTCCACTGCTCTGTCACCCACACCATGAAGAAGTTCTTTCTCATGTTGGTGTGGAACTTGCTATGCTCCAGTTTTAGGTCATTTCCCCTCATCCTGTCACCACAGACCACTGAAAAAAGATTGCCCATGTCCATTTGCCTCCTGCACTTTAGATATTTGTACACATTGATCAGATATCCTCTCAGCCTTCTTTTCTCAAGAACAGACCCAGACTACCGAGCTTCTCCTCGTAAGGGAGATGCTCCATGCCCTTTATCATCTTTGTGGCCCTCCGCTGGACTCTTTCCAGGAGGTCCCTGTCTTTTTTATACTGAGGAGCCCAGAACTGGATACAGTACTCCAGATGAGGCCTGACCAGGGCAGAGTAGAGGGAGAAGTCTCCAGATGATATACTGCTTCAATGTGTTAATAAATGCATATATTGAAGGCTTGGTGAGAAAACAAACCTCTTGCCAGCCTTATGGCCCAAGCAGGGAATAAAAAATCCCCATCACAATTTTAAGGCAACACGGTGCATCCAATAAAAGATTGGAGTCAGGACACAGTAATCTCTTGTAACAGTTTCATCTGCCAATCAGGAGGTCTCCAGGCAAAGGACTCAGAGACATCCTCAGAGGCTGCCAAAACCAATGGCCATCTCTTGAAGGTGTTCAGCAAGTCTTTGATGAGGAGCGTATGGGAAGATTATGTGTTTGTCATAATGCCTTCACAGTGCCACCTACTACAATTTTCTCTAAGGGTACCATTCTCTGGTAATTAATTCACTCACAGGCAAGTACGCAGCTCCATTTTGATAGATGCTTGCAAGTGCTGCTCATCAACACTCACCTGGAAGGGACATGAGTTTCCCATTTGTATACACAAATGTTCATTTCCTAACAAGCAACAAAGACATCTCCAATATTCAATGAATGCAATACTACCGATCATAAAGAAGCTTCATAAAAATGTGTTTGAAGTACGTAACACCAACAGGCACTATAAGTGTAGAGTAAAAATTAATGGGGAATGTCTATATATCTATGATTGAAAGAATGTTTGTCATAACCATTATCATAAAATCGTAAGTGGCCTCGAATTTATGGGTTTTTTTCATTTTTTCCTCATCTTTAAGCAAAAATACAATCTCTCTAAACACAGAAAAAAAAGTCATTAGAAGAAGTCACGCATGCTCAGGATGATTGGTAGTAAAATATATTAATTGCTTCGATTAATTTAATTGACCTAATTATACAGGATATAGTGCAAACCACATTTAGACGTTGAGTTTAAATTGGGTATTGATTCTGTTTTGCCACACCTGGAGTGTTCTTACAAGCACAGGCATTAGCATCGTCTCTGTCTCAAAAGAATCAAGGTTTGGAGCTAGTTTAGTTTATTTACTCATGGAGATTTGAGAAGAATGCAAAAATTACAAGACATGTTTACATGGATCTCCACACGATGCTTGTAATAGCATGCAGGCATGCATTTATTTTTTGTATAGAATTTTGTTTAAGGAACCTGAAGGCTATTAAAAAGATAATCAAAACAATAAATCATACAGAAGAAATTAAACAGTCTACAGAAGTATCACTTTTGAACATTCTGATTGCTATTTAACCTTCAACAAAATTTCATTGCCTCTGCATTTAACAGAATTTACACATTTACCTAAAAGCTATATAAACTCTTAATAAACCACATCTTTAAATGCAGTATTTTGAAGTATTTATGTATAAATCAGTAAAATTAGTAATGAAAGATTAACCCAGCCATCTATTCACAGAATAACAGGAAATCTGCTAATACTTAAAATGGAAAAGACCCTCCCTCCCCGTGCCCACAACCCCCTAAACCATTTTCAAGTTTTTTATTTTTATGAATAGCAGTCTGAAACAATAGGGAGCAATAATTGTATTTGGATGCAGAAACAGAACTCTTGAGATTTAAAAAATAAGATATACATAGTGTTCTCACAAAAATTGTACATTTGTTTTCATAGCAAAGGACACTCTATTCCATACTGGCTTTGATTTAAACATAAATCTGAATCTTCAGAGACAAGATCAGATTTAATGCCTTATTTATGTTTTTTTCTCTCATTCAGACTAAGTACTGTGCTTTAAATTAGCATCTGTTAGAATATTAACTATAATCAGTCAGAACAAGTGGACTTTACTTCAAAGTAATTATTTATTGCAGTAGTCATTAAAAAATGGACCTCAATAGTATTGCTTTACTATGTCTGCATTGAATAGATAATCTCAGACTGCTTCTAATGCATGGAATAATATAATTCCCAGCTTTAGCGATATAATCTCCCCGCTGAGCGGCAAGTAAGAAAATTTCCACTGCACGTTCAGTTTTTTTAAGAGCAGAGAAGAGTGGGCATTGTTACAGCCTTTTAACACTGTCTAATAAGCATACTTATTTTTAATTGCACTTTTATTTATTTAAGTGCAATGGACAATTACAGCATATTGCTTTGATTGCACAGCATTAGTCTGAGAGGTTTGAGGTGCCAGCAGAGAGGTCTGGGGAGGCTCAGAATGAAGAACTTTGAGAACTCAAGGTATTTAAAAACCTCTCTCATCACTTTAAAGTTTGGCCATATTTTGTGTAAGAACACAATTATATAGGAAAAGAACACTTCTTTAGCTAAGTTCTTAAGATGTTTTGATACATTGAAAAGAGAGACTGTCAAAATGTGTGCTATCTTCAGAGTAAAATTAATAGGGGAAAAAATTACAGGGAAGTGAAGAATGAAGTTTTCAACATTCAGCATTAACCTTTAGCTCTCTTTATGACATCAATGCAAAATTGGAAAAATACTGAAAAATTTTCCAATCTCTTTCAAAATGTTTTAGCAGAGAAATTCAGTTGATCAAACATCTAATTTTGAGATACGTCTACTTAAAATCAATTCATGACAAAAAAGTATTATACCATATTCAGTAAAAAACAGAAAACACTTTTTTCAGACATCTCTACTGTTTTGCAAATTTGTGTTCTGTAGTCCTAACCAATTTATTATCCATTTGCACTAGACTATTAATGATAATTGATGATAAAGGCAATGAATTACATTTACCCTTTCCTCTGTGTCGAATCAAGTTTCTGTGTGGGAAATCACATGTCCTACAACTGCTGTACACACTAAGAGGTAATAAATTGGAAGGGACACTGAAAATTGTAGGAGTTACAAAACAGAGGCTTTAGTCACACCGTGTTTTGTTTGGATTGTTTTAAATTTCAAAGTCTGCCTCAAAAATTGGTTTTCCCAAAAGTGGATAGCCTTCTCCCCCAAATCCCTGCAAGACAGGCATGTTCCCAGTCAGAGGTTTTCTTTATATTAATTTTTGTTCAGTCCTTACCCAACTTTTAATAGGCATTTGAAAGAGTGATAAAATTTCTCACTCTATAAAAAAACCCAAGATAGTAAATCAATGACATTTTTATGCATGAAACTTTTTAATTTAACTTTCTTATAATCAGTCAGTATTTCCCTGTTTCTGGAACCTGAAGTAACAAACTTTACCTAAAGTCAAAAAACAACCTCACAGGAACATGATGCAAGAAATTACTCAACGTGTTTTGAACTTTAAACGTGCTCTGACACATGATACATGTAGAATGAAAGAGATTTAATCAGCTTTAATTTGACTTTATAAAAAAAAATCACATAAATGCGCAACAGAATTGTAATTGGATATTCACATATCTAAACTGACAGCACTGCTACTTCTTAAGATACTCAACCTCACATTTTGTCCAAAATTTCTCAAGAAATGACTCATTTTATCTCTATGATGATACAGGACTTCATACAAAAACATGCTAGCTTATAATGCTACTATACCTGATTTGTTTTCAAAGGACAAATCATACCTACAGATTGATCTACACCTAAAATTTCCTTTATGCTTACCATTATTGTTCTTGTTGTGTGGCTGGATGATTCTGGAAAACAAAAGAACCAGAGTGCATTAGAGCATTGTCTTTACCCACGAAAATCTTATTTTCGTATGCTTAACCTGAAGTACAAGAAGTTTCTGTTAAGCTACAACAAGGAGCACATCAGAAATGCAGACTGGAAAGATGCCTCATGAAACAAACATGGAGAATCATCCCTGACAATACATGGCAGACTTTAGTGTACTATTACATGCGCTCTTCTTCTTTGCTTAATTGTTCTTGTCTGCAAGAAAGTTAAAAAAAAAAAAAACCAAAAAAAAAAACCCTCTAATTTCAAATTCACATTTCAAGAATTTTTTTTCATTTCATTTTTAAATTGTGGCATCATGTTACATGGATGATTAACTCCATAGAAAACAAGTATGAACAGTATCAACATAATTCCATAACTATTCCCATTTGAAAAAAGCTCTATGAAACTACACTGTCCTTTTTCTGAGAATTTTCATGGATTTTTATTTTAATTGACAAAGGAGATTGAGAACCATAACATTCAGAAATGTTGAGTGCTCTCTCATATATGATGAATTACAAGTCAGCCAATTGAGCACAGTTACATAATATTGCTAAGAAATCATGACCAGGCCAACAGCCAACACAGACTCCATGCCACTACTTAACTTATAGCACATTTGCTTTTTTGCTGTTTTTGTTTGCTTTTCTCCCCAAGGACAGAAGACTTATCCTGTCTGGTGCTATAACACTGCAGCTGTCATCTTACAGCTGTGTTCTTTCCTGAAGAAGTTGTACAACTTAAATTACTAAACATCCTTCTAACTTCCTATTAAAAAAACAACTGAACTAAACAACTACACTAAAGAACTAAAAAACAACTGAACTAAAGCAACTATACTAAAGAAGAAAACTTGCTGTGATCTGTAAGATGCAAGAGAGGATGTTAATAGCAACCTCATCAATCTGCTAAAAATTTGGGTAAAACACACTCAGCTGTAGTACATAGGGCTGAGACAGGAGGCAACACTACATGCATGTACTTGCTTCCACACAAATTGAATCAGCAGAGTCTCAACTCTACAAGTGAAGTAAGCGCACAACAATTACATTGCATTTGTTATTCTTGCCTCAGTTCCCAATTGTGACCCTTATAGGGATCCCAACTGCCATTACTTACTTCAAAGATTCTCTAGGATTTTTTTCATGTTAAATATAGTATTGAAGAGACTACAAGGACAAGAGGCAAAACAGTTGCACATCTCTTCCTGAAAAATGGTAGTTAAACTATCAAACCAGTACTCTCTTATTTTGAGAAGTTACCTTAAGGTATAGTTCAGACACTAACAGAAACAAAGACAAATCATTTTAAATATCTCAAGCTATTCAAAACTTCAATCAACACTCAACAGCAATTCCATTGTCTAGTCTACATATATACTTTCACAAGTCTTCATCTTTAATCAAATCTAATAAATAAATACAGGCATCAATAATGTCCAATTGATAAAGGCTCTGTAACATGAAAACCTACCTAAAACCATCAATAGTTTAGTTTTGAGATCCCCTCCCAGATTCCCTTTCCTTTCTTTTTTCTCCACAAAAAGAATCACATAGAAAAATAATTTTAGGTCACTAGTCCTTCACACAAATTTTAAACTGCTAGTATAAAAATGAAATTGTGTTTCCTGATACCTGAATACACTTGGCACTGTTATCAAGTGAGAGAAGATCACAGTACAGTGAAGAAACCTATCATCTGCTCAATTCATATCTTTACAGAGAAGTTATTTTTGTTATTACAAGTTTATTTATTGTTTTGACATTCCAGTCAAATAACATTTCAGAAATGTTCCTGATAAAACCCTGATACTGCATTCATGGAAGTCTATAACTCTTGAGAAAGAATTCATTCTTTTTACAAGCCCAACTTCCCAAAAACTAAAACCAATCCAAAACAAACAAAGAAACACCCAACCTATTTAAAAGAGCACAACTGCATTTCCTGAGGAGCTGAAAATCGTGTCAAACAAAAAGAATGTGGCTTCTTCTCTCAAAGGTGCATTGCTGAGCACTTCCACTCATCTACAAAAAGACCAAAAGATAGATTGGCATAGATTTATGTGCCAAACCTATGAAACCATGCTTAGTCATGATTGCACTAGTAACGTCCCAAAACAATACCTCTTTTGAGGGAGCTCCAGACTGCAACGCATAACAGCAGAACATATCTGGAGGCTGTTAAACATTATATTTTTGAAAAATACCTTTCAGACACAATGCAATGCCAACAGCTGTTAACTCTGCGACATTTGCATTTTGAGAACCTATTAATAAAACCAAGCAAAGAAGTGAAGAATACCTGTTACATGTGCAGAGTGCTTATGCTGTATAATAAAGCTGAGATTCTATTCTCGCTCTTTGTATATATTTTTTCTAACTTTAAATTCTATAGTTACTGAAATATAATCTCAATTATGAAACACCTTTTAGAAAGATTTGAATATATTAATAAATAAAAAGCTACAGAAAGATCTATTTAAGAAGTAGATGTCAAAAGATTCTAGATCTAGCAAAGGCCACTTACTAAAGTACTGTTGTTGCACAATTTAAAGTCTTGCATACTCTGGTAACTAAATATTCAGATTTTAGTACTGATGAGGCTCTCCAATTTTTTCCACACATTCTAGTTAGGCAGGACTCTGCCCAACATTTGTGTGTGAGTTCACACTAACCAATCCTATGCAAAACTTTAAGTAAGGTGCCAAGAAGGATTGCTTCCAATTAAAAAGACAGTGCTCAAGCATTCAAAAAGGCACATTTTACAAAAGATAAGCACCCCAATGTAGCATCTGATGCAGCTTGAGGACAACAGAGCTTATTTAAAAACTAAAAATATCTTGACATTCATATGACACAAAACTTCATATTTCCAGTTTTATCTGCCAAGTTTTAGAATTTTTAATAACCAGACTGAATCTCAGTGGAGCTGGCACCAGTGGACACTTAGATTACAAGTGAGCTCTTACAACAAAAGATTTTGTGCAAGACAATAATCCATACTTGCATTTCTTCAGTACCAGAGAACTCCAAGATGCAGAACAATTCTTTCCTGATGGCTAATGAAGTACTCAACATTAAATGCACATGGTTAGATAACACAGAATATCCGAAGTTGGAAGGCACTCACAAGGACCGTCCCACTCCTGTTCCACACAGAACCACACAAAATTCAAACTATATTTCTGAGAGCGTTGTCCAAATGCTCCTTGAACTCCAGCAGCTTGGTGCCATGACCACTGCCCTGGGGAGTCTGTTCCAGTGCCCGACCACCCTCTGGTGAAGGATCTTTTCCTAACACTCAATCTGACCCTCCGCTGATGTAGCTCCATGCAATTTCCTTTGGGTCCTGTCGCTGTCACCAGAGAGAAGAGATCAATACTGTGAGAAATAGCATTGAAAACTTATTGTCAGGGAGAAATTGATGCACCAATGGCAGAACCTGCCTAAGATAGTCATGTTTCTACAAGATATTTCTGTGAACTCAGAAAGAAATAAGTAAAGTGGGAAATAAATCAATAAGTAAAGAAATCCCTCACATTACAAGATGCTTTACAAACTTTACTGGCAAATCAAGTGTTTCTTCCTGCTTACAGGCACTAGGAGGCCACAAAAGTTCATACTGTAAAAGCAATCAAGGGTAAAATCAGAAGGAATCCACTGATAAAGGATGGAGCTAACTACCAAACTATTACAAGTTTGCATATAATTCCCCAGAGACATATATTCTTTTCCCTTAAAGGTTTTTTAAACAAAGTCAGAAGTCACATCCTTAATAACACACCAGCCTTCTTCCAGCTGTTCATGTGTTTTGTTAATATGTGCTAATCGTTAGCCAGCCTGCTGACAGAAAACTGAGTTATCCAATATTCGTCTTTTCTTTTTTTTTTTTAAATATTAACAGACCCATCAGAAATAGCGGCAGGTAAGCGTTTCCCTTCTGTGAATCCTCCTCAGGATAATATAGTTGAGACATGAACAAAAACCGACCTGCAATAAACAGTGGTGTTTAATCCTAGCAACATTTGCATCTCATCATGGTGTAGGAGACTATAAAGAGCTTTTCACCCACAAAAAAGCTGAGAAAGAAGGACTGTCTTATTAATTCTTCCCAGCTCAGGTTATGGTTATTTAAGTAATAAAACTTAATTGGTTTTTTTTCTACCAGCTTGTGATGGCACAAGTTACCTTACATGTTAATTCAAAAGTATTATTACGTATAATCTTAAACTAAAAATGAGTTTGTCTTCATTTGAGGATTACTCCTGGTCTCTAAAGATCAAAATTTCTAACACTAGAGAAACAATATACAGACATGAAAATACAAAAAGCCCAGAAACATACAAATATGTCACAAAGCATCTTCTCCAGACACAGGATCTTTCCAGTTATACTGACTAAGCAGTTTTTGAAGGTGCCTTCCATTTTACATCATGCAATAAAATAGAAGTTCTATTTCACAATCATAGCTTATGAAAAATAATCAACCCGCTTGACAGTAATCATACACAGAATCACTAAGTACAAACTCCAGACCTCAAATCCAGAACATGTAATTCGTGAGGTAATTATGCTGCTAACCCTGTTATCCAAAAGACAGGAATGTCTTCCTGCAACTTTAATTCTTTAAAACACTACCAGTGGAAAGTAACCAGAACCTAATTCCTGGAATAACTATCTTCACTGTTTTGTATGCTAACTTGATTATAATGTTGTTCTTATTGTTTACTGTTTTAAGAGCTGATTTACTCTACCAATTATAAAAGCCAGTATAACTGTAATTTCATGCCTACACATTACCTAGATATATAAGAAACCCTGATTCAGCAGCAGAAAACTGGGAGCAGCTCAGGGGACAATTCACCATGAAATTCCCTCACCTCCCTTTGTGATCCCACATAGCTTGCTCTTCTATCCAACTGTCATTTTCAGATTTTCCTTAGTACAACAAAATTGAAGAGATGTACAATGCTCAAAGGGAGGCATCAAAGCATGAATGCAATTCTAATTTTAAGGTTTTCAGTATCAAATGTAAGCAAAGAAGCCTTACAAATCCAAATATACATTTTTGAAAGGAAATAAAAGCAAAAAAAAAAAATCCCTATTCAATTTCTATTGTACTTACATCTTTGGAAATAACTCGTATTTCAGAAGATACAGTAAGCCTGAGAACTAGGGTTGGATGGAAATAGCGTTTGCACTTTGGCAAAAGAAAAGCAACCAACTATATATACTTAAACAAAATCACGACCCAGTGACATGCTGTGTTACTTTGGAAGAGTTCTTTCTCAGAGGAAACTCAAGGAAGTGTAGGTTTGCATAAATGGTTTTACCCCTTCCAAGTCCTCTTGTGACTAATTTCATCATAAAGACGTTGCAGTGCTTATATCTGCCTACTGAAAGAATATTCTGCAGATTTAGCATCCTTTGGACACATAGTAGAAGACTGTTCTATTTGTAATCCAAAAGAAAGATCTCTAAGATTTCAGAGATAACTGTAATGCAGCAAATTCACAAGGGGCAAATGACAACTGCAGACTTACCTTTGCAAGACAACAAATAGTTTTCTCAATTTTAAGAAATTCTGGAAAGGAACTTATTTCTCTTCTATTTCTCAGAGAAAAATGACACATTTGTAGACTTTCATTTGCATCATAGAAATTGGAGGAACGAAGACAGAAGTGCAGAGGGGGGAAATCATCAACTCATGATAAATGAACTGAAGCAAAAATATTGTTTCATAATTAAAAAATTTAAATAAAAACAAAACAAAACAAAAAAGGGCTTGTGACACAGCTTGGTTATACAAATGATTGACAATTTCAGCAGTAACAGCTTGGAGTAATTAATGACTGTGTAATTTTCCAGGTACATAATCTAGGCACTGGAAGTTGTCATTAGTTCATCATCTCCAATATCATCATTCATGCCTCTACAAAAACAAATCACAGAATCACAGAATTGTAATTGAATATACTGACCACAGTATATAATTGAAATGAATATACTGACCACAGAAATGCAAGTTTTAGAGCATCTTTTCTTTTTCTTCCAGGTATTTAAAATTATTGCTTACAATAGGACACTGAAAATTATCAGAAATTGTCTAGGCTTGTGCAAGTTGCAAGAATCAAAAGTAGAAAGGGTTTTAGGTTGATTTCTTGAAGGTCAGAGATGGCTTTAATGACTGTGTAGAACTATGCATGACAAGGCTTTTAGTATAAAGTATTTCACATCTTCACATAAATAAAAGCTGAGTCATATATGTTGAGAAATAACCAAGAGTTATAAACACCCCATTTACTAGCTCTGCTTGCCCAACAAATGACAGTAACATAACAGCACTATCAATATCTCCAGAGAGATCTACTTCTCATGCTCACATTTTCATCAGTATCAGTGCACATACTTCAGTAGAAAAAGATCTGTAGCCAAGTATTTCAAAATTTTTGCTAGTTATACCAAAGATCAAAACTAGAACACATTTTCAAAGTAATTTTCAGAGAAAAAGCTGGCCATGGAACAATAAATACAATTTGTTTCTCATTTTCGAGAAAAGTGGGCACACAATTCTATATTAATTGCACTTTTTGTTTCAGCATGGAAGAAATGGTAAAAGTAGATTCACACAATCACTTATCACATCTCATTTCTTCTCTTTCAGTTGGAAATGACATATAAAATGAAGTTTAAAACAACTTAGGTAGGCATACAGTTTATTAATATGAAATACATACAAGAGAAAAATTATGGCCTTATTTTTAAAATGAATGGAGTGCCAGATGATTTTTGGTATGCATTCCATGGTGTTAGTCTGCCATCACAGTAGAACATCTCCATCTTTACCAAAAAAATAATATTGTGATAACAAAAGCCAGACATCTTAAAGAAAAGACATATCTCTCTGAGAAATTAAATCCAACAGAGAAAATGCCTTCCTCCTAACACAATTTCACACAAGGTTAAGTGAAATGAATTACAATGAAAAACATGTTAAAATTTTTTCCCATTTCAAGAAAATTCGGGGCAGAAAAGACTCCAGTTTCTCTGCTTGTCAGTTAGGCTGCTTAGAGTTTCATGTGTTTAACAAAGGAAAAAAATAGGAGTGAAATATAAGACTTCCTTCTTTGTTTATCTCCTCCATAGCCAATACTATTAGTCATAAACACAGAGAAAGAGAGAGAAATTGACCAAAATAACACCTCGGAGAGAAGGTACAATTTTTTGAGGTCTTCCTTGCTTTGCCAGTTGCTCATGTCACTTTCTCACCTTGCTGTTCTAGAGATGCATGGGTTCCTACAAAAATGTACCAAAAAAACTGCTGTGTCATTCTTAGATACAGCTGAATAATTAATTCCCGGAGGAACTGAAGAATGAGTGTTTAAAGAATCCTCTTGAAGTTCTCAAGACATATCAGCCTGAAATACAGAATTAAAGGCCTGGAAAGAGGAAGAGAGAATAGGGGTCATGGTTGTTGATTAAAATCTCCTCAGCTATGAACAACTGGTTCTTGTACTTCCACCCAAAAGTCATGAAAATGGTACCACCAGGCACAAAACAATCTCTGTACTTCAATTGGTGTCTTTATCATCTTGGACATCCTGTGGATATTCTTGGTTCTGATACATGTAAAAGTAAGGAAGTGCCTGCCGGTTGACAGATATTACACTCATGATGTAAAATACCTTTACCTGATCTTTCCAAATATTGTACGGAAAATCATCATTATTCACCCTACCAAAACAAGCCTGATGTGAAACTTGACTACTTGGATGTACTGTTGCTCACAGTTGAGCAGCTTGTGGGGGAAAGTAATTGCTTGGAATAACTTCAGACACCACAATTTAAAGATCAGGTTCAAAACATCTACAAAGCACTTAATAGTTGCACTTAAATCATGTAATCATCAACTCCAGTCATACAATAGAATACAAGCAACAACCTGCAACATCGTGATTTACTGAAGATATAATTTTCCCCATTTGAAAGAGACTGTCTTCAGTACTGAAAAACATTTAAATACCTCATGTTCATTTTATTTTCAGCAGCAATGGAAATTTTGTGTCCCAGAGTAGTTAAAAGTACCAGCATGCATATTACATGAAAACTCCCCAAAATGCTGTGCTTTCTTTGCAGGATAGAAAAAACCTTTAATGTTTTCACTCCATCCTACAGAATGCAAGATTTCCTGTTATTTGAAAAGGAAAAAATGCTTTTCTAAGATCATCCATCAAACTCCTTCCTCCTACAAGAGAGGACACAAACAACTATGAGATCTTAAACTGTGAAGAGAAAAATAGGTCCTGATCACAACCTTCTTCTGCAAGCATCCAATAGTCCATAATAACAACTGTAACACACTGCTTAAGCAGTGCAATTTTATTCAGGTGTATGCATTGTATGTGGATCGTGCACAGAACCAGAACTATGTCTCTCAGCCACCAGTGACTGATAATCAGATCTTTAAATGGCAAGATATCAGTGCACTGAAAAGAGATAAATGCTCTCCCTCAGCATTCTCAACAAGGATCAAGCAATAAGGGTCAGAAAATGACACATTCCCTCCTTCCTACCAGTTGCACCAGATTGTTGCTGGTGACATGTACATGGGACATGAAAGGGAATCTTGTTCTGCATTGGCCAAACTCAAAACTTAAGCCAACTTAAGACTTCCCTAAGAAATGGCAATCATGTTCTTATTTAGAGATGATATTCTTAAAAGCATTAAATCAAACGCTAATGTTTTTTCTTGATATTCCCTACTCTTTCATAGAGACACAAATACTACATTGCTTTATTTCTGAGCCAATACTTACTGTCTTGTTAGTAAGAAATTCTTACTCAACTCAACTGGGCAATAAGACTGTCTTGAAATATGCCAATCTAAATATATATTTACAAAGGCCCATGTGATATTTACTTGAATACTGTAAATTTTTGTATATCTTAAGTAAACATATTTCTATGGATTAAAAAAAATTTCTAATATTGCGGAAAAAAAGCAAATCTGAACATGCAGACATTTCTATGTCAATAACATTAAGATTATGAAAATAGTTAGAGATAAGACTTAATGCACGCTCCCTGTGCTCATTTCTGTTTGCTCATTTCATCAAAGCATGAATTGAAAGCATATATCATCATCTCCATAGTAGACTTTCCGGAATCTGCTAATTGATATGATGCAATAAAACTAGCAACAATCAATTGTATTTTGGAAACAAAAAAGCTTTTTAGTAGATATATATATATAGTAACATAAAAACTCAGGAGCCTGGCAAAACCTTTAATTGCACACACAGTACACACTTATCAGTGCAATTATGCAGAAACCATCATTTCCCAAATTGTTCTGGTCGCTCAGCTGTTGCTCTGTATTGAAGAGAAACTAAATAACCTAGAACCCCCAAAATATGTGGGCTTTTTTCCTAAGTGAGTTTTGTTGTTGTTGTTGTTTTGTTTTTAGCAATAAGCAGACAAGAGTTTAAATGGCAAATACGAAAGGTGATCGTTTTTAAGTCAAAAGGAACATAGGGGCTGTGCTGTTGATTATCATTACTACTGGTCTGATTGGCTTTCACGGGCATTTCATTTCCTAGGGAAGAAGGGATTAAGAAACGCAAAAAGCCAAGAGGACCACAACCAGAATTGAAAAATGGAGATTAAGTTGATCCCAGTGACTGATACCAAATAAAAATTATGGTTAAGGTTGGTGCTTGGCAGAAAGTGAAAGTGCAACTGATTTTATGCTGAAACAAATGTTAACATAACTTGAAGACGTCATCAAAAGTGTAAGTTTTGGCCAGTAACTAAGTTTGGTATTTCTTAAACTTCTGTTTGACTTAGTTCAACTGAGAAGTCTAATAATCACTGTTTTAGAAGATAAATCCCAAACTGAACTATTCAAGTGGCAAGGAAACACCATACAGTGAGGCCATGCTTCACAGTGAGTCCTCACGAGGACTTTGCCTTTTGCTGTTGCAGTTCCTTCATTACAAGGGTGAAGAATTGAGAAAGCTACTGGTAATACTGTCAAATGTTATAAAAACAGAATTCAGTAGTAAACAATGACAGTGACTAAGCTATTTCTTTACACCACTGAACTTGCAGCACATGCTAAAAAGTAGCAAAAATCTAGAACCACCAAAAAAACACCAAAAACCAAATATCATAGCTACTCAGTTTACTGTTTTTAAATAGTATTGCCTAGGGAATTACTTCTAGGCTATTATCTGATCTCTCTTGGAAATGACTCTTTTCATGATCACTCTTTTATCACATCTAATATTTCAGAAATTATTTTTCAGTTTGCAGACTTTTACTTAGAGAGGAGAAGAACCAAAATAGTCATTTTTACACAAAAAATACACACCTTCCAGATTTCCATTACCTTAGATATAAGCTTTCTTTATGCTTTCATAGAAAATAAATAAGCAGAAATAATTATCTCCTAAAGCAACAATTTACAGTTCTCAAGAGTAATTTTTCCAATTAGATGCAATTATGTGTAAATTGTCTTAACATAGCTATGTGTTTGATACAAACTAATCGATGTGGCTAATAAAAAGTTTTATAAATTTGTTATGTTGAAAACAACATTCATAATAAATAGAAGAAAAACTTCAAGATTTTTCAAGCTCATCTCTTTATAAGGATATCATCATAACAATGTTTACCTTGAAGTTATTGCTATATCTATTTTTGCAGTAGAAATGTTACATCTTTATTTCCAGGTGAAAGTCATTCTCCCCTCAAAGATTACATACAGAGTCCAGCCTAACAGTGAGAATTAGAGAGGAGAAAAAGCAGCTTTTGTTCATAATCACATGCAGAAACTACCAGATCAGCACTATAGAACTTCACAATGAACGTCCACAGTGGAACTTCTGCTGCGTGAAATGTTCTGCATTTATAGCTACGCCTATTAATGGCATCACCTTTTTATCACACGGTTGTCATCTCGCTCCACTGAATAGCTTTTGTTGCCATGCATGTTATTTGCCTACCACATAACAGTTGTTTGCACACTGAGCAAATGTCCAAGTGATCCTCTCATCCATATATACTAAATATCCACTTTTTGTCAAAATATGTAGCGATTTTTAGGTATTGTTAAGCACACAGTAGGTATTTTCACTGTAAGATACAAATAACGTTGACAACGACAGAAAAGCATGATCATTACGGTAAGATAATGGATTGAGTTTTCCTTTCTGTATTTGGAACAGTATTTCTATTATCTTGTCTAAAAAGAATCCTTCTCATTTCTACCTTGACCCGTGAAACGTGAAAACAGAAAGTCACCACTTTTGTGCTTATTGTGTCTGTAACGGGCTGTTTCAGAGTCTAACTTCTTTCAGATTTTATACTTGCATAGGCCATAGAGCAAATAATCTAATTGCTTACAGAATTTACATCTCACAAGAAGAGTTCAGGAAATGCAGTGATTATTTCTGCAAAGTATGTCTTCAAATAAAAATGAAGTAAGCCAAAATAAAGCATTCATTGCATCTTCCCCTTTAAGTATGCTTTATTCCTTTCTTATGCTTTTATATAGACAGGAAAGATTAGCAAGAAAAATGGTACAAATAGGTTTCGTAAGGCATGGCATTAACGGATACTCAAGTTCAGAGAACATGCATCACTGTTCATTGCATTAAGAATCAATGTTGTGAAAATGCTGTCTATATCTGAAATTTCTATTAGACTGTACCCTCTTATTTCATGTCATCTTTTAAAACCATATTCCCTACAGAAAAGTCACAAAACTTTGCTATTTTAGGTCCACAGAAAGAAATATAAAATTTCTTTTATATCCCTTCACATACCATCAAGACCATTATGATGGCTGTAGTTCCTTTTTCCCAAAATACTTAGCGAAGAGTGACTGGAGGGTGCAAGCAATCGTTTCGCACTCGGACTTTGAAGGCTTGGTGTTGATCTGATTACACTGGGTTTCACGGCAGGATGAATCTCTGTTTAAGACAAAAGAGAGATACCTGATTTAAAAAAAAACTTTTAGTCTACTCGACTTACTAAATTTACACAAATTTCTAGTGAAATGGAAGAAGATTTCTTCAGTGTGAATGTGTTTACAAGACAATTTGAACACATCCCCATACCTGTTGTTCTTCCAAATAATAAAGAATCGATTTAATTTTTGATTGCTTGAGCTTACTACCATGTGTATATGTGTAAGTTTTCACAGGTGAAGAGATAATACAGTTACAAAACAGTTCAGTGTTTAAATTTTTCTCCTCTTTTGAGTTTTGTATTGGAGCTACATACCTACAAATTTTTAATCAGGCAAATAAAAGCATTTTACAATGGTGAAACAACCTCAGTGCCTCAAGTTATTCGATATTTTCTGTTAAAAGGGCAAGATTAAGGGAGTTTCTCAAAGCTGCCAGATGCAGGAGCCAGGAGAGCAAGAGATTGGACCTGAAACTACCCCAGAACTGCTGCAGAAACAAAAATGTGAAGATTGCACTAGATTACCTAGGTACTACCAGACTCTAATCCAGAACCATTATTACTGTTTCAAATATCCCAGAGTATCTAAAAGAGTTAATGCAGGAGGATTATTTTAGAGATAGAGGAGGAAAGGTATGTAAGAGACGGCGAAACTCATTTGCCCATTGAGCTTCAGAGCAGGCAGCTGCTGTGTTTGCAAAAAGCTGGTGCAGTTGTATGGAGATTTCTCAGTAACCTGTCAGATCAAACTGGCAAAAGGGACTGAGCAGCAGCAGCAACCAGCGTCACGCTGGCTGTCTAAGGCTCGTGGCCGGGCTGAGGCCTGCTGCCCTGCCGGTCAGACACCCTCTGAGCAAGACCCTACCGGCAGAAGGGTTGGCCAGAAGATCAGGGGCCAGCTATCTGCAGGGAGTGAGAAGAGAAGCTAAAAATAAAAATGAAGTACTTCTGCAGCCCAGGTTTACACCTGAAGAGTGCTTCTTTCTGCTTTTTTGTTTACAAAATAAAGCGCACAAGCTGGGAATATGCAACATCTAAAAAGGAAGCCCGGTGTCCAAGGAGGAGGCCCTCCAGCCTCTGCTGCTCGTGTTTATCATTCAGGAGAAAAAGAAACCATTGTACAGGGGTCAAAGTCCACTCTGATAGCATACTTTTCTTCTTCCAGAAGTACTAGGAAAGCCTGGTATCAGAACGCACAGCTGCCTGGCACCACACGCCCATTCTCATTGCAAGCCTTCACACCTACCCACACCAGGAGCCAGGGAGCTCAGCAGCAAACCTTAGGCAGTCACAATAATCTTTAATAGGCAGAAAAAGGAAGGTGGGAGAGCCAAACAGGCTTACCCATATCCAAACAGGTAGAAAGGAGTTTGGTGGCTAGAGGGAGCTGGCCAGGCTGTGTAGCTGGAAGGGAGAGCACCAACAATCTTTGCACTGGAAAAGACTATGGTTAACTGTTAACCAGTGATTTGGCCTCAGCATATAGTCTTACTCTTAAAGTATGAACACTTATCCAAGATGCTTCAAGATATTCAGATTAAAAAGAGTAGAGCAGGATAACACACCTGTTAGCTGTTAGAATAACATAAAACTAGGGTACTGGTAACTGCTTCAAGACAGTCCTGTACGGCTACACGTGTGAAAGCCAGTTCGATGTCCTTGACATTCTCACTGCTTATGTGAGAGCTTTTTACTGCCATTCACTGTTGTATTCATCTGCTTTTCATATAAAAAATTAGGAACACCAAGTTCCTGGCAGATTTCATGCTACCACCCATTTTCCATGCTGCAGAGAACAAGGGGCTGTTTTGCTTTTTTACTAAAAATGGGAAAAGTATGCTTAATGTTATGAATCCTATTTCAGTTTTAAATTTCACTTTTGTAATCGACAGAGATTTGTGCTGTTTCCAAATATTAAGATTTGGATTCTAAAATGTTCATTTGGCAATCTGTCAAAAAAGGGCCCCCAAACTCTTACAACTACGCCATTTTCTCTTCTCTTTCGTTCTCCAGCTTCTCAAAATTGTTCCTCAATCCTCTCTCTCTCTCAAGCTTCTTCTTAGCCTTCTCTTTCTCAGGCTTCTTCCTCAGCCCTCCCAAGCTGCTCCCTCAAGCTCCTTTCTTCTCTGTCTGGCTGGCCTTTATCTAAGCCTGGGGCAACTCCACCCCAGGTCCACCCCCTTCCAGTCACAGGTGCAAGTGATTCCCCAGGCCAGCCACGCCCCTCCACCATGTGCTCAATCATCAGTTCATGCTGTGATCAACTGTTTCCCTACACAATCTTTCAATTTTCAGAAGGAAATTATTAATCTTCAGGGCTAATACCACTAAAATATTATCTGCCAAAGAGCTTCAACAGTAAGCACAATAATCCCAGTAGCTGGATCAACAGACTAGAACACAAACTCCTTCTCTCTATAGCATATAGGAGATATATTTCCAGGATGTGCTAACAGCTGAGGAAGGAAGCATTTCCTTCCTTTGACTTTTCTTCAGTCTAGAGGTCATTAATTCTCGGTTTACCACTAAGACCATCCTTTCTGCAGCAGAGGAAGATAGCAGGACCAAGTTCTAGAAAGGAACTTAATTAAACAGCCAGGACCACTTCTCAACAGCTTGAGTCCTTACTTTAGGGTCTTTACATGCTCTACCCATAGGCTTGCTTCAAACACTTGCACATTTAGGGATCTTTTTATTCCTATGATTATCCTGGTTCTATTGCCTAGCACTTTTCTTCACTGAAAACTTCCTGTTCACTTGCAGCTTCTGCTAACTTACAGAACTAGATGTAACTTCCAAATAACCCTAATTATCCCATTAGCCACAGAACATAACCAACTGGTCAGATTCAGATTCTATGATCACTTCTGAAGTTAGAATAAAAATAAAATGGGAAGAAGAAACAATACTTCAACGACATATTAGGAACCTTTATTATGAGACCAGCTTGCAGCCTCAAATAATAGCAATAAAAACTCTTACAAACTTCTCCCAAAGCAAGTAAAGAAAAGTTGGAAGTCTCCTACTGAGTAACTTAAATAAGCAGTCTGAATTCCAGAGGTGCTTAAGCAGTTGGATCTATTTCCTCAGCATCCTTCCCAGCTGGAAACTCTAGCCTGGTTTCCCCATAACTAAGAGGCAATATAGGACATTTAATTAGCCAGGGGCTCACCTCACGGGGTTCGTTTAGTAAGCACAGTGAAGACTGAAGAGATTACAGGAGATTAGCCCTAGCTCTCTAGAGGACAGGGTTTACTTTTAATGCTTAAGGTATCTCACCTGGGGAACTGGCAGCCATGAAGCAGAAGAGAGACAAAGGAAGGCAATGACCTAGAATGTGCAGGGCATTGATATCCTTTCTGCCTCACCAACTCAAAAGAATCGAGTCTGTGAGACACAGTTAACAGTATTTCAATAAATGTTTGTGAGTGTGGCATGGAAGGGATTTTAAAAGGAAAACAACTACCTCCTGAGTAAATTATCACGATAGTTAATACTGAATTTTAAAATAAATAATGAAAGCACTACTTATTCACTGGAACACACTGCTATTTCCCACCATTCCCTCTCTCTCTCCAAAAAATGCCATTTTTAAGCCATTCTCATGCAGCTAGTTTAGATGTCTGTAACTACACTGGGTATACTTCATCTCCCTACAATAGGTATTATTTGCTTCTGTTGTATTTAGATATCTTCACTTCTCTCACACTCGGATGCTAAGTGGAGTGTACAGATACCCTATATATTTTAACATTGTTGAACTTCTTCACAAAACCTTCACCTAAGTACACATGCCATCTGACATCATCCATCCAATTACTCCCATTAAATCTGTAGACCCATGCTCCCAGAGGTGCTAGGATGATCCCTCTCAGACTAGACAATATGGCACTAAAAACACACAGCATCTTCTAAAATACTCATGCTGTCCTTTATTCTTTTGACCATGCAAATGTGGTCAGCCAGGTGAGCCATCCCCTCTCTCAATCACAGCTCCTCTCAGTCAATCAAAGCAACCATTCTCTTCTCCCTTCTGATGGCAACGTAAGTAACACAGCTGGGATGCATGCAGGAAGTTAGCACTGGCTTTTTCCTTAAACTCCAGGGTAGGAGGAATCAAAATTCACTGAGAGTGGACATTAATTATTCATTATTCAGTTTTTTGAAGTTTGGATTTTGTTAAACTTGATGTTCTGGAATAAAAGTCAAAACTACATTAATAGCTGATTTCTGTTTCAGTAAGTCAAGAGACTGTTATTGTTTACTTTGTTCTAGTACAAACAGACTCCTGCTGGTTTAAATATTGAGCAGAAACATCTAAATTGGGGTCTATCCTTGGCTTTACTTCTGTAGAATTGTGATAATACATTGCAGAATTACTCTCTGCTTCTAATCAACGGATTGATTTCTGTATTTATTGCAGGATCAATAAAAACCCTCTGGGATATTCCATCTCTTAGGTGATCATGTAAATATTTAACTGCCAGTTCCTTAAAGAGACGACTTTATTTTTTTTATTTTTTTTTAAATAACAAGTTACAGTGACTGGAATTCCTCCCTCTCCATTACCTTATGTGAGCACCTTGTTCCCTTGGCTATAATCTCAGTACAGATGATGACATCAAATTAAGAGAAGATCAGTGTTTTAAGGCGGCTGAAGTCTGCTCTGTCAGTAAATCAGACTTTTACACGTGGATTCAAGAGGCACAGAAGTAAAGCAGCACTGAGCATACTGAATATCTCCCTGTTAAGTGCTTATGTTTTAAACTACCAGACTACTTTTCACACTGTAAATTACATCAGGTTTCACTCTGCCATTTTAAACCAGTATCAGAAGGCCTTCTGCCCACATTTTCCAAGATCAATCATGCAGTTTTTCAGCTGAATACAGTAGCAGACCAGAATATTTAATAATTCATTCACTTTATAGTTTTCTTGTTACTAAAAGCAAAAATCTCTTATTTTATGCATATCGAATTTCTAAGTGTCAGTAAATACGGAATATTCATTTGATTCATTTTACTCTGGAGGAAGATACCCACCTAAATACCCAATGATACATGACAGTGGTTTTCTGGTGCTTTTGATCTTCAGAGGATTTCCAGCAATTTCACAATGTCGATCTGCATCTGAGAATTTTAAAGAATAAAACTCAGTTTAAACATTTCACCATCACAAATATAATTAGGACACACCAGACAGTTTCTGACTTAGACTTTTACCACAAAGGTCTTATTTTTTTTACTTCCTTTTAGCACATTCTTCTTTTATTTTTTTTTTCCATCAGTGCTAACAATGATAGATATTTAAAGGCAAGCTATGTCTTCATTTATGCAAGTGATATTAAAAATATTTTTGAAGTTAACATAAGATCTAACACAAATTTCATTTTTGCCTACAAAGTCATTTTTGAAACAGCCAGCTAGGCAGATGAAACACAAATGAAAACATGCATGGCAAAATAAAGGCAGTTCTGGCTATTAGCAAGAATTCACACTGAATTCTTCACTTTATTGCTCTCTACAATCTTGTCTGGCTCTAATTGGGGTAATATAGAACTTTGAGGGCTTTAATTCTGAAGTCTGAATTCTATCATGTATTATTCCCACAGTATGGTGATTCACATCATTCCACTGTGACTATCATGGAAAGATGAATCTTAAACAAACAAACAGATCCTTTACTATAACTTTTGAACAAATAGGCAAATTTGTAACCAAGTATGCCAGAGCTCAGAAGTCTCAAAGTTAGTAACTGCCTGCAAATGAAGTGAAAATAAGCAGTTCAGTAACTACCTAAATTTGATGCTGAAGCTATCATCTCGCCCCCTTAAAGAATACACAAACATAGACGTTCTAAATGATCCAAACACAGAAGTGTTATTAAGAAGACATTTGCACTTAGGGATTTGAATCTATCAACCTAAGGCAAAAATCCACAGGACACCAGGTTTCATTAAGCAGCTTCAAGATTACTGGAACTAAACCATCTTTTTAAAACTTCTTGGAACAAATGGGTTGTCTGTTTTCCAAAATAATATACGTAATCCCCATACAGAGTATTCCTAGAACGCAGGTATCATACGAATCTGCATCCATATTTTGATTTTGTAGATCTAGAATTGTCTCACATAGAATTCCTTCTCATATATATGTACATCCATGTAAACGTTTCTTTGTATGCATATCACGTGCACACAGATCTGCATTTTATAACAAGCTTTACAGGAACTAGATATTATAAATAGATTACAGTAATTGTAATTTCACTTTGTATCTACAGTGTGTGTTACTAAAATATTCCTGTGCATTTCAATCCAGCACAAGGGAATGAGTGCATTACATGTAGTAATTACACCTACACGAAGTGGGTAAGACACAATATAGAACAATTTATGTTCGAGGAAAAACACATTTACAATCTATATATATCCTATCCAGCGCTGTGCAAAACATGTGCAGGTCATGTAACCACAGCAATGACTGAAATAAGTACATGAATATGTTTGCAGGTGTTTTAAACCCAGCAGATAATGCACAACTTATTTCACTATATTAAGGAATCAGGCATGAAATGCTTACAAGCACTCATCAAAAACACGAGCTGGTATGTGGGAGGCCCTGAGGTTCCGAAGCCCTACTGCTGAGCATACCAAGTACTTCATTATTTTTTTCTTAATGTAAGTAAGAAAAGATACTGTGCTCAGTAAAGAAAATGCATTGAAGCTAGTGCCTGGAATGTTTTTAACATTCCACAATACTTGAACTATTTTAAGTGACAGTAGAAAGAAGCATCTCCTCTGACTCTCTTAGTAAAGTAAGCCAAGTATACAGCAAATATTTAATAGTTACTTTGGGAATAGCAAAGCATTGACTATGAAGCAATTAGCAAGAAATTTTTCCATCTACACATTTTCACTGTAAAAAAGAGACCTTGAATCATAGTGAGATACTAATATGCTGACTGAGAATATGGGCTGTGAAAAGAGCACAATTTCCATGCTTGAGGCAAAATACGTTCACCAAAGGTGTCTGGTGGGTATTCCAAAGTACTGCCGCCAGTGAAACATGCTTAACAATGGCAGACTTTAATCCACAATATGGTACTCCCATGGCAAATATAATAAAGTTTATGATCTTTATGCACTACTTGCAAAACCTAACTTTGTGCTTTTCTGTATCACTCTCCTGTGTAATACCATAGAAAAAAAAATTATACAGGAAGTTGTGAAAAACAACAAAAGAAGTCCTAAAATCAAACATGGCTTTCCACATGAACACTAATAATCTCAGTAAGATCAGTGAAATAAAGGAAGTCATGAAAAATAAAAGGGCATTAGAAAAAAAAACAGTTTTTTAAAATTGAGTATTATATCTAATAGTGTGTTTTTTTCAGACAAATCAAAAGCAAGAAGTGTGATAGTGCCTGTAGCAATATGAGATGATCGAGGTGTGATGAAAATACACAAAACAGATAAAGGCATGTCAGAAAAACTGGATTAATTCTTTGTATCAGTGTTCACAGCTGAGAAACTTAAGGAAGCTCAGTTCCAAAGCCCTTTTACGAGAAAAGTCTGAGAACTATTTCACACAAAAGGTTCCACAGGAAATATTTCAAAACAAATTGATTAATGAATAAAAACAAGTTTCCAGGACCAGGTGGAATTCATCCAAATAGAAACTGCTGAGCACGTACATTACTGGTGTTAAGTTATTGCTTACACTCCTCCCAATTCAAGAGAACAAAAACGTGGCAAAGGTGATAACATTCTTCAGTAAGTAGTTTTGTGAACTGGCAAAAGGGCTGAACTATTATTAGAGGCATACAGCTCAAATACAGAAACACCAAGAGCCAACAATGACCTTGAAAAATGGAAAACACATTCAATGTGTTCACATTATTCAGCAGCGCGCCCTTGCAACAAGGACAACTGTATGCTGGGCCTTATTAGCAGCCAGCAGGGAAAGGGATCTAATCCTTCTCCTCTTCTTGGCTGTTGTGAAACCACATCCAGATGCTGTTGAGTTCTGGGCCCCCACTACAAAAGAGATATGCATGTACCGGAGCAGATCCTGCTACCGGAGAGCCACCAGGCCGGTAGGGCCTTGAGTACAGGACACAGAGAGAGGCTGAGGGAACTGGGTCTGGTCAGCCTGGAGATGGAAGGGTCAAGGAGAGACCTGATTGCCACCTGCAACTACCAAGTTGCAGAGCACTGAGAAGACAGAGCCAGACCCTCCTCAGAGGTACGCTGCGATAGGACAGCAGCTGTCTGCAGCAATACACAAGCTATAATATGGGAAATTCTCGCTAGATGTAAGGAAACAATCGAGTACCGTGAGGTTGGTCAAACCCAGGGAGGCTGTGGCTTCTCCATCCTTGGAGATGCACAAAACTGAGCTTGACAAAAGGCCCTGGGATTTATGCAGGTGGTGGAATTAAGACATTTAGAGGTTCCTTCTTACCTACATGTCCTGTAAACCAGCAATTGCAAGTGCAGGGGTCTGCCAGGATCCTCTGAAGGATCTTGACACACACACACCCTCTGATCAGGCATCTAACTTGGAATTCCAAACAGTTGTTGACAAAGACTGTTGCTTTTCAGCTTTTTTTTTTTTTTTCCCCAGCTTTTCAGCTGCTACGGCATAAAAGGAAAGGTTTAAGGTTTTGTCAGCTATTAGAGTCTGATTAAAAGTAATTGTCTTATGCAAATCCAAAAGAATCTACACTGTTCAACATTTAAATGGTTAGGAAAAGATGCGATTAGGGAGTTAGAGTTACCCAGTAATAAATTACTGAGCATAAACAAAACCAAAACTGATTGCAAAGGATATTAGTTGGATCAAGCACTGAATGTAAAGTAATTCTTAAAGGGTAGAATTATTGTAATATGCAGATAAAACAAAGGGTTCTGAACCACCAGGATGCAGAATAGCATTCTCAGTGTCATTGTAAACAGCTTCCTGTCAATATGAAGGCAATGCTCAGAAATGGTCACTTAAAAAAAACCTAATAATTAGAGTATTAGAAATTACTACGAGAGAAAGAGTGTTGTGGTTTAACCCGGAAGGTAGCTCAGCACATACACTCGCTCACCTTCCACCTCCCAGTGGGACAGGGGAAAGGATCAAAAAAAGAACCAAAGTAGAACTCACAGGTTGTGATAAAAACTATTTATTAAGACAGAAAAGGAAAAAGGATAATAGTAATGACAATAATATAATGTATATATATTTATTATAAATATATTATGTTTTATACATTTATTATATATATATATTTATAGTATTATCATTACTATTATCTTTAAAAAAAAATTACACACACACACACACAGAGGAAGTGACACACAAAGCAATTGCATACCACCCGCCGACCAATGCCCAGCCAGTCCCTGAGCAGCAGCTGGTCGCATGGCCAATTCCCCACCGTTTTTTGAGGTTCTTTTCACATGATGTCATGTGGCATGGAATATCCCTTTGGCCAGTTTAGGTCCTGGTTCAGTCCCTCCCCAACTCCTCATGCCTCCTCAGTTCCCCCTGCTAGCATGGCAGTACGAGAAGCTGAGAAAATGAAATGTCCNGGATAATAGTAATGACAATAATATAATGTATATATATTTATTATAAATATATTATGTTTTATACATTTATTATATATATATATTTATAGTATTATCATTACTATTATCTTTAAAAAAAAATTACACACACACACACACAGAGGAAGTGACACACAAAGCAATTGCATACCACCCGCCGACCAATGCCCAGCCAGTCCCTGAGCAGCAGCTGGTCGCATGGCCAATTCCCCACCGTTTTTTGAGGTTCTTTTCACATGATGTCATGTGGCATGGAATATCCCTTTGGCCAGTTTAGGTCCTGGTTCAGTCCCTCCCCAACTCCTCATGCCTCCTCAGTTCCCCCTGCTAGCATGGCAGTACGAGAAGCTGAGAAAATGAAATGTCCTTGGCTCTGCACAGCACCGCTCAGCAACAATTGAAACATGGATGTGTTATCAGTACTGTTCTTCCAAGGCCAAAACATAGCATCATATTGGACACTATGAAGAAAAAAAATCAACCCTGTCCCAGCCAAAACCACAACAGTGAACAAAACTGAAAACCTACAACACTCTTAAAATTATGGAAAACCCTTATCTTGAAGAGCATGCAATTTGGGACACCACAACCCTTAAAAAGATACTGTACAATCACAAAAGCCACAGGGAGCAACATTATTGACCATGTTGTGACACAGATTCTCTATGAGGTTTTAAACAGACCAAGTTCTCAATCTGAAAAAGGGATGACTGTTGTGAATATGGGTTTCACTGAAATCAGGCATTCTAAGGAGATGATGACAGTGAATGACGCTTGCTCTTTTAAATTTGAAAGGGTTTTTCAATTTTTTGTTTTACTAGATTTGTAGGTGTTTTAAGCTTAAAGATTCTCACTTGTGAGTTATTTCTGGCATTCCTACGTAGCTCTTCACGAACTCTAACAAATATCTAACAAATTTACTGAATATATTATCTGAATTTTGCTCTTAGAAGCTTGGGAAAAAAATTTGTGTGATTATTTTAGTGGCTAAAAAAAATATGGCAGAAATTATATTAAAATATTATAGTAGAGAAAATGTTTTAATCCTGCATACAGCCAAAAGATCTGCAGCTATCAAAATCAAGAAGATGAATTATTTCTGACTCAATACCTGTAAACGTTATTCACCTCAGATGAAAGGATAGTGTTTTGTCAGTAAACCTAGGCTGTGCGCTTAGAAAGATAAATCAGTAACAAGATCTTTGCATGTTCTACTTCACTTTCACTTCTCCTTAACAATCAATATTGCAAGAAACAGCATCACGTACCAAATGTCTGTTAGTAAATCTGCAGATTTAATTGTAGAAGTTTTGATCATAAACAGTATACTATAATTATTACAGATAAATTGTTGAAAAAACTGTATGTGAGCAGGAAAAAATAAAGAAACAACAATCAATGAAGCTTAAAATCTTCATTTGCTGAGGCAGTGAAGTTCACAGATACGTGGTACACTGCCATGCATATATCAACAACTTGTAAGATTGGATCCATCTCCAGCTGACTGTGAAGAAGAAAGCCCACTTCAGTTTCCTCTAATTAAAAGTGGTTCAATTTATAGGATTATTTTGCTTAACTTTCTAAAAAAACATAAAATAACTAAAAAGAAGGATATTTTGCCTGATTCAGAACATGGATATTTCCGCAGTGAAACAATTCACCAATTCTAATTATTCCTGAAAATCCATCAGACAAGTTTATGGTCAACAACTAATGCAAGTCTATTATCTTTGGGCAGAACACAGTTTGCAACACCCAGGATGGATTGTACTCCTAGCAAGAGACGCCATGCTCCCTCAACCTGCTGGTGACCATCCGTAGATTAAACTGAGGTGTGAATGCATCTTCTCCATTACCTCCTGCTGGCATCAGAGCTGGGGTCATGCTGCATTGTTCACTAATGAGAAAAATCTAATTCTTTGAGCTAACCAAGGGAATGAAGAACACAGAATAGGGCCTTGTTCTCTGCTAGCAGATGTAATGGACTGAGGGAGATGGTGTGGGTGGAATTACAGGAATCAAATAAACGCTTTGAAATTTGGTGTGTGTTTCCCCCCTCACTCCCCAAAAGATGATTGGGCCAGAGATTAGCATTCTAAAAGCTTCCATGCTCCAGAACAAAAGTAGTATCTGAAGATAAATACAGGTGGAATGCAAAACCCAATTTATTTTATGAGAAAGCTAGAAAAAAAAAGCTAGAAATCGATTTTATGACTAATTTGTTCAGACTTTCTTTCTCACAATTGGTGATCAGTTTCGTCAACAACCTGACACTTCAACAATTTCCCTAAGACTAAGAAGGCATAAAATCTGGTAGGCTGCTGGGGTTAGAGTGCCCTGCCATCATTTTTTATTTAGATTTTAACGTTTCTGAGTGTGTTATAGTGTTGGCAAGGTGCCTAACAACACAGTTATGAAATGCAGTTACAGTTCCAAGCACTGGTTCTACACACATAAAGAAATAGGTGATACTTAGAGAGCACCTACCTACCAAAAAAATCGTTAGATTTGAGTTTCAGAGCACCAACAAAGAAAACAAATTCCAAATCCTCAATCAGTTCTTGGGCATCCTAACCATCTCATACCACGCTGCATCATGAGTAACCTTCTATGTCGCCCAGGTTATCATCTGAGCATGATTCTAAGTACTGCAACACCAACACAAACATTCACTCAAAATTGTAACTACTTAGTGCAATTCAACATATGAAATTATTACTAATTAAGTATCTCATTTAAAAATGACTTATATCAAGCTATCATTTAAAGATTCACGGCATTCAGAAAAAAAGAGTCTCTTCGGGTATAACATTAAAATCTACATAGTGCACTGCATACAGGTCACCAGATGTAAGTACGTGAACAAAACTAGAAAACTCAATTATTATCAATTTACTTAATGGGCTTTACTAGAGTAAGAATGTGACAAAAACTATATGCAGGTAAGAGCACTGTACAATTCTATAGAAGGAGACAATGGAAGAAACAGCATGTATGTGTGCATGGGTGCATTTACACACAAACATGAATTACATTAAATGAGGTATAATGTGGTTTGCAGTACTATGAAATAATTTGAATGTTGTTCTTAAACAGCATCAACAACGGACTTTTTTTTTTCCCCTCCAGTCTATGTTAGGTCTAAACAGGAAGCAGCAGTATTCACAAAGACAAAATTGCAAGGTCCAATTACTTTATGTAAAACAAATAGTAGGACAGCAGCTACAGGGAAAAAATATTCTGCTCCTGATGTTAATCTTATGTGGCACCTTTTCATTCAAAGGAGCAAACACGAAGCAGTCATGACATTGCTAGTCTGATACAAGAATGACTCTTTCATGCTGAAAAGCTCAGTTCTGCACCTCTTGTTTTAAAAGTTGAGAAGCGTATATAACATTTCTTCTACTATGATGATTAATGCTTGCATGAAACCTTTGCCCCCCTTCTTAAACAAGAAGTTCATCTTCCTAATTGAGTAACTGCAGTAAGAAGAAATGGGGGTACAGATAAAAGATACAAGGTTCAAGTGGACCCGATTCCAAAAATAATTTTTCTTCATGACTTTGTAGAAATCAGTGCCAGTTAAATTAAAAAGTACAATTCTTTCCTCTCCGGAAATGTTATTCTGTATTAAAAATGCAATTTTAAAAAATGTAAGCACAGTCCAACCTTGGAAACAACTCTCCCCTGAAAGTACAACCCATTTTATTCACACAATGGGCATACAGTTTCCTTAAATATGCTCTTTACTTGGCCATTTTCTTTCTTCTTCCAAAGCAGTACAACAGGACAAGCAAACAAATGAGGGCAATGAACAGAAACACTCATCAAGTTTTGGATGTCTGAAGCAGGTAAAGAGTTTGCATGTGAAGAACAGCTGGTGTTGAAGAGCATGAGGAAAAAAATAGTCAAAAACAGACTTTAAGCCTATAAAGTCTCAAGAAAATTTCTTATAATTAACACCGATACCATTGGCATCCCCACTAAGTATTCCAGAAAAACATTTAGCACTGATCTAGTGTACATGGTTATAAAACCAATGTCTTATATTCTAAAGAGGTCTCTTCAATTCTACTACAATTGACAGTGTGCCAGCATGGCTTGTTTTGGAATATCCAGCTCCTGCTCAGAGAACTGTATTGATGAAGACTGAAATAGAAGCAAGGAGTGTGAGCAGTAAAATGATGCACTCGGTACAGACACAAAACCTGCTGAAATAGTCAGGGACTTCATTGGACTTTGGAGCAGAACCAAAGCACATGAACAAAGAGACTTACTGCTGCTATCCACAACAACTTATAACCACTTGCCATACTATTACTGAATCAATCATTTCTTTATATTTCAACTACAAAAAGAAAAAGCATAATGAAGAATTTTATTTGAAACTAAAATTTAAAACTGGTATGGACAAAAAAAAATGCAACTATGGTGAAATGATAAACATGGCTATCATCACCCACTCAATCATATAAGAAATTGCTGCATTGTACACCACACTGAAATTCTTATGCATCATCAGCAATACTACTCGTTCCTTGATCAGTCCTACTGAGAAAAAGTAAAATCAGTTCTGTACTTTCTGTTCAGCAAAAGAATAAACAAACAATGTAAATGCAAACTTCTGTCACACTGCCTAGATGGAACCACGACTTTTGTCACAACATTGATCCTCCACAGAACTTCTTTAAATTTTTTTTTTTTTGGTAAGTGAATGAGGTAATGGCTATGTCCCTGTTAATTCACTTGAAATGCCTTCCCTCACCCTCTCCACCCCTCCATCTCCTCCCCAATCCTTCCAGCACTTTCCAAAATGTTCTATTTTTGAGACAGTCTGAAAACCATTCAAGGCAGCCAGACTTTATCCAATGTGTTGGTGATATGCTAGACAAATGAAAAAAAAAATGAAAAGCAAAAGCATATAGACAAGAAATGTTTATTGAAAAAAGAAAATAAAATTAAAAGACAAAAATGGGTGGGAAGCACAGCACACAGAGCTAAGAATTAAAAAAACATCTTACATTCTGCCTTAATGGCAGCACAGTTAATAGGAACAAAGGGACGTCTCGCTGCCTGCCGCAGCCGGAGGGTATTTTTGCAGACCTGGCGGGCAAGTTTTGTCCAGCACGTTGTGTGAAGAAAGAAAGCTTGACGTGTTTTCACTGCTGACTTTGGACTTCCAGTGTTACGAACTGGGGTTCCCTGTGTGGCTTGCCGAGACATATGAGTTCTAACATGGGATTCCTACAAAAAATAAAACAAACAAAAATACTGTAACACAAATTTGAATTACACAATCTGAATCTTTTCTACTAGTGATAGGTGATGTCCAAAATAATTACATTTAACAAGAAATTATCTAGCATTATTAGATCCTGTCATGTCAAGTTAAAAAAAAAAAAAAAAAAAAAGGCAGCCTTTTTCCACAAAACAAATGAAGAAAATGAACGAAAGATATTTCCCTCATAGTTAATCACTAAAAAAAAAAAAAAATTCAAAAGTTGGATAAATTCACAAGGTTAATAAAATAATATGTCTAAGTGCTACTTAAAAAACTGGGGCTTATGTATGAAGCTGTGTAACAGACTGGATAGCTCTGCTGTGAATGGACATACATAATGCCATTCATAATGATATAGTATAGTCATCTACCTGGACTTGTGTAAGGCGTTTGACACTGTCCCGCATGACATCCTGGTTGATAAACTGGATAAATATGGGTTTGATGGACGAACCACTCGCTGGATAAGGAGCTGGCTGGATGGCCGCACTCAGAGAGTGGCGGTCAATGGCTCAGTGTCTGAATGGAGACCAGTGACGAGTGGTGTTCCTCAGGGATCGGTACTGGGACCAGTGCTGTTTAACATCTTTGTCGGTGACATGGACAGTGGGATCGAATGCACCCTCAGCAAGTTTGCAGATGATGCCAAGCTGTGTGGTGCAGTCGACACGCCAGAGGGAAGGGATGCCATCCAGAGGGACCTGGACAGGCTTGAGAGGTGGGCCCATGCCAACCTCATGAAGTTCAACAAAGCCAAGTGCAAGGTCCTGCACCTGGGTCGGAGCAATCCCAAGTACACATACAGGCTGGGCGGAGAATGGCTTGAGAGTAGCCCTGAGGAGAGGGACTTGGGGGTGTGTGTTGACGAGAAACTCAACATGAGCCAGCAGTGTGCGCTTGCAGCCCAGAAGGCCAACCGCATCCTGGGCTGCATCAAGAGAAGCGTGGCCAGCAGGTCGAGGGAGGTGATTCTGCCCCTCTACTCTGCTCTCGTGAGACCTCACCTGGAGTATTGTGTCCAGTTCTGGGGCCCCCAACACAAGAAGGATGTGGAGCTGTTGGAGCGGGTCCAGAGGAGGGCCACGAGGATGATCAGAGGGCTGGAGCACCTCCCCTACGAGGACAGGCTGAGAGAGTTAGGACTCTTCAGCCTGGAGAAGAGAAGGCTGCGGGGGGACCTCATTGCAGCCTTCCAGTACCTGAAAGGGGCCTACAGGAAAGCTGGGGAGGGGCTTTTTACAAGGATAGATAATGACAGGACAAGGGGTAATGGTTATAAACTGGAAGAGGGTAGGTTTAAACTAGATATAAGGAGGAAATTCTTCCCTGAGGGTAGTGAGACACTGGAACAGGTTGCCCAGAGAAGTCGTTGATGGAAGTATTCAAAGCCAGGCTGGATGGGGCTTTGAGCAACCTGGTCTAGTGGGAGGTGTCCTTGCCTATGGCAGGGGGGTTGGAACAAGATGATCTCTAAGGTCCCTTCAAACCTGAACAATTCTATGATTCTATGATATCAACATTTTACAGATAATACACCAATTGCTTGACAACATTTCTCCACCAAAAATGCATGAGGTGGGCATTTGTCCATCTAAGACTTGGTCAAATAAAGACATAGCAGAACCCGCACATTGTTCAGCAGTACTTAAGATAGGAAAAGGATTAATAAGTTTTGTAATATCATAGTTGAACACATACACAAAATGCATGCCATTAAACATTCAAACCATAACAGTATCGTGAAATCATCACCCTTTGTTTTAGGAAGGCTCCTCTACACGATCCTACCTCTGTAGGTTGGCTGGAAGAGAGTTTATCTTCATCTGTCTGTGTGGGCATTTTCAGGCCACCATATTTCTTCCAATAAATCCAGCAGGATGCGCACAGTCTACATTGCATATTAGGAGGACCCCAGGAGTACCATTGGTGAGACTGTGAAGCTAAGGATGAGAAAACAGCACAACTAAATTGGTGCATGCTACAGTCAGTACAGTATACCCAAATGCTGTAATAGATGGCATTCCTTAAAAGCCTTACCTAGAAAAATATTAATTCGTTTGACATGGAAAAAATATTAACTTTATTTATTTTAAAGCATCTCAAAAGTCAACTCCAGATAAGAACAGTGAAGTACTTCTGAGTTTACTTTCAAACCCAGGACTCTGAACCAGCAGATAGAGATTTTCTTCTAGGGATCTTCAAAAACAAAACAAAGCCAAAAAAAAACCCAAACATACAAACAAAAAAATCACCCCACCTTTGCTCTCAGTGATTTCTAAACTTAACCTGGAAAACAGGCTTATTAGGGTGCTTGCTACTTAATAGAATTAACATCAGTGGTCCCCTCTCCTCCAAGTTCAGCGAAGTAAGTACTTGTAAGTCAAGATCCTTATAAGAAAAGGGCAGGCACATCTACTGGCTGTTAAGATGCATACGTTTACCTTGTGCATGTGGAGTCTCAGCTGGAAACACTAATTTAGTCTTTTTCTTTTCCTTTTCGTAATCAACCTTTCACCAGAAAACTACTCTTTAAAAAATATAACTTGAAAAACAACAGAAGTATGTAACTGGAACTTTCTATACAAAAAGTATCATTTTAGTTTAATTGCTGTTTAAGACACAGGAAGCCATCACAATAAATAAAGAAGTTTTATATGATAGGCTTTTTCTGTTCTTTCCAGTTTGGTGTTTTACTACATCTTCTCTCATACAATCTTTATCAGAAGCTACTATTTCAAGAAGTCCAACAGGGGCCATCATAAATGCACAAAATACTAGAAAACAAATCAAAACAAAAAACAAACAAAAAAAAATCCCAACTCAATCCTGACATATTCAATGACAAAAATGGCAAAAAAAAAAAAAAAAAAAGAAAAAAAAAAGAAAATCTNAAAAAAAAAAAAAGGTCAACAAAAAAACATTAAAAACAAATTTAAAGGTCAAATAAAATTAAATTTGGATTTAGAAGCCTGAAGGTAAAGGAATAACATATCACTTTCATTACATCATACTGTTTGGTTGTTCCATTCTTACAAAATTGTTAAAAAAAACAATCAAAGTGGATTTGAATATCAACATTTAATCAATTTATTGAAGGTAGTTCTAACTTGAAGTTATTTCCGCCACACAATTTATCAAAAATTATCCTTTATTTATAGTATGCAAACAGAAGCACATGCATTTGTTTTAAAAATGTCTTATGATTACCCAAAAATTCTGAATTATTCAAAAATCAAACAAAATTTTTACTTACTGTAGCAACTTTCACAAGCCCGCCCTATTAGAGAGGCCTGCGCCTGATAAGAGGCTCCCATTGCTCCATTGACTGCAGCAGGTTTCCCATTGTTGCTGGATATTTGATTGGGATTTGGTTTATTGCTTAAAAAAAAAAAAAAAAAAGTCATTTTTCAGATATGATTAACTAACCAAATAGGAAAACAATTTCATTCTGGAATTCTGTCTGGTGGCAACATCTGTAAAAATTAACACTAGACTAATTTTTATGTTTCTCTAGTATTTTCAAAATGGAATTGTTACATAACAAGCTGCTTCAATACTTAAACTTACAGATCCCTGTAAAATGGTCAAACCTGCTTAGCAAGCTACTAAAGACCAAGCAAGTCTCAGGGTCAAGCACTGAAAGAAGCCTGACACAGCACAGTCCCTTTTGCACGGCTTTACAAGGTGAGGCTGAGCTTTGGGTGAAGTATAACACAACATTGTCTGGAACACTACAAAGCTGTCCAGACTAGAAGACAGTCTGCTGCTGTGTACCTCAAGCAGGAGTACATATATTCCTACTAACTGCAATACACTGCAGTCCTATAACCCTGGCAAAGATCACCCATCTATCAGGTTGTTCTGCCTGGGCTATGTTCTAAGCCACTCTCATTCTGAGAGTGCTGAAGAACTGTTCTTGATTAATTTGTGTGTGTGTGTGTGTGATATATTATTATGATTATTATTTTACCTACTAATGCTTCAGTGAATCGTTATTCTCTCCAAATTAACTCACCAGTAAAGTCCTCATTAGGTAAAGTACAGTATTTCCAAAGGTCCAACTTTGTTGGTGTTTTACCCTTTGACAAACTGTATTCACAATTTAATGCAAGGCTGAATTAATTAATTCCCAAGATGACTATTAACTACTTTAGGTAGTCTAAAATACACACAAGATTAGTTAAATAAAAGATCTGCACAGCTATCCTTGCTTCTTCATCACTTCTCGATGGCGTACAAGAATCTTTCCCTGTATTGTGTGTACCCCAAATGTCAATAAATCTGTCTCCTGCCTTCTCCCTTTTTCACTAAATCCAGTGAGAGGCTCTTTCCAATTTTCACATACTCTTTATCAAGTACCTTCCCAAGGTACTCCAGAGAAGTGACCTGAGATACAGGTACAAGGAANCTGAAAGAAGCCTGACACAGCACAGTCCCTTTTGCACGGCTTTACAAGGTGAGGCTGAGCTTTGGGTGAAGTATAACACAACATTGTCTGGAACACTACAAAGCTGTCCAGACTAGAAGACAGTCTGCTGCTGTGTACCTCAAGCAGGAGTACATATATTCCTACTAACTGCAATACACTGCAGTCCTATAACCCTGGCAAAGATCACCCATCTATCAGGTTGTTCTGCCTGGGCTATGTTCTAAGCCACTCTCATTCTGAGAGTGCTGAAGAACTGTTCTTGATTAATTTGTGTGTGTGTGTGTGTGATATATTATTATGATTATTATTTTACCTACTAATGCTTCAGTGAATCGTTATTCTCTCCAAATTAACTCACCAGTAAAGTCCTCATTAGGTAAAGTACAGTATTTCCAAAGGTCCAACTTTGTTGGTGTTTTACCCTTTGACAAACTGTATTCACAATTTAATGCAAGGCTGAATTAATTAATTCCCAAGATGACTATTAACTACTTTAGGTAGTCTAAAATACACACAAGATTAGTTAAATAAAAGATCTGCACAGCTATCCTTGCTTCTTCATCACTTCTCGATGGCGTACAAGAATCTTTCCCTGTATTGTGTGTACCCCAAATGTCAATAAATCTGTCTCCTGCCTTCTCCCTTTTTCACTAAATCCAGTGAGAGGCTCTTTCCAATTTTCACATACTCTTTATCAAGTACCTTCCCAAGGTACTCCAGAGAAGTGACCTGAGATACAGGTACAAGGAAGGGATCAAGAGACAGTTAAGTCTCTTTTTACGATCTCTTGCTTAGTCACCTTCCAGAGCAATCACAAATTGAAAGAGACTCTCTGGTTATTGAGAGGACCTTGCTTTTACAGAAAATACCTTATGATCAAGATCAAAAAGGTATTCAGCTCTAAGAACCAATTCCACTCAGATTTCAAATACAAGAAATTTGTATTGAAATAGAGCATTAGCAATCAATTTGCTCACAAGTGCCTCAGACTGCAGTTATCAAAGACTCAGGAACTCCTACTCTTACCCTTGACTACGCATTTTGCCCTGGCACAGAGATAAAAGATGGTGGTAAGGCAAAATGAAGGCAAGTATCTGTATTTCACAAAATATTTCAATACAGCTAGCCCCTAACAGTTTTCCTAAAGCAGCTACTTCCCTGAGAGAGTTAGGGAATGCTCACACAAGAATTTTCAACACACGTCTCTAGCCTGCAATGCCAAAAATTATCCATAGTGCAAAATTAATGTATGTTAATTTTTTCAAAAGTTGTCATTTATTAGACTTGAGCTGTAAAACTCACGTTTCTTCATAGATGAAATTAGAAGACTGAATTTCACAGTCTGCTGTTTGTATTAAATTTGTTTAAGAGAGAGGTCTGTATGAAATATGGAAATTAAGACCCATTGTATCCAATTTACACATGTAATTAGAATAGCAACAATGGATTTTCAAAGTATTTCATTTGGAATTCTTGTCTTCTGTTATTAGAAGCACTTGTATCAATGGGTAAATCCACATATATGCAAACTCAATATACCCACAAAAAGCTTAAAAGAATGTCATCTGTAATCCTCCCTCATCATAATCTTATATAAATCTTATACGTCGTAATCTTCATAAATATGAAATAGAGATTATATCTTGTTTCTATAAACCACACATTAACAAAAGCCGATCTAGAATCAGGTTTAAATCTAAAGAACTAGAATAAAAATCTGTCAGAAGAAAACAGACTTCATTACTAAGACCTGATCAAAGGCAAAAGATTTTGGACTGTGTGCTGCCTTTAATTTATAGCCAGAACATCTCGTCTCTAGCTCAAGAACAGTTGATACCAACAAGATAAAACTGTAACCAGAGTATTTGATTTTATGTAACTACATTAACAACAGCTTCTATTTTGAAATACTGCATTTACACAAATATTAAATGTTGTGCTATAGAGATTCTAAAGCAACTGCTCCAGAAAACTACTTCTAAATGACAAGGCCCTTCTTGCATGTGAGCAGTTCATGGAGCGCTTTATCAATTCTTGCAGAAGTTTTCACCTTTCCAGAACAGATAGTTTGGGGTCAAACCCAATGGGCTGAAAAAAGGACAAAGAATTTATAGCATTTTCTTATTATACTTTTGTATGTGTATATACTGCTTGTAGATAAATATCAAAAGTATTAGGACAGTGACTAAGGAAATATCATGCATGTTGCTGCATGATAGGAGGATGGTTGGACTAGATGATCTTGTAGGTCCTTTCCAACCTAGGGTTTCTATGATTCTATGTTACATTTTCACTGATACGTTATTGAAAAAAGGACTTTATTGTTATACTTACTAGGTGGGGATGTACACTTGTTTCAATTTACTTTCTGCTTCAGCCGCTTTCAGACGTTTCTAGTTGAAAAATTAACACATTAAAATATTTCATCTTCAAGTATATGAAATCATAAAACCACACATAATCCACCCTTAAATTATTTGTATTTTATTTTGCAATTCCACAAAGGCCTCCAAAGGAAGCGTAGAAATCTACTCAATGAAAATCATTAAGAACTACAGCTGTCTATTTTTATTATTGGTTTGAAATTATAATATACTGTCCTTCCCAGTAAAACTCAGCATAAGACAACAAATCCACAAAAACAACAACTACAATGTATATAAAGTACAGCCACAAAAACATGTATGACATTGCGGCATCAGTCAAGTAACTCAATACTTTTTGTGTGCCCTATCAAGCTTGAGGCTAGTATTTTATAAGCAGTGTAAGGAAGTGGAACAGGAAGTCTACTAAGCATCTGCTTTCATTAAGTGTCATTAAAATTCTGTCAAGAACACAGCAGTAGCAGGAAAGCGACACTGCTGCAGAGATATTCTGTGAATTTATGAAGTTATGTCTTTCTTCATACTTTCAACAAACTCTATGCATTGTGCATTCAAGTCACTACTACCACTTTAACTCAAGGTGGTATCGCTAATTTATTTAACTTTGTGTTACTTGGCATGTTATGAACTTTTGCACATGAAGGTTATCCATGATATATTGCCAGGACACTTATAAGAGTATTTATAGAGAAGATAGATTCCACTTGAATGTTCCAACCTCTCACTTTGAAACAGCAATGGCATAAAATCCTTTAAAGTTCACAGAAGACACTTCAGTGTGTTTGAAAACACACGCCACCGACTCTTGGGTAAAATCTGGAGTCCCTTGATTTCAGTAAGGGTTTTGCCACTCTTTGCATTTTCAATCTCCATGATGTCAGGCAGTAACCATACTGCAGGTGCTTAAGAACAGTGAGAGACTTGAGGTGATACAAAAAATGGTAATTTTCTCAGCATTGGCACAACAAATACAGAGTTCAGCTGTCTACTGGACACCTCAAACATTTGCCTTTAAATGAAATATCAAGGAAAAACATTATTTTTCTGTTCTTCCTGCATTTGGGACATTATGCCTGTTCACTCAGGAAAAAAAAAGAAAATGAAAAAAGATTTTGAAAAAAGATCAATTTTATTATAGGGGAAAAAAGACTCAAATTAACAGCAATAATAGATCAACACTATCTCCCTCCCTCTGAAGATTCCTGCTTTCTTTTACAGTTCTTCAAATACCAGTCCATTTCTACTACAACAGCCACTTCTCTGCTTAACTCATAATTTTTGATATCCAATCTTTACGAGTTCTATAATCCAAAAGATACTTCTCACAAGGAGAAAAATATCAGAAGATTCTGCTCTGGGAGTCTTTTACATGAATCCTGATGTGAGTTAGCAGTTTTATCAGCTTTCTGGCTGAGTAGCCTGAGTAAGCTTCTTCATGTAAACCACCACCCTTTTCAATTTTACGGAATTCTCATCCATCACCATAACTCTCACTTGCAAAAACTGTATCTTCAAGGAGCAACTGACTATAAATAGACTCCTAAACAGCAGTCCATACTACCACAAATTAATTCCCATTCAGTAATATTGTACTTTTCCACTTACTTTCAAGATAGGCTTTTTTAAAAAAAAAAAATATATATATATACATATATATATATATTTTCCTGTTCACATATGTCAAGTTGTGTTTGGAGCTACAGAAGTTACTTCCACCAATGTATCTGGTGCAGTTCCAGTCTTTCACCAGCACCAACCAGCCTTAGCAATGCTGCGTTACCTTCATGTCTTAGTTTCTAACTGAAACTTTCTCTCAGTGTCTGCTACAAAGCTGTGTTTTGGTTCTAGAAAGAAAACATGGCTGATAACACCCGGCAGCGCTGAACAGAACCAAGGACATTTGTATGTCTCTGCCAGGAGAGTAAAGTGGCTGGGGGGGCCGCAGGGAGCTAGGAGGGGACAAGAATGGGGCAGCTGACCCAAACTGACCAAAGTGATATTCCACACCATATGACATCATGTAATATAAGGAAGGGAAGTGAGCGGGGAGGGCCCGTTTGCTTGGGGATTGGCTGAGCATTGGTCGCGGTCGGTGAGCGATTGCTTTGTACAATCACTTGTTTTGTATATAATTTTCATTACTGTTATTTTACTCTATTTTCCTCTTTCTGTTAGTAAATAGTTTTTATCTCAACCCCCGAGTTCTACCTTATTTCTCGATTCTCTCCCCCATCCCAGCTGGGAGGAGTGGGGGGGTGAGCGAAAGGCTGTGTGGGGTTTCCAGGTCTGCCTGCTGAAACCAGAACACTTCAACAGGCCCACAGCAGAAATACAAACAGGATACAGTCTACCAGTGTAAGTCAGTTTTTACAAGAGCCAGAAGAGCAGCAGCATGTTCCAAGCACTGGTAGTTTTTCATCTGAGAACATTTCTTCTTTAGAGCACCAGCAGAAAAGCTCTCAAGAGTGAATACCTTCCTAAAAGCTTCAGGTCACAGGCTTTCCACAACTATCTTTTTCTTACCTTTTCATAGTATATTCAATCAAGTATAATTTGTTTGCAAACAAAAGTATGTGAGACTGCAGGTCAGCAGATAACATGTGTTCCATTGAAGTACATAATAAATTGGTCTCATTGTACAAACAGAAAAAAGTCTCACAATGCACCTAGCAAGATCATCAGAACAGAAGAGAAAAACAAAAGTAAGGAAAAGAAACGAGGAAAGTAGACTTGACTCATTGTCCAAAGGTAAAGGCATCTGTAGAAAGCTGTATTAAGCCCCAATGGCAGTGTCAGTGGGAGCTGAATATACACATTAACTAAATTTTAGCATACTTTTATACTGGAGTGGTGGTTGTAGGGAACGCAATTTTAACTCCCTTCTTCCTTTATTTACCAAAGTGAATCATATGTCATCTTCTACAAAATAATCCTACAATGCTATTTCAGTATAAGCTATATTTTATGCACTAAAACTATTGTTAACATTGCTCCCTACAAGTAATAGAAAATGTCACAGCTTGAATTCCTCTTGACTTATCAGCTTTAAAGTACAGAGAGGGAAGGAAGGATGCAGAAACAAAATCATCAACAAGTAGTTGCAATTTGAGATTATCTTGCCTACGGAAATTTAGACAGCAAAACTAGGAAACTGAAGATTCAGAAATCACAAGAAATGACACATAGAAAACAGAAAATTGAGAAGGAAAAGGCTGAAAGCTGAAGCTAGAAATGTTAAGACAGCAAGCACTACTTTGTAAGAGTAATAAGCGTAATAAATCACTGAAAATTTAAAAAAGGAGAGGTGATGGCTTGTGTTTCAAACCAGTCTTACAGATTGCATTACAGGGAGGTCAATCAAAACTGTCTCAGCTTGAAACTGAATAGCATTTTTTTCCAGGAACTTTTGTTATGAATATCAAGTGACAAATATCCCAAGGAATAACCATTTGCCTAAGTTAGTAATGCTTTCAACAGAAATGATGAGAGGGAAATGTAAAATACTGCTGTATTACAACAATATCAAGTTATCCTTACATGATCTCCTTTCTTCTTTGGAAAAGTCTTAAAAGTTTTTTGCAGTGAACCAGATTTTTAAGAAGAAAGCAACATGAAAACATTTCAGCGAGTGGGATGAGTCATGTGGCCTTCCTCAGACGCTATATAATGCTGTGGTCATGAAAAGAGCTATATCACCAAGAATGATCGCCGAAGGCCAGAGATAGTGTGCTAGACAGGTTCAGTACAGATAGAGGACTTCGGTAAAACTATTTCTCTTCACCTTGACTTGAAGGGAACATGCTCTGAAGGTGGCAGCAGTATGTCCACCACCATTAAATCACTACCTTTAGCTAGCAAGTAAGAGTGACATTTAGTGGGTATTACAGCAAGGAAACCTTTCTTATGCCTGACACAACGCAGCTAATTCACATGAAGAAATAAACAGGCAATTAAAGGGCAAATTTTCATACTAAACCACACTGACATAGAATTCTATGTCTGTATTCTATGTATGTATGAGATTCAAGACTGTACATCAACATTTTCTTTTCCCATTCCTCAAAGCTATTCTACCCACCCCTGAAGGATGACATTTAGAGAAAAATAACTCCAAAACTGCCACTTTCTCAATGAACTTATTTTCTCCCTGAAACATATTCGATCATCACAACTTGTTCTGGCAGGAAAAACAAACAACCACAACACTCTGGAGATACAATTTTTACTGAACTGTATTATTTTTACTACTCCAGAACAACCAAAACAATGTCAGGACTAACTTCTGATCTCTGGTCAGAAAGGATCACTGAAATGTTCTGTAGCACAGAAATGAGGTATCCGGTCTATGCTGTTTTGTTACTGATGATCATGCATGACCTTGAAAAGACCACGTTTACAACATAAAATCCTGTGGTGCCCAGTTATGTTCTGAGTTAGGATTTTACAAGTTTAGTTAGTTAGTTACAAGTAAAACAGACATGTATGAGAGTATTAAAGTTGTAGATAACCGTAAATTCTTTTGCACTATACATTTTCTTCTATTTGAAGCTGAAAATCTAATCCTGTGAAAGGATACACAAACTCAACGCATCATATCTTGATTGTTGTAGCAGCGGAATTGTAATGAAGCCCTACAGCACTTTAGAAAACAAGTCTCAGAGTCTTTTGCCAACCACTTCAGAGCAAATATTTCAGAAAAATTTCACAGGAAATAAGAGCTGTCTCCGAGCAACCTAGGAGTATTAACAAAACTAAACATTCAGTCAAATTTATCCTTAGTCTAAGGCTTTCAGTCCCAATAAAACCTTTTTATCTGAATCTTCAAGATCCTCCACTGACCATTTGACCATTCCTCAAGAGCTGACAAACAGCACAGCAAAACTGTTGGCAATAACTTTCTAAGATAAAGATGAGCAGTATAAAAAATGTGCTAAAAAAGCAAACCAAATAGAGACAAATCGAAAAAATGTGCTTGAATACAGAGCAGATCATTTTTTTTTGTATTATCAATTAAACTAAAAGAGGTAATTCAAAATACAACCATGTGGGTAAAAACAAACAAACAAACATTGCATCTTTTTCCTTACATTTCATACTCAAAACCAACCAACCAACAACCCAAACCAAAATACACACACATAAATAACACAAAAACAACCAACCAAAACCACAGAACAAGCTGAAGTAATCACCCTTCTGACACACTGCAAGGAAAAAATCTGGAACGACTCCAGACATCCATTTAACAATACAGCTGTCATCATTCATTAGAGCATAAAATTTATTTTCTACATGCTGTACTTAATGCTGCTACTAATTATACAACAAGTGAACGAGCTACAAACTAAAATGTGAAATTGTAAATTACAATGGAGTATTTTAAAATATTTTGAGTATTTAAATCAAGGAGTAAATATGTAAGTGGTGTAATATATAAAAAGTACTAACACGTTTTGCCTAAGTCTGTCTCGAGTATCCCAGTATAGGTATCTGATATTACAATTTTTCTGCTCCAGAAGGACTCAAACATTCATTCAGAAGGATGAACATATTCACTGTGTGTAGAACATTCTCAACTCTGTTCTTCAAGCTTGGTAATGCCAAAGTAATGTGTTAGCATGAGGCCTCAACAACAAAACTTTCATAACATTAAGAGCCACATTTAACAAAATCTGTCTCCTTTTCCTTTCGTTCCTCACACAGTTTCAACAGCCTAGAGCATTTGCTCTGTAGCTCATTTCTTTCTACCATACCACAGCACGAAGCAGAAATCATACTGCTACAAACAAGCACACAATCCGAATAGATTAAAAAGCTCTTCAGAGATATGCAGTATACAGTACGCATCCTAGAATTTGACAATACATCTTGTGAACAGCACAAAACCACCAGTCTGCATTCTAAATTACCACAAATCTCCTGCCATGTGTGTCTTTTTAAGAACACAAACAATTTTTTTAATTCTTTAGCAAGCTGAGATTTTTTTTTCATTTTGTTAAAGAATGTGTCAGACTTGTTCATGCTGAAATAACTATTAAATTACCTGCTGCACATATCTGTCAGTAGTTTTCCACATGTAATAATATTCAATGATACTAGTCAGCGACTTCCAAGGGAGCTGAAAAACATTTGTTACAAATTACAGTAGTTTCAAGAAATTGCAATGTTCATATTTTATTCAAGATGTTAAAATCACGTATGGTTGATATACAAATTTTAAAACATATATGCATTAAATGTCTACATTAAAATCTATGTGCATATAAATGCATGTAGTACTACTAATAAACAATCTTTCTTTATAATTAACACAGGTGTAGAATTACATCAATATCAAACTAAATAAATGACATTGGGATGTGGATGTATAAGCCATACAGTTAAACAATTGATCAAAACAAAATCAGGCGTACCAGGAAACACAAAGTAATATCTCTATTATGAAGTGTATGAGATCGAGAATGACACCTTGACATGATTGTGGTGATGTCTCATGATAGTTTTACTGTAAAAAAAATACAGTGGCTGTAGTACTTAATTCACAGGTTTTTCAAGTCCCATAACAGCTCCGATGCTCATATAATACTGCTGGTTTTACATCACCCTCTGCATACTCAATCATTAAGCGCCAAACAGAAGGATGCAAGAGACAAATCCTACCTTGAGCAATAAGAGCAATCCTGACACCAAGTATTTCACAAAAACTTTTTGCAAGCTCAGAACATTTGATTATTGTTACTACCCTGTTAACAATTTTGGGTGCACAGAGTTATCAGTAAAGTAAAACTCTATTAGCCTAGAATCACAGACTAGGCTTATGGGAGAAAATTAAGCACACAGCAGCCATTTGTAATTATTACTGAATTATATTTAACTCCATAAATTCTCTATTACTTAAATTAGTAGTTACCATAAAGATTTCATGAAATTTCTCTTCATAATCTGGAAACACATTACTTTTTTGTGCATAGTATTTCATGGAGGCATGCACTAATGCCAATATTCACAGGTTTCCAGAGATAAGGATGATTTTTAGGAAGTTCCAGACAATCCAAGAGTGGAAACACCTTTGCAGTCTTACTCCTATTCGGGGGCTTTCTCCATGTCTTAAGATATGGTTAATAGGTTCCTGAACCTCTAATTGAGTTCCTAAAAGCAGCAGAAGAAAAACCATATCAAGCAGCCTTTCCCAGCAGGCAGGAGCTCACAGCCAGTTTTTCCACTGCGTGCTTGCAGACACTCAGATGAACTGAATGTGGCTCCCATTTCTGCTTTTGGGAGCTGGGATTCAGATCTAGATTCAGTTGTGTATTCTTTTTCAGACAGTGTACCACAGTGCACAAATCTCTGGTCCAAGCAACACCAGGGTTGCATATTTGCATTTAACTAACCCGCAGCAGTGCAGCAAATGCATACATTGATGCTGCAATAAACAGCAACATAATTCAGTTTAATAAAATTCTTTTACTTTCTCAGATAAACGATGCCTTAAAAGAAATTTGCCTAAGAAAAAGGTCAGTGAGTAGCACGCACACTTGGTGTGAGCTGACAGATGAGCTGTTTCTCTGTCTGTATGTCCACATACCTCCTGACAACCAGGTGAAAGCCCCACTACCTGCTGTTGTCAGCTAGTCCATTTTACCTTCTCAATATTTATTTCCTTTTCTCAACATTTACCCTACTAACACACTCATTCCACAGACTATGTTTACCATTTCTCTAAACTTCCATCTGCTTTAACTATGACTGTGACATCAGTATGCTCGTTCACTCAACAGACAACTGCAATTAATGAAAGATAATTAAGGTGGTTGGACTGGATAACCATAATCCTTTCTACACTGAGTCACAACTCAGAAAACCTGTTTGACACACTGAGTACAAATAGCCTGTATTCTGTATATCTGCACACCTAAATGACAAAACACGGCAGAGGCACAAGAATTTTCCTTAAGTTGCTCTTAGCTGCCACAGCAGCCATAAGCAGATACAGAATAACGGACTGCCATTATCAAATTCTACTAAAAACTAATTGAATGAAATAAAAATGACCATCCTATTGACATTTTTGTAGGACAAAATTAACAAGGAGTTATTAGCAGTACAAAAACAGGGAGAAGGAGTTTTCAATTCCTATATTTTCTGCAGGGTAAAAATGGACCACTCAAATCAGACCAGTACGAAAAACCTAGGATTCAAATTATTTTAAAAATAATCTGTTAACTTTAAAGCCTATTTCCATGATTTTCTGATACTGGAATCTAGTTCCTATTTTATATAAATGAGTTGAGTCTGATTCTCATGGCAATTCCTGTGGTATTTGAGACATGAAAGTTATAAATCTGAAAAATTGTGATCATGAAAAACTAAGAACTATCAAGCTTAACAGCTGTCCCTTAGCACTAGGAAAACAGTTATGGTTGGAGAACATAAAATATTCATACTTCTCCCATATTACTACTGTGGGATGTGAAGTAATTCAAGTAAATCAAGTAAATTCAATTAAGAAGTTTAGGCTGATTAGGATTCACATAGCTCCTTAAAACCAGCAGAACCTCAACAAATGAGCTTCTTTAACAGCTGATGAGTCAACAGCAGATGAAAATTATTATTCAAAGGCTAGACTGTAATCTGATAACAAACGAGCTTCTCTTGTCTATTAAAAAAAAAAAAGGTAAGCTCCTTTATACCATTTAATTTATAATAATTATCCTACTTACTAATATTTAATGTTTATAGTGTAAAGTTTGAGCTACAGGTTGAATGACAAATAGTTCTTCTTAATTGCTGGGAAGTAAATGAGCCTGCCCTTTAGAGAACTATAATATAAAGGCTGCAATTGCACCTTGTCTTGTAAACTTGGGCCGAGTCAGAAGACAACTCCTCTGGCATATAATGACTCAAGGGAGTATGGCATAACCCTCTTCACTGCATTGCTACCAACTCCTGTCTGCCACACTCCATGACAGTCTTGCCTGTGCAGTGGCAGCACTTGCTGACTGCTTAGGTTCAAGTTTAATCTCAGACAACATGGAATTAGATACAAAATTGGTGCTGAAACAAGGTAGCACCTACACTAGCAGCGCTTTAGCTTATTTCTCTGGGCTTTTCCAACACACATAAGACTAACTTACAAGGTATGATACTAGGTAACAGATAAATGTATTCTCACGGATAAATAACTGCTAAGCGCTAGAAATTTACAGCTTCCTCAATTTGCAGAAACTTTTCAAATTATCCATGACCTAAATCTTGAAGGACTATTTTAGATGATTACTTAAAACTTAAGGCTTTTTTTAAAGCTCTACAACTTTAGGATACTACATAGCAAGTGAGAATACCTAACTTTTATTCTGGATACATTAAGGTATCTCACAAGATTACAAGGTTAATGCAGTTGAGACCTTCCAAAGTATATAGATTTTATATCAAGAATGTGTGCACTGTTGCCAATATAATACGAACTGATATGTAAAATAGATGTTCAACTATTTTAAAAATGGCATGCCATTTTTCTAAACGTTAAAAGTGACTAAGGATAGACAACGCTCCTGTTTTAAATAAGAGATAGTAATCGATTAATGTCCCGTATTTGCTTCTGCTGTACTCTGACTCATCATTAACATGCGCTCCGTAGACTACGCAACCCTATCTTTAAATCTCTTTCATTCTGGGAGAAGGACAAGAGAAAAAGGTATCTGTGCTTTAGGAAGGAATATTCGATGAAAGAGAGAGGATATCAGGAGTCTACCTGAGATAAAACTGAACATTTTAAATAGCTTCTAGACTCACTAAAATAGCTGGCATTTGAACGTTGAAACACAAAAGCTATTTCTGCAGCATATTACTGCACTGTATCAGTTTAATGTATGTGCATCAACAGAATTTAACGCACTAAAACTATACACAATTTTTTCGCATAAACACCAGAGAGAAGACTTAGATTTACTTGGTCACAATTTGCACTAGGACTCAACTTGTAAACCACAAAGAAAATATATAGTAGACGCTTTAGGCATTTCAAAAAGCCAAATACTATGCATAGGAGATATTTAAGCAGCACCTGCAGTTAGAAGTCCTAGCTACTGAACTACTTTACAATTACATTTGAGGACACATTTATCTGCATGATAAACAACAACAAAATGTAGTTTATATTGATTTCAGTTCTAAAAGCCTATAAAATATTCCTTTCCGCTCATATTTTCTTGAATTTAAGAGAGCTCTTTTGTCCACAATGCAATTTTCAACTTCACGGGATAAATGCAGTGAACATTTTCTCCCTTAGGAATCTAAGAATTAAGCATGCATATATAATACACCTGTTAAAATGACAGTTCTTCAGAAAAACAATGGCCTTCCCTTCCCACTTTTATTCAATTATCTGTTTCATTTCACCACTGTGAAAGATAGCTTAATGCCAAGCCTCCCACTGTTCCACACAACAACTTGAAAAGACTTCTACATTGTACCATACAATATTGTTTTTCCCCTTTCAAGGGTGATTAGTAACAGCTGCAATGAAAAATAAAATCTGAGTGCTCAGACTGAAATAGCTGTGAAAATGTTTCATTCAACTTCAATCTTAAGTTCAATCTTAACAATACTGTTTTGGCTCGCATCCTAACCTTTTCACAAAACCCAGTTTGAACAAGTTAGTACAACAAAGGAAATATTTTTCCTTGAAAAAGAGGTTCTGTAAGAAGCACTCAAGCAAAAGCTGCAAACAAGTTGCTAGCAATTTTAGCAATCAGTGTCAGAATTAATTTCATTTCAAAGCAAATTAAAGCTTTGCTGTCCTATAGTCTGATGCTTCAGTATCAAAAACTGTAATTAGAAGATATTGGAAAACATTTATTTTACATTTTAGAAATGCCAAAATATCTAATATGTCAAAGTTACTCACTATAGTGCACTTTAAAAGCTACTTGAATATGAATTTCTCTCTGCTAATCATAGAAGGGAACCCCAGAGTTTCCAAAAACACTCAGAAGAGTCAGGCATATAGCTGCTAATAAATTCCTCTCAAAATTTTGCAGAACTTCTGAAAATCTTCTGGAGTTTTCCCAGATTTTTGGAAAATCCTTGTGAAATTCCTGAACAAAACACATTTGCATATAAGATGCCCTGTCTGGTCAACAGACTATCTTCTACCAACATCTTTTCAAAGAATTGCACCAAACAAGGAAGGATATTTACTTTCATCTGGATAAAACGTATGTGTATGTTTAATTACATATATTGCCTACACAAATTTCTCCTCCAGCTAATCATTCAAACCTTCAGAAAGCAGTTATGCTCACCCATGCCACAGTAACAAAGTACTCTACTTTAGTACTTACAAAGTCTTGTCGAATGTCATTGAAGTCCTTTCCATATTTTTCTAATGCCTCTTCAAATAAACTAGCTTCTGATGCTGACCATTCTTCCATTTCATCTCTACACAGGACAGGTCCTCCAAGTGGCACTAGAACGCTTATGGCACTGCTCAAATCATAGTTATGTTTATGCAATGTATCCATTGCATGAAACTACAAAGGAGAGAGTAAAAAAAAAAAAAGTGTTTAATTAGACAGTAGTCCACTTCAATTAAGACAAATTCAATGTATTATTTTCTATATGCCATGAAACAAGACTCGAGTAATGCTAAATTTAGAATCTATCTTGACATCATAGGTTTTCTGCTGTGAAACATAAGGCAAATAAATTGTTTATTACTTAATTTGGAAAAGGAAGCATCTAAATAAAATGTTTACTAAAAATACCATTACTTAATTAGCTCCTGCAAATTACCAGCAAACATTTCTGGAGAATCTTTAGTTGGTAGAAATTGGTTTTAAGTAACTCAGTAGAGACAGTAGCTCATATTGACTGAGGGGCAATTTTAATTAACAAAACTTCCAAATTGTAGCTGAATAGCTCCTCAGAAATACACGTGCTAAATATTCTCACTGCTGGAGAAGGAAATCATTCATTGTTTTCATTATCATCATACTGAAAAACAAGCAAGGTTTTTGCCCCTTGCTGTACTCCAGAGATGGGTAAATGAGGCTTTTTGTTTACTTCATTTTCCCTTTAAAAAGTAGAAAAGAGAAAGAAAAAAAAAAACACATTACAGCATTCTTTACTTTAGAGGTAATACTGAACATACGCAAATGATGGCGAACATTGGAAGTAGCTAATTCACAGATCCATCTGCAGGGAAGAAGAGAAACATGCAAGAAGCCTTTCTGACTCAGCGTATCAAAAGCCCGTCATCACCCTGTGCTGAAGGATGTATTAGAGATATTAAGTACAGTACTGTCTGTGTGTGACTACCTATCATCAGTCTGCCACATGTTGGACCCACTACAGCAAGGAGCTCTAAGTGTAGTGTGCAGTCTCTCACACAGCCCTTAACTCATCTTGCGAAACCTGAAACTTTCCAAGGAAGAAACGGTCTTGTATTACGTGTCAGTATAGCACTTACATTGCAATTCCAGTCGAGCTTCTGCATACAAAATGCAAATAATGAATTCTCCTTATCTTTTGCTATCTCCTATGAGTTGTTAAGTCTTTCTCCAGCTTTCCACATACCTCTTTGAAAGCTACCAGCAACAAGATTCTTGAACTGTTTAATCTGCAAGAAGTGATGTCACCATTATCCTACAATAAGTCACTTTTCTGATGGTTCAAGTCACATTCACTAGGCTTGAGAAGAAGCCATTGTTAGCATGAAGTATTCTAATATGGAAATACCATAGCATAATGTTTAAAAGCCATCATCTTCAGATTAGAGAATTAAATTACTGATTTATGGCTTATCATGTGGGCTATGACTAATGCAAGCTTAAAGACTGAACTCTTATGGTATATGTGTTACCAAGATTTAAATCTTTGTTTCAGTTGCGGCCCTCATGGAAGAACAGTATATCCTGCAAATTTTCCAAGCAGCTGCTAAATCCAGATTTAATGGTTGATATCAATTTTCTTAAAAATGACAACAGAGTAGATCAGGACCTTGCCCTTGCTTTACTTTCATTTTTCCATCTAAAACAATAAAATAAACAACTGATTCCATAAGGCTTTATATATATATAGATATAGTATTACTAAAATTGAGAGAACTCTGTGGTAAGTACCGTCTTCACCATGCTGTTCTGCAAAAAAAGACTACTGACAAGTTCCTACAATAACACACTGTCTTCTGCAGGTTTCTCAGCCTCCAGTCAGATTCCCACATTTCCGTGAGTAAACTGTGTCACTAAAAGCAAGAACGGCCTGAAGACATTGCCAGCACCCAAGACAAAGTCTTGGAGCATCTCCTTTTTATCTGTTTTACCCAAAGATGTGAGGACTGCAAGAAAACAACAAATGGGTACATGATAGCCAAGAAGCAGGAGGCTGGGAAGAGCTGTCAGTCAGTGACTCCCAGTGACAGGTTGCCCAGAGAAGTACAGGTTGCCCAGGGAAGTTGTGGATGCCCCCTCCCTGGAAGTATTCAAGGCGAGGCTGGATGGGGCTTTGGGCAATCTGGTCTAGTGGGAGGTGTCCTTGCCCATGGCAGGGGGGGTGGAACAAGATGATCTCTAAGGTCCCTTCCAACCTGAACCATTCTATGATTCTATGATTCCAAATAGGGCCTGGAAGAACAGAAGAAGCAACCTTCCCTAAGCAAGCTTGCCCAGAGCATATTCTCCAACACAAATGAGAAGTCCCACCAGGGAAAAGGCATTATCCACACAGACAGAGGGAACTTCAAGTTCAAACTTAAGCAGGCAAAGAAAGAAACTACCTAGTAAGCCCAGGAAGTGCAGCACAGAGCTGGGAAGAAAAGGGAGTAGCAGGACATACTGAAAACTAACACACAGTTCCCAAAACAGCTGCAATTTCAGTATTCACATAAATAAACACGACTGAACCACATACAAGATAGCATTCCAACTGGAAACTGAATATGGATACAACAGTTCAATGATTTTAGTCATGTTTATCTTATGTGCCACATACACAAAAGTCTAAAAAAATTAAAAAGTCTTGTCATTCAAAACTGAAAGGAAAAGACATCCATTCACACCTTTAACTTTCAAGAGCTATCCAAGAACAGATCTACTTCCTTCTAGTAAAGTAGCTCATCAGAACAAGCCCCCCACAAGCAGCAAGCACAGTGCATCTGTCAACCTCCTTTGCTTTAATGGCACTCATCATCAGTGTATGCAGCGTGCAACATTAGGAATTTGAAACAGGAAGTCTTTCCAGTTTTCTCAGAGACCAATCTTCATTATAACGAAAAACACTGTGTCTGAGTGCACCAGAAGTGCAAGTTGTCTCACCAGTCTGTATCATTGCAGTAAAAAACCCAATAAAGCAAACTATCATCTAAAATGTTAAACCCACATAGTTTCATGTTTTTCAGCAAGGCTTTCCAAATGACTTGGTAATTTCCTGCCTTATCTCATTACCTTGCCCAGATTTTCATGATAAGAAAGCCTGAAAGTAGCCTCTCATAAGCCATCCCTAATGCATATACACCTACCCTGAATTTACTTATGTTTATAAACTGTGCTTATCAGACTGCTTAAAGTCATCTCAACTGAAACAACTAATTAGAAATACTAGAAGCCCATAGACATGGTGTACAGAATCCTCATTAATAACACCTCAGGTGCAAGGGTTATCCACCACTAAGAATACAGACAGCTTAATTGTCTTAGTGTTAGGCATCTACATCCATTCCAAAGAATAAATGAGATTCACCACAAATTCTGCAAATGTCTGTACTAACTTCAACTGCTGCTCAAAATATACTCCTAATTAACATGGGAAACTATGAAAGAATAACGACCAAAATGACTAATATGTCTTTTCTTAACTTAGAAGGAAGTGCATTGCCAAAGAGCAAAAGAGAGTTTTAAAAAGCTGTGGAGATAGGAAAACGAGAGAGAACAGACAGATGCAATAATTAAACCTGGGGAGGCTCCTCTAGTGCCTCATTATAAGATATGCCTTTCATTAAGTGTAATGGAACTTAATGGATCATTTGCAATGGAGAAACATTTATATGGCACTCAAACGTTAAATGTATCCCTTTATTAGCAGCACTGCACATGTACTTTCAAACACAAAGAAATTGCTATAAGGATGAATCTATTCTCTTAATCACTGAATATGGTAAGAAGGATGTGCATTCTGAGGGGTTTGTTATAAATTCTTAATCCAAAATGAAAACGTCAAATGGAAGAATTGTTCTGATGGAAAAACTAAAGCATTTATTGTGAATGGAATTTTACCAGTAAGGTCATGCAAGCAAGCATGAAACAGAAAAAGCAGCTTTTGAATACAGAAGAAACTCTCTTGAGCACTACTGAAAACGTTACATTTTGCCAATGCCTTCGCTACACCACAGTAGTCCAGACTAAGTCAGTTTCTTGTTTAATAGCCTTTCAGAGTACACGGCAAAGTGTAAGAAATTAAGTATTTTTCTCATCACACTAATAAATATAATTTACGCAGAATATAAGAACTGCCCTACTGAATCAGACCAGTCAATCATCTAGTGAAGTGTTCTGTCCCTGTCAGCAGCACCAGAAGATGTCACTTAGAGAAAATAAGAATTCAAAAATAAACACTTTCTGAGGTGAGTTGTCATTTCTTTCACCAGCACCTGCTTAAGTCCTGGGAATCAGTAATGCTAGACTGTAAGCTTGTCCCTGTTCTTATGTTCTTAGTATCAACTTATGGATCCATCTTCCATAATTTTTCTAACCCTTTTTTCCCTGCTGATATTGTTCATTCCTACAAAATCTTGAGGCACTAAATTCCAGGGGCACTCTATTATATAAGGCAGTACCTCTAGATTTTCAAGTGATCTGTTAGTTTCATTGAGTGTCCTCTAGTTCAAATGCTCAATTACCTGGTATATAACTATCTTTACTATCATCTCAATAATACTGCACACAAATATTTAAAACAATAAACTCCTGCTGGTGTCTTCGAAATGCTAAACCCAAACTTAATTCTATGAAACAATAAGATTTTGTTCTCACATTATTTTCCTGGCATGCTTTTATCACTGCCGCACATCTTGTCATCTCAGCTACTCTGAATGTGCAAAGACAAAACTTAGGTCTGTAATTAACACACTGTTAAACTTTCTCTAAAAGATGCAGGAGCTTCTATCATAGTGACTACTTCAAGAAAATAAGAAAGTATCCTAAGGATATCCTAAGTAAAATGCTCTTCAAAAAGTTGCTTAAAGGTCCGATTGCTTATACTCTAGTAAAGTTTACAGACACAGAGGTATAAATAGGATACTATCTAAACAGTGTGCCTCTTTGTTACAATGTTTTTTAGATCATACTACTGATCAATTATACTGAGTGAAGCTCTATACAATGAGCATTATCCACCCTCCTCCACAAATCATCACATATGAAGATATATTTAAACAGATCTCAGTTGAAGCCAAGTGATTTACAGTATGATTACAATGAGAGCAGTAACAAGTTTAGAAAATGCACAGAATTATCTGCCATATACAAAGAAGAATTCCACACTGCTATCTAGGGGAATACAAACATCTAGGGGACAGTGACTCTGGAGCAGTAACAAACATACTGTTGAAATCACAGAGGCAAAAAAGCTGTAGGGTTTTTAACAAACCACCTACCAGTGTGATGTCTCGGGAAGCAGCAGCTGCGCTCATGTGTAAACTAGGTTGCCTGACAGAACTACTGCAGTCCAACGCTCGAGCAAACGTGCCAACCGCACTACAACAGAGAACAAGTAGACAGTAATGAAAAAGATTTTGAAGTTTGATCTAACATCTTTTTATTACTAGATCATGCCATATCCTCAAAGGTGTAATTTTAAAATAAATACACATACTGTAACTCTAAGACTTTGTATCTTTGCTAACACAGTGTAATTTTATAAAGGCAAACCAGCAAACATTGCAGGAAACATTCTGACTTTCTCCTCCCAATAGTAACATAAGAAGAACTCCTTTGAAACAACAAAGAAACAAAAGACACTCAGAGAATTCTAACGTAGCTTTTTTTTAAAAAAAATTATTTACCATGAAGCCAAAGAGTCATTTTGTGTTTTGCAACTGTGACAACTGTTTTAAAATTAGAAAGCCAAACCACTGTACAATACAAAATAAGAAGGGATTCACCACATTCCTGTGAGGAAATTAATAACATTTTATTTGCTTCAGTAATGCATGTCTGCTACTTCTATTAGTAAGGCAAAGCAAATCAGTACCTCCAAAATCATACTTCTGTCACAGTTGTAAAGTAATAACGAACAAGTGGATCTCTCAACCTACTTAATAAAAGTATCTCAGTATTACCGAAATGAGACAAGTTTTTCTCCAAACATCAACCTTTTCGTTGCACCTTTGTTGACAAATTCCACATGGCATTCATTAGACTTACCATAGCAGTAACAGATAAGGCACACAGATGGAAAATTGGTGTGATAGTGAGTGTTCTAAACTGCAAACTTATCTTGGAAGCACATCTATCACATGCATGGTGAAGGGAAAAACGCATAAAGTAATTTATCTGGGCTCAGCATATCATAGGAAAAGTGAGCAAAGATGCAATGACGCATGAGATAGATAATAAACCAAACTGCTCCAGTACCCTTAATGTTGGAAAACCATTCTTAAGATGCACCGTGATATTTGAGAAAAAAAAAAATTTGCTGCACTTACAATATAATGCAAGTTCCCTTAAATTGAAAGATCTAAGTATGGCATCTAACATTTATAATATAGTGTAAACCTCTGGACTAAGGACTGGAGCCTCATTCAGCGTTTATATCCCATACAAGACATAAGTGCAGAATTATACCAAAGAGGTAATACAATTACAGACATCAACACACACAAACCATCACACTACTGTGTACTATAAACCTAATACTAAATGATAATACAATGTACATCAAGCGTTTTAACTCACTAAGGTTTATTACAGATAGTGGAGAAACCGGTACCAACATCTGTTACTACAATTTCATCTTAAATCTCAAAACATTTAATATCAAACACATTTCAGTACTCTGCCAAAAACCTTTAAGATGCAATTAAGATTAAACGGCGGTGATTCACATACTCAAGATATTAACTGCTTAAATTTCTAAAGGCTGTGGAGTAAATAAGCAATATTCAAATGCTATTCCACAATCTTTGCTCCTTCTTTACAGAGATATCAAATATGTGACAAATACCTACACAGTTTGTTGGGTTTTTTAAATGCTTACCCTTATATAACACAGTATCTGTCCACAGATCAGTCCCAAGAATCAGACTCTATGGTGAATACGTTTCCTGATAGTCAGTCAATCCCTTTAAACATGTTGGCCTTGATTCGGGTTGTAGCTAACAATCTTTGCTGTAGTCCTTCTGTCACTACTGCTCAAATCAGTAAGGCAGCATGCAGCATGACTGTATTTCCCTTCTGCTGCTAGCAACTAGTTCTTATCTTCCTTTTGCATAATTAACACTATTTTATCTGACCATGTTTCTAAAATAAAATATGAGCATGTTATGAACATCACAAAGAATATGTCCTCACAAGTCAGTTTCTTCCACACCAAGTTGCTTTCAAAACTTCTAGGCTGACTTCAGGGCAGAAGAATATGTGAACGACATTGCCCAGTACATAAAATCAAAATTAAGAAATGCTATAAAACTAGATTTATTTCAAGCAAATGATAAGAGGTAAGAATTGAGATACTAGTTGACATCACTTCCAATGCTGTATTGAGTAGGAGAGGATCACAACCATGAGAGGATTGCTATGCTGGACTATGGGTGAGTGCAAAACTACCCAGAAAAGCCATATAAAGAACAAGCAGTGCGTTGTTTTAAGGGGAAAGGACGGAGCATCTGTGGCTGTATTTCAAAATCAACATCCAGGTCAACTTTCCTGGAAACTTGAAAGAATGAATTTTTCAGACAACCCAAGAAAGTGTAGCAATTCTAGAGTATGTGGCTGTTAAATAGCCACCTAGTCTCAACATACTGATAAGCAGTGCTCTGTATAATCTAGCCATGCAGTCAAAATCCAAATCTAAACATCCATTTTAGAAATAATTAAAATACCTTATGTTTTTTCGTTGAAAACACAGACATTATTGATATAAAGGTCAAACATTTCCTTTGTGATATTTCCTTGCATGACTTTTTTTCTAATACTACCACCAAAGAGTGATTTAAAAAAATGTTAAAAAGAAAAAAAAAAAACCTCACTAATGTTCACTTTCAAATGACACACTATTGTCTTCACCTACTTGCTAGCAAAATAAATCTCCTTGTTCAGCCAAAGCAGCCTAAGCCATCAAACTCTAACTAGTATCTTTTTTTCCCTCCTTTAAGAATTTTCTTTAGTGTAAGATGACTAAAAACGTTCCCATTATTGTCAAGCCTGGAGGAGAGAAGGCTCAGAAAGGACCTTACTGAGGTCAACCTGATGGAAGACAGTAAAGAAGATGAAGAAGATGGAGCCAGATTTTTCTCAGCAGTACCCAATGAAACAAGAAAACACAATGAACAGAAAATTAAATACTGAAAATGCCACTTAAACACACGGATTATTTTTTTCCTGTGAGGGTAGTCAAACATTGAAACAAGATACTCAGAGACACTATGCAGTCTCTATTTACAGACATACTCAAAACCCAACCCAACATGGACCTCAGCAACCTGCTCTAGTTTCATCTTGCTTTGAGAAAGGGGTTAAAAGGTGCACCTCTCCAGAGGTGCCTTCCAATCTCAGCTGTTCTGTGTGACTCTCTATGAACTCCAGGAGCAATTGTAGTAATACAAATGGGACTGAGAAGACACGGGGGAAACAATTGTTCTAAATTTCAACTTAAAATTACTATCAGTGGGCAGCTAACAAAATTTGCAAACAGCAGCAACAAGAGATTGTATAAATGATTCAATTTTTCATCCGCAACTGGCTCTGAAAAAGTGTTTTATTTACCAAAGAAAATATAGAACCACTGTGATTGCACATCAGGATAGAAAGAGTCACTAGTCTAACAGGTAGAAATAGCACTCCAGCATCAAATCAGACACAAAGTTTTGTACCAGGCCAGAAATTATGTTTTTCTTCTATCTTGTATTCTCAAAAATCCAGATGAGACATTCTTTTTAATACGTCTGTTTTTAAACTGTTTCCTTTTATACATTGTTTCTCTTTTTCAGAAATATGAGATGAACAGTGTGTGTACTCCAGACAAATTGGTTTAAATCAAACCACCGCTGTGCATCTATGAATCTGCAAATTCACCATTTTTCTCATGTACTTACAAAACAGCGAATGAGACTTACTCCTCACATCAAAGTGGAAGTTTTTGAGCAAAGCAGTTAAGTGGATCTCTGGTGGTTTTCTAAATATTGGGAAAGCTTCTATTTTCCTTGTCATTACACCAACACTCCCCTTCACTATGTGTTGGAAATGGTCCTAAAAGATGACCTTTTAGACTGCTATCAATAACAGCATTTTACAAACAGCCAATTAATAGCTCCTTAAGATTGCTCCTTAAGAGAGTCTCATGATACTTAAATTCTTGGAAAGAAGAAAAAGTACTTCGTGGAGATATGTTTCACTGGCACAATATTAATTAAAGTTTAAAAATACCCCCGAGACTTTTACTATTCGATAATGCAAAATCTGACATGAGGAACATATTAATAATAAAATGATGCCATTCCAGAGGAAATATTTTCCCTGTGGTTTTAAGCAACTGTCTGTACAGTGCTAGGCTTCATTATTCTCATTTCAGAGGTTTAGAGTGCAAAAGGAGATACATTAAACAGGAAAAGTCACCTGCCACTCTCCTTTCTCTAAGTCAGGGTAGGGTGTGACATTATAGTTAATGTCTCCTACGCATCACAACTAATCAGCAATTACATTACTAAATAGAAATTGGACATTTGTGAAATACTCGTTATTCAACAGAAAATAATCTGATACACACAAGTAGTTTAAATCAGGATACAATTTAAGGCATTGTTCCTACTGCACTGTAACTACTGCAGTCTGACCAACATCAAAAGGTATCTTGGAATACTCAGAACAGATTTATGTTAGATTAAACTCCAGTTTCACATACTAGTAGATGCTTAGTCCACAGGGCCAGACTAGAGCTAGCCTAAATATAAAACTGCTCAAGAAGCGTATGTGGATGCTAGGTGCTGAGCATCAAACATTTTATTCTACAAATTCATTTCTACTGGACTGTACTATCTGCTGACGCAGACAGATCTATAATCTCTAAATAGCTGTTACAGCTCCTCCAATCCTGTTCTTTGAAACTAGCAGACAAAGAAGTGTTGGCATACGACAATATAAAAATTGCTTATTGAAGTTTTATCTTGTTTGAATGGAATGTAAAATGGTATTGGAAATCGCTTTGCCAGAGTATTACTGACATCATGTTTTCCAAAAAAAGCCTCAAAAACAGAAGTATATCAGCCTAATACCTCAAGATTCTCCTAACAGGTGCTTTTGCTACTTCAAGTAAGAGCCTTTATCAAGTCATGCTTCAGCAGAAGCAGTGTTTTAGTTTCAGGATCTTGAAATCCACAAAATCAAGCAAGACTCCTTAAAGAGCTCAAGGTTAAAGGGTTTTCCTGATAAGTGCTCTTATACTTCACAAAACCTCTGTAGATTCTTTTAACCCTGATTTCTGGACAGAACATACATATTCTTGTACCTTTATATCCAGTAGGTTATTGCATGCTAGTGTTTAATGATGACAGAGACAAGACCACACATATAAATGTAGAAAAAAGGCCTTTTGCTCCTGTGACAGTAAACAAATCCTGCTAGACTACGTACACAAGGCCAAATATAAATGTTCTTGCAAATGGGCAGCACAAATAGAAAAAGAGCATTTTATCACCTTCTAAAGAACAAAGTATGCTTGGGTGACGGAAAAAGCCAACGCCTATAAGGTCAAGAGCAACTCTTCCTTCAATCAAAGCAGACCAGAAAAAAATAACCCGAGAAGAATACATGGCTGCATCAAGGGCATCAAGTATGAAAGGATCACATGACAAGTCTTTTAAAATGCCCACTTAAACAAAGAAATCATTTAGGAAAAAATTCTTATTGACAGAATTTCATATTTGCAAAAATCAAAATTTCCAAGTAAAAGAGAAATATTCTCACTGGAAACACAGCCGGCACAGCCAACACCCGGATAACTGCAATGAGGATACATCAGAGGGATCTTCTGAGTCTGCAGGCACAGTTTAATTATTAGATCATTATACTAACTCTGTACTCAAGCAGCTTTTACTGGTCCAGTATAACGAAAGTTTTTGCCTGCAAGCACGCAATATAGTGAAATTAAAGCAGCCACAACTATCACAGGAAAGTTGTTACTCCAGAAATTGGTGAGTCTGTTACAGAACCACTTAACACAACAAAAAAAAAAAAAAAATCAGATCTTGCAGCCTGTGAAAGCAAGCGTGTAGGAGATTGGAAAGAGTTCCTGTCAGTTCAAGAGCAGGAAAGATGAGCGGAGGTTTGTGAAAGAACATCAATAAAGCGACCACATCTAGTAAGTCAGATGTCATTAGTGATTCACCTACCACAAGATCTTCGATAGCTACAATTGGGCAGCTATGACCACAACCCATTCTCACTATAACAAATACCCTCAGAATAGAAATTTATCAACTTCTAAACATATGCAGACTTCAACAGGTCAAACATAGCACTGCATAGGATGTCTTGGATAAGGGGAAGAAGAGTTTTTCTCTTAAAATTTCAGCCATTAACTCTGTCACTTTACAGTAGATTGCCTACTGGCACAACTGGTCCCAAAAGAGAATATTTTCAGCTTTACAGTATACTTCTTAAACTCTTCACGTTGACTGCACAATGGGAAACGGAGGGATGTGAAGGCAACAAACAAACTCATAAAACTGATTGTGTGTCTTTGAAAACTTCATCTTAGCACACATGGTATTTAGAAGACATCCTGTATAGTCTGCCAATACATGCAGGGAAGCAGTTCTGTTTTCTGAATTCTGTTGTACACAGCACCTATCATATATTATGATCTTCTGAACACATGCCTGTTCACACCTATGGCCCTCTGGCTTGCTTGGAAATTCAACATGGGAGGAAAATTTTACTACTATATAGCAAGGACTCCACTACTAAGTGGAGAAGAGAGTAACTCAGGTGGATCAGCATCTGCCAAGATCTATTTGACCTACCATCTACCACGGGAAGCCAGCTGACGTAATCTTTTTGGATTTCAACCAAGCTTTTGATACTGTTTCCCACAGTACCCTTCCGGACAAAACGTCCAACATACAGGTAGACAAGTACACAATGCCATGGGTGAAAAACTGTCTGATGAGTCAGGCTCAAAAGGCTAAAGTAAATGAAGTTGCATCAGGTTAGCGATCAGTCACTACTGGCTCCATTTTAGGGCCAGTTCTCTTCAATGTTCTCATCAATGCCTTGGATACAGGACTTGAAGATACACTAAATAAATCTGCAGGCAACACTAAATTGGCAGGAGCTATTGACTTCCTCTAAGACAGAGAGGCCTTGAAGAGAGATCTTGACAAACTGGAGAACAGGGCAACCACCAAACGAGCAAGTGTTGGATTCTGCACCTGGAGCGGAGAAATCCTAGATCTATGCATATACTGGGGAACGAGAGGCTGGGGAGCAGCCCAGTAGAAAGGGATCTGGATGTTCTGGCTGAAGGCAAGTTAACACAAGTCAGCAGTGTGCCCTGGCAGCCAAAAGGGTCAACTGCTCCCTGGGGTGCACCAGGCCCAGCACTGCCAGCTAGGCAAGAGGAGGGATTGTCCTGCCCTGCTCCGTATGGATGCAGCCACACCTCAAACACCGTGTGCAGGTTTGGATGCCACTATATGAGATGGACATAAAGCTATTAAAAAGCATCCAAAAGAGGGCTATGAAGATCGGGAACGGTCTAGAGGGCAAGATGGGTGAAGAATGGCTGAGGTCCCTTGGTTTGTTCAGCCCAGAGGAGACTGAGGGGAGGCCTCACGTCAGCCTACAGCTTCCTCAAGAGGGGAGCGGAGGGGCAGGCTCATTGGTGACAGCTACAGGACCAGAGGAAACTGCATGGAACTGTGTCAGGGGACTGTCAGGCTGGGTGTTAGAAAAAGGTTCTTCACCAGACCGTGGTCAGGCTCTGGTACAGGCTCGCCAGGGCAGTGGTCATGGCCCCAGGCTGCTAGAGTTCAAGCAGGGTTTGGACAACTCTCTCAGACATAGGGTTTGAATGTTGGGTGGTCCTGTGTGAAGCCAGTGGTTTGACTCCATGATCTTTGCAGGTCCCTTCAGATATCCCTTCCGACTCGGGATATTCTATGATTTTATGACTCCATCTAAACAGGAAGAGTAAAAAAATCAGCAACCCTTTTAACCGTACACATAAGCTGGAAAATACAAAGCAATTTCTATTTTTTTTTCCCCATTCCTTTCCTGAATGCTTCGAAAGAAAGAAAGAAAAAAGACTGAAAAGAGTATTTGCCTCAAGAAATTTGAGAGTATGTTCTGCAACCAGGTTAGAGGAAAAGAAGGAGACAGAATGACTCAGGATAACATCTATATATTAGCCATGATTAACAGTTCTCTGTTAGCATTTTTCTAAGGTAGAACAGAACCTTTATAATATATTTGTAACTGTGAATTGCAGCATAAGAGAAACATGCTGTATTGTACAAGTGCAGAATTGTCCTTCAGTAAAAACATTTTCAAAAATCTGTCAAAACTCTGTAAAGTGGAGAAATTATTTTGAAAGGTATTAATGAATTTCAAGGGCATTGATGTTCCTCAAAATAGCAAGCTTAATGATATGTTAAATTATAAAATTGAACTGACCAGATTTTTTTCCATTAATAAAATGCATCACTTCACAACTTCAATTTCAACATTCATCTGAAATAACTGCACTGCATATTAGTCAACTTATATGTAAATCTGGCAAGTTCTGCATCTATTTTATTTGTTTACACCTTCTTTTTTCTACTATATATTACACTATGAAATTCCAAACACTACAGTACAAGACAAATATTAGCACTGAAATCCTACTTCAAATTACTCTCATGGGAAAACAGAACGATGTCTACATTTAAACATCAAAATCTACTATAGTCTGAAATATAGGCAGTCTGGCATAATCTGTTCTCTTTTTGTTTCTCTTCTGTATTGGTAAACTCAATAAATATGCAGAAGGTTATGGTCTGATTTTCTCTTTTAGCTAACTGTGGGAAACAGAAGGGCTCACAAAATGGTAAACAAGTTGAGTAACGCAATATAGGGGAATAAATAGTCAGTAGAAAAAGGAAAAGGAATTTTTTTTTATTAGAGGATTTTTAATCTTACCGTGCTACAACTAAAAACTGGTCAATCTGACGGTCAGTAAGGGGGCTATCTGGATCCCATACTTTTACTTCCAGCTTTGCCTGTTCTCTGTCATCTAATTCTCCTGTCAAAAGGTAGATGGGACAAAACACTTATTACTCACAATGTTTTTCTCTGTGTACTTCTTGTATTATGTTTAAAAGAGACATTGTACATTTTTATATATACACACATATGGAGTACTTAATAACCATCAGTTATTCATCTAAATTCCATACTGCAGCATTGGTAAAATAAGTATCTTCCCTTAACATCAGAATTTTAATTTGTTTTACAGAGGCATTCTTAGGAGGTGTAGTAGCAAAGAACTTTAATAAAATGTGATGATAAACTTGAAACCATAATGTAAATAACCAGTGGGCTTTTTAAATTGCTTCTCAACTCTATCAAAGTTAGTTTCACTTAAGCCACATTAAAATTAATTTTACACTTAACTAGCTTTAGCAATTAAAGATCCGATTTGTATTCTGAAAACACCCCCCAAAACAGAAATCATTATGAAACAATGCTACCTACTACATTTAATTATTTTTTTCATCTCTTGCTCTCAGCCACTACATTATCTGTATTGTTAACATCAATCTCACTATTAAAATTGCTGTGTATGTTGACTACTTAAACCCACTTACAAAATAATATAAAAGGTTATAGCACAATAAAGTTTCTATATACAACATAATCATTTTCCAAATCCATTTGTTTAAACAGAACAATCTGTGTACATGCATATGGTTGAAACAACTATCATTTTCAGAAATTTAATTTGCACTGCATTTGTTATTAAAAAGTATGTATTGCTTGGAAAAATGGTGAAGTGTGAAAATACTACAATGATTCATGTTCATATGGAAGCCCTAAATCCTGTCTTGATTACTACACCAATTACTTCTACTGAAAAATGAGAAACACAAAGTGAAGGCTGATTAGACAGGCAATACATGATCCACTGGTATAAGAATATCTGCCTATGAGACACAGCCAGCACTGCTAGAACCACAACAAATTACAAGAGCAAACCACCATTCGCCTGTGGTATTTCAGAATATGAGCATATTCCCCCTTTGGTGAAGATGTGAAGAACTCAAGTGTTCAGTTAGTCCCTACTGCTAACTTCAGTAGGGACTAGTAACTCCTTCAGTAACTTTTACTGCTAACCCTACTGAAAATCAGTCTCTGTTCTTTCTTATGACTTAATGGAAACAGCCAGTCTAAATATGTATAGTATCACCAAGACAAGACCATACAGTTAAGAATCTGGAAGCAGACTGCAAAACAAGCACCAGTTCTTCTGAAATCTGATTAGGTATGGCATGTTTCTTTCTTGCATCCATTCTGAAAGCAAAATCTATATATTCATCCCTACCATAAGTATGAATTAGAATTGCATCATGCTGTTTAGCTGATGTTTCAGGAACATTCTCAGAAAAACTAAACAAATTACTTTCCTCTGATACATGGGCAATGAAGACTTGTCTGCCTAATGGAACTTATGCTTCTGTTTAAGCTAATTCACATCCAATACTGGAGAAAAACTGTTAACTTCTAACACTCTTGGGTAGGATTTTATTTCACTTATTCAATGGACTACGACTACACACTTGTCAATACATTCATTTTTTCCATCTGTGACAGACACATTGTGGGTGATGTTCTTTATTTTATAAATAACCTCAGAGCACTTCATTTCAATCTGTTAATATATAGTTTTTAACAATCTTTCATATTACTTAACCATTTCAGGACATCATATCCGGGAGATCTTAACTGCGAAAGCATGACAATACCCAATACTTGGATAGGGTATGGTTCGCAAAAAGAAAAACATCATACAACCATAAGACAGATATTCAATCACAGGATGTCACTCTCCTGAACAAAGTCTGCAAAAAGAATTTTTTAAATTGACTAATATACATCTTACTTCAGTAAGATGTAATTAAAAAACTGTTACTACAAAATTTTTACTGTTGATAAAAGTAAATCTGAAATACTACCAAACAATAGTTTGTAATGGCAGTAAACACAAATAGGATAAAAGCAACAGAATCTATAGCAAAAGAATCCATATGACATATAATGTAATTCTTGCAGGGATGATTCATATTTCAAATATGGTAGACAGGGAGGTGTCGAATACATATGTGGTCTCTGACAAAATGTAGTTACAAAATATACTTCGTTTCTGATTTTTTGATTTTTTTATTTTTTTTTCCTAAATGGCAGGTATTGTCACTTAAATAGGAAGAAAAGCAACTTAATTAGTTCAAATTGCAGTCAAGCAGTGCAACAGAAATCCTTTCTTCAGGAATAAAAATTTTATACCTTTCCTTTGTATGTCCTGAATGAAGATCACATAAGATAAACAAGTAAGTCTTCTTTCCAGAGGCATTCTTTCAAAATAATAATAATTTCAAGAAAAAAAAAAGAAAAACAATTTTCCCTTGAGCTATCTGTCTTTAACTACTTCTGTACCATATACTATAGAATTTTTAATGTGGTAGATCCTGTTAAAGCTAAAACTTAATTCATCTGCTAACACCTCTACATTTACCCTTTTATATTGAATTTGACAGAAGAAATTCAAACAGAACAGGTACCAAAGTTGCCACAGTATTCACTCCCTATATTGCAATCATGCATACTTCAGGACACAAATAGAATAGAGGAGTTTTACTTTCCACATTTTCAGTGTTGCATCTGAGAATGTTCTTGGTTTCTGTTGTCTAAGGGTGTCGTGGTTTGACCCAGCAGACAGCTAATTCCCACAAAGTCATTCGCTCACCCTCCCCGCTCCCCAAATGAGATGGGGGAGAGAATTAGGAAAAAAAACAGTAAAACTCGTGGGTTGAGATCAAAGCTACTTACTAAGACAGCAAAGGAACTAAAAGAAATAACAGTAATTTTATACATATATATATATATACACACACACACAAAAAAAAATAAATGATACACAAAGCAATTGCTCACCACCCACTGACTGATGCCCAGCCAGCCCTGGAGCAGCGGCCTCTCCCCGGCTAACTCCCCTTCCTTATATTACATGATGTCATACGGTATGGAATATCCCTTTGGTCAGTTTGGGTCAGCTGCCCTGGTCCCATCCCCTCCCAGCTCCCTGTGCCCCCACAACCCCTTCCCTGGCAGAACAACACAAGAAGCTGAGAAACTGAAATGCCCTTGGCTCTGTACAATGCTGCCAGGTGTTATCAGCTTTGTTTTTCTTCTAGAACCAAAACACAGCTTTGTACCAGACACTATGAGAAAAAGTAACTTCTGTTTCAGCTAGAAACTAAGACAACGGGTTACCTTCGCTCACCAGCACCAACATACCAATTATCTCTTTTGGCTTCTGAGAAGTGCTAGGCTATTTTCATAATTATTATTTTTATTATTTTGAATACCTGGCATGACATACAATTGTATCCAATTTATTTTATTATAGTCAATCTAACCCTGAAAATTAATTTTACTGAAAAACATTAATAGATGGCCTTTTCTCATAGTTCTTGTCTTCTTTTAAAAGGAAAATGTTAAGCTTTTATTTAATAAAAATTAAGTTCTCTTTTTCAGCTTATCATTTTAAACAAAGGAAAACATGATCTCACCCCACTCCTTCAAAAATAATTCTAAGAAAAATTTTACAAAATAAAAGAAAGACAACTTAATATAATATGCTTAATATGCTTAATATAATATGCTTAATATAATATGCTTAATATAATATGCTATTAAGATGAACCACAGGAAGGTCTATTTATCCTCTTAGACTTTGTGTGGTATAGATAAATAGTGCCAGGGTGACTCATACATTAGATTCAGCAAGATTCTGTGTTCTTCTTAGGGCATATCCAACGAAAATAAAAGAACTTGCACTCTGTTCGATAAACATTTTCCCAAAACACAATTATCTTAAATTTACAGATTAAAATGCTGCAATACTGCATCTTTTCAGAAACCAAATGGTTAAGAAATTGAAATATGAGATCTATAAAATTAAGTGTTATTTTAAAATGATTTTCAGGGAAACAATGCCAATTCCATTTCTAATAACAAACAGTTGATGAGGTATTTGATTGAAACATAGCCAAGAAAACAGTTTGTAGTAACTCCACTTGTCAGGCATAGTTTCTTCCTTTTGTATTTTGCGTAATGTGCACTATTACTCAATTTTTTTTTCTTTTTTTCAAGAAGCAATTTAGCAGACACTTCAATCCAAACATGCAAAGCATCCAGGCAGGTTTTGAATATCTCCAGAGAAGGAGACTCCACAACCTCTCTGGGCAGCCTGTTCCAGTGCTCTGTCACCCTCACAGTAAAGTTCTTCCTCACGTTCAGATGGAACTTCCTGCGTTCCAGTTTGTGCCTGCTGCCCCTTGTTCTACCACTAGTCACCACTGAGAAGAGCCTGGCCCCATCCTCTTGACCCTTTACATATTTATAAGCATTGATATGAATCCCTCTCATTTTTCTCCAGGGTCAACAGTCCCAGGTCTCTCAGCCTTTCCTCAAGAGAGAGATGCTCCAGGCTCTTCAACATCTTTGTGGCCTTCCGCTGGACTCTCTCTAAAAGTTCCTTTCCTTAGACTGAGGAGCCCTGAACTGGATGCAGTACTGCAGATGTGGCCTCACCAAGGCATAGCAGACGGGGAGGATAATCTCCCTTGACCTGCTGACCTTGCTCTTTTTAATGCGCCCCAGAAAAGAACTGATCTCAGTGGACTCTTATGCTTCAGCTTTATACATGTGAAATGGGAACAGTATTTCTGAGCCACATTGCAAGGATGTGGAAGTGAGATACTTATCAGTTCTTACTCTCCCTTAGCCTAGTTTGGTGTGCAACACAATGAAATCTCCATTACTTAAAGACAGAACCAAATTTAGTAGATACAGCTTTTAGCAGATTCTTGCCAGAACTGTTGGGCAGTATATTAACTGCAGTCAATCCTGACTCTTTTTGAACACAGCTTCATGTGCCACGTAACACTTCAGAAACAATTTATCATTGAAAATGATATTTCAACTCATGAACCACCTTCTCATGCTGACATTTAGACTTTGTTGGAAAACAGTTTCTTTAACTGACAGAAGAGAAAAATATTATCACATTTTCTTGCACTGTTTAGCTACAAAGAAAGTTCCAGACATTAAACTTGCTTGTCTAAAGTAAAATCTAAACTTTCTCCTCTGATTAGAAGTTCCTTAGCTCCCTTCTAAAACAGCCAGCATATATCCACTGCATATAATGAATAGACAGAGGTTAATTATCACAAGACATTACACAGCTTTTTATGAACAACTGATGGTGGAGTGGGTGGGAGAGAAAGCAAGCTACAACATTTTCAAGTAGTTGCCACTGGGAAAAAAGAGTTTTACATGAAGGATAGGAGGAAAGCATCTTTCAGATCAATGTACAAGCTTTTTTTTACTGAGACTTCATGAGTTCAACTCTACATGCACTGAATTCATTGTAAACAGCTAGCTGACTTGAACTTAATCAATGGAAATTGCAATCCTTCTCATTAAAGCTCTACAGACAACTCATTATTCTTTAACACTTTTTTTAATGATTTGTGATACTCACCAGTACTAATGAGAAACAATCATCCAGAAAAAGATTAAAAAACTTAAACTCCACCTGATTTACGTGCAAGTAACTTCTCTGATTGAAGTAACATGGGAAAGCTCAGGTTATTTTGAAAGTGCAGGCAAAAGGAAAATTATCTGTTCGCTGCTCAATTGCAGAACAATTTTCTCCCTCCAGCCCCACTTAACTTGCCTGATAGATGTATATCCAAGATTTCAATTAGTCTTTCAGATAATGAGTTCTATATTTACAGAAATGTTACGGTAAAACTTAATACATGAATATAACACGCGTAAAAAGACTAGAAGTGAAAAACAAAGTCTATGTAAAAACTACATGTACAGACTACAAAGGAAAGTTATCAGGTGACAGAAGCACATTATTGACCTACAGCAGGCAATTTAACACTGCTGCTAAGCATTTTCTAAGCCAATAAACCACATACACTCCAATCATCTACCCTCTGGAGCTCTAGTCTATAAAAATTTTCAGTCATTCTTCACTTGAGAAATCCTTTCCAAATTAAACTTCCAACTCTGAAGAATTCAGTGCACTCCCAGTGCTTGGTATTGCAGTGCTTATAAATCAGACACTGGTGAATGAAAGACAAGACCTCCCAAAGCACTCAAAGTTTATTTCTAGGCATTTAGAACTTGATAAATCAAACAGAAAGAATTATTATTGGGCTCAAAACAAATTCAGCTATACCCAGGCAGTAATGACCACCTTATCTATAATGATGCATCGATGGTTGGAATGGCTGCTCAGGGCTGGGAAAAAGGAACAAATAATGTTGCCAATTTCTCAAAACTCTGAAGATCAGTATGCAAAAGGAATTTCCATAGATCTGGGAAAACGGAGGCATAACATCCTAAAACCAGATCACTACTCACTTTATAGTTCTTACATTAAAGCCGCATTTAAGTAGAATCCTCACTGTAAGAGAAAGGAAATATTGAAAATAGTCCCGTCAGTTTAGTTCTTTATGGCAGTTCTAAAGGCAATGACACATTAACGTATTGCATAAAAACAGAAGGCCACCTTCTGACTCAAAGGCGAGAGCAATTATTCATGATATATCAGAAATTCACCATTATTGCCCTCATTTCAGTTGATGTTTTGGTCAACTTTGCACTGTGCAGTGGTCTAACACTAGTGACTAGTAACTTAGCCTCTCTCCATCGTATTTGAAAAGCTGTGGCTGTCAGGCAAAGTCTGGTTGGCTGGAAAAAGGGAAATATCACTCCCATTCTTAAGAAAGGGAGAAAGGAATACCCATGGAACTACAGGCCTGTGCCTGACAAGATCATGGAGCAGATCCTCCTGGAAGGGATGTTAAGGCACATGTAAGATGAGGAGGTGATCCGAGACAGCCAGCACAGCTTCACCAAGGGCAAATCCTGCCTGACCAATCCGGAGGCCTTCTATAATGGAGTGACAGCATTGGTGGACAAAGGCAACTGATGCAATCGATGTCATCTACCTGGACTTGTGCAAAGCCTCTGATGTGGTCCTGTACCACATCCTTATCTCTAAATTGGAGAGGTATGGATCTGAAGTTTGGACTACTCAGTGGATAAAGTGGTTGCATCAGTGGTTGGACAGTCGCAGCCAGAGGGTTGTAGTCAATGGCTCTGTGTTCAGGTGGAGGCCTGTCATGAGTGGTATTCTCTAGGGATCTGTCTTGGGAACAGTGCTCTTCAACATCTTTATCAATGACAAAGACAGTGGGATCAAGTGCAGCCTCAGCAATTTGCTGATGACACCAAGCTGAGTGGTGCAGCAGACACAACAGAAGGAAGGGATGACATTCAGAGGAACCTGGACAGGCTGGAAAAAGTGGGCACGTGAACTGAATGAGGTTCAACAAGGCCAAGTGTAAGGTGTCAGGGTAATCTCAGCTATATGTGCAGACTGGGAGAAGAACTCCTCAAGAGCAGCCCCATGGAAAGAAACTCGGGGGTCCTTGTAGAGGAAAAGCTGGACATGAAACAGCAGCGTGCAACTGCAGCCCAGAAGGCCAGCTGTATCCTTTGGCTGCACCAAAAGAGGACCAGCCAGCGGGGTGAAGGGAGTGATCGTCTCCCACTGCCCTTGTGAGGCACCATGTGGCGTACTGCATCCAGGTCTGTGGCCCCCAGCACAAGAAAGATGTGGAACTGCTGGAGAGGGTTCAGAGGAGGACCAAGAAAATGATCAGAGGGCTGGAGCACCCCTCCTGTGAAGAAAGGTTGAGGCAGTTGGGCTTGTTTAGCTTGGAGAAGAGAAAGCTCTGGGGAGACCTCATCGTGGCATTCAAGCTCTTAGAAGAAGTACTTCAGGAGGGAGATCGACATTTTACAGTCTTATAGTGACAGGACAAGGGGGATTGGCTTTAAACTGAAAGATGGGAGATTTAAGTTAGATGTTAGGAAGAAATTCTTTACTTAGAGGGTGGTGAGGCACTGGAACAGGCTGCCAAGAGAAGTTGTGGATGCCCCATCCCTGGAGGCATTCAAGGCCAGGTTGGGTGGGGCCCCGGGCAGACTCATCTGGTGGATGGCAGTCCTGCCCGTTGGCAGAGGGGTTGGACCTAGATGACCTTTAAGATCCCATCCAACCTAAGCCATTCTATGATTCTGTTAATGCACCAATTCCAATCTGAATACAGGTACTGAACAGTTTTTCCTGAATTCCTGAAATAACAATACATAAGGTCATGCATTTTTCAGGAAATCACAGTGAAAAATGATACTGTGTATAAATAAAAACAGTACCATACTATATATAAACAACAGCAATATTTTAAATACTTGTTTTGGAAAGAACAATACCATAGCAAACAGACACTGTTCTACTAAGACAAACAAACAAAAAAACACCACATCACTAAATTATAATAAAATCTGTGGTCCTGCAATTTTTTTTTTAAACAATGTATGAACATGTGCAATCTCTGACAACAGTACGCTAAAGATAAATAGGACTATTTGTTTGCATAAATTTGAACTTAATATGTGATTCAGATAACTTTTATTCTAAGATGGAATGTATTTTGAATTATTCAAGTGTAAAACATTTCATCTGCATTTGACATTTATTTTTCATCTCTTACAGAACAAACTTGAAAGAAAACCATACTTTTAAAAATGGCTACAGTAAAATGGCAAAGGAAACAAAAACTGAACTTACAATAAGCCAATTTAGGCAAAGTTACTGAGGTAGAAAAATACAGCAAAGTCAAATCCTAAGATGTTGTGGCTTGAAAGGCGATTTGTGAGCACTCACTGCAAGGCATTACTTTGGATAAACAAGCACATACACAGCATACAATAAATAACTGTACCTTTGTAAAGCCAGCTACCACAAAGAACTCATTTGGTATTTGAGCAATCTCAGAGAAGGCTCTATAGCCATTATTAATAAAGACATCTTTCCAACAGCAACCACGTACAATCTTCCACATCAACAACATAGTACAAATCACTCATCATGCACTGCAACCAGCACATGCCAAAGAAAAGATAGCAATTTGACCATTTCCTTCACATTGGTGCAAAATAGGATGCTCATAAAAAACATATGAAAAGAATGGCAACGGATGTGCATCTCCTTAAGGTGCTAAAGACAGCAGGAAATCAAACTCTCTTGTCGTGAATGCTAAAACTCTGACTTCTCCAATTATAAAGCAAACTTGAGAACAGTAGACTTTCTTTTACAATTTGAAGCAGGAACAGGAGGAAAAAAAAGAAGAGAAAAAAAGGAAAGACCACTCCAACAATCCCCAAACAGAAATATCTGAATAATTGCCCTCAAACAAACAGCTTTTATAAGATGCAATCAGTAAACAGCACAATTTCCAACTTTTCTAATTTGTTATTTGACTAATAACATGGAATTTGTGAACAATCTGAGAACTAAAGTTTAGAAATGTCCAATTACCACATTATGTAACACAAAAATACTAAAAGAAGTGCATAATATAAGGAAGCAAAGAACCAACTTAATCCATATCACTGTTCGTTTGATTAAAATTATGCATGCAGTTTATAACCCATGGAATTATAGCAAAATGCAACAAATACTTTAAAATCAGTAAGTAACCTAAAAGATAAATGCATATTTTGTTTCCAATTTATTTTGCTTTACATTACTTACAAAACTTCATAAAACACCATGTTTCACGGAGCAAAGTGTACTAACATCTGACTGAGTTTCTGTAATATAAGTCGCAGCAATGCTGAACTACAGATCCCCCTTTCAGTTAAGCAGAAGTAAATTGTCTTCACTGAAAACAGGCACAAAGAGGTCATTTACAAGCACTCTGTTTACCTAATTTACAGTAAAACTGATAAAGAGCCTATAAACATTCATTTAATTGCCCAGCACATAAATCACGCAGCTGCCCAGAAAGAGATCGGTAAGACAGATATAAAAGGTATTTGACACGATCAATACTGCAAAAGAGTATTTTATTATCTTGGATGATCATACATTTGACGGTTACTTATGAAAAAATTACTTCGCTGAGTTGAAGAACAAGAAAAAAAAATCAACAACTCAAAAGAGATTACCATATTTAAATTTGCTAATGCTCAAGAAACAGCTACTTCTGAAGAAGACATTAGAGAAAAACTTTTGATCTTAAGTCAAATGTGCAACCAAGAGAAACTCCATTTAAGAACAAAAATACAAATGAGAACACCTAAGTAGAAATTTCTTTCTGGTATATTTATTACCCTTGTCAAAGCACATCTCATCTACCGTTAAACATCCTCTAATCTATTTTAGGGATCCATCTTCAGGAGATGAAACACCTCAGCATTATTCCTCAGCTTTGATCACAAAGGAAATCTTACTGAGTTAGCAGAACTGTACCTTTTATGCCTGGTATTCTATTGCAATTCTCACAAGCAAGAAATCCTGAACCTCGTTGTGGTATCACTTGTTGCATGTATCTTCTGATAACATTGCTTACTTCATTAAAATAGGAAGTCATCACCATCTGTTTGATTCGGTGACCCCCAAAGATCTCCCTACTTCTGGCCTATTCTGAGTAAGACAAGCAGAGAAAGTTCAGAGGCTACTTTCCTCTACAATGTGCTTTCTGGCTGGTAGTTTTGCACTAAATCTCAGGAACCACTCCATGTTCTTACAAAAGAAAAACAAAAATGTTTAAAGGCTGTTGGGCTGCTGTTACTTGAATCATGCCATGCACATGTAAAGCTTTTCATGTATTATCACATGTACAACTGAATTGTGCTGAAGATTTTTGGTTAATTATTAATGCTGTTAACTTCACATTAGCATTTGAACTTGCAAATCTTTGGGTGTTTCTTATATACCACCTTTTGGAAGGATGCTCTACAATGATGTCAGTCAATGAATACTTCCATAAAAAGTTGTCTGCACATATATGTATTCACAAGTAAATGTATAGTGACTCACACAAACTTTAGAAGTAGAAAAACAGTTGGATCTATGATACGTTATCACATGTCCTGATTTTAATAAACATTTTAATCTTCTAAAAAGAAAATATTCTTTTCATTTAATAAATTAAAAAGAAATGTCAAGCTATCCAGTTCACCCACAGGAGGAGAAAAAAAGATATGCTGTTATCCAAAGTTTGGCCTAAGCACCAAGTTCGAGTCTGTTTTATTCAAAGAAGAAGAAATGGTAAATTCTATGAAAAATGAATGAATGAATGAATGAATCCATACTTGCAAAAAAATGCTAGTTCTTCAATGAACGCTTAAAAAAAAAAAAAAAA
>WBMW01001115.1:626490-645971 GCA_013396635.1 Penelope pileata
CCATTCTGAAAGAAAATAAATTATCAGAATGTAGCAAAAAGTGCATGCAAATTTTTAGTTTACTGAATCTATCAGAGCATTTACATCAAAATATTTTGATATTTATAGAGGATGTGGAAGGGCTTTCACAATTCAAAGAACTTTTTCATTTGTTAGCCACTTTGTGAGTGATCTCATGAAAGCTAATCAGAATTGGCATGCTTTCACTCATTTGGATTTATACATCAGTAATATTTAAAACAAACAACAAACTGATGGTGTGTGCATCAGATTTTATTTATTTTTGCAGACAGCTCTGGAGAATTTCTGTAAAGAAAATATGCATACCAACAACCTTCACAAAGATGTACTTTCTGTCATGACAATTTCAATGTATGTGAATAACATTAGCAATATTTTGTATTTTATAATTCTGTTATTAGATGATATAAGGCCTAATTTTTCTTATGGAATCCCTGAAACCAACTTGTCTAAATTTTGTTTCTTTTAATGCAATTACTTTAGGCTTTTTAAGACGACATTTTTGTCTATATGAGTTGTATATTATTGCATAAAAAACCTGAACATAGATCATTAGTCACTTTTTAAAATACATGCTGAAAAATTCATTTCAATATTCAGAAATCTTCACAGAATCTCATCTCTGCAAAACATCTGGGTTTTCTGACTAATTTTTAAGATTTTGGAGGAGTGAGCAAAAGAAAAGTTTTGACAGCGAATGGATTAACTTCCATGCTGTCGGGTTACAGAAAGACCTTTAAGGTCTGAAGGATGCAGAAACACAAATAACAATCGGCCAAACCTACAATAATTTAGGTATTTTTATCCTACTAAAACAAAATTATTTTTTCCAAAAGCCATTGAAAATAAATGTGGTTTAATTAAACTTAACTGCCAAAGAAGGTCTCTAATACCACCAGATCTTCAGTTTCTGGGCAACTTGATGTTTCTGAATCTTAATAACTGATGGGCTCTTATTGTCTACTGAAGACATCAGGAGGACTGCATCACTTATTATGCTTTGGAGATTAATGAGGTGTGAAAAAAACAAAGATAGTAACAGGGAGTGAAATCCTGTCTTCACAAAGTACAAGATAGGTCTTCTACTCATTTAACTGAAGCAAGGATTTCACAGAATCATAGGGGTTGGAAGGGACTTCTGGAGATCACCTAGTCCAACCCCCTGCCCTCCGCTGGACTCTCCCTAAAAGTTCCCTGTCTTTCTAGAACTGAGGATCCCAGAACTGGACACAGTACTCTAGATGTAGTTTCACCAGCACAGACAAAAGGGGAGGATCACCTCCTTTGACCTGCTGACCACATTCTTTTTAATCCGCCCCATGATACCATTAGCCTTCTTGGCCACAGGGGCACAGTGCATGGTCAACCTGTTGTCCACCAGGACACCCAGGTCCTTCTCTGCAGAGGTCTTTCCCAACAGGTCATCCCCTAACCTGTACTGATAAACGCGGTTATTCCTCCCCAGGTGGTGGACTGTACACTTGCCTTGTTGTAGGTTCCTCTAGAAGTTAAGTTTCAGAACTTAGTAACAATTTTTTTTTTTACTAAAATCAAATTCCAGACTGTAAAATTTCCATGGGAAAAACATTTAGTTCAAATGTATTATTTATTGTTTCAGAATTAGGCTTAGTATTATTCTTAGTATTTTTTTCCTGCTAAATTCTGCTACTTAAAAGCTTCCTGTCTGACAGATTATCCCAACTCATCCTGAAAATCCCAACAATTCAGTCATCTACTTCAAAACACAAAGATGCTTCCTGGTTTCTTGATAATACATATTGAGACTGTCATTTTCTTAATCCTCTGAGAAACTTTCCTCTTGAGCATAAAAACCATCTACATAATTACTTGGTTTTCTATGACAGGCACATCTTACAGCAAGAATAGCAGTGTATCATATTCTAGCCATAGCCTTGTTCTTAAATAAGACTGTTCTCCTTACAAACAAACAGAAGTCCTCCTATGGTTTATATTTTGTTATTAAAATAATAATACACGAGCTACTAAACTGTATTTAAAGACAAATAATCTCCCACCTGCCAGAAATTGAATCATTCTTCTTTTATTTAGTTCATCAATAAATTTTGTAGAAATAATATTTGTGTTCTACAAGAGACAAGAATTACAGCAGGCAAAAAAGCCCATCCCTAATGGGGAACACCTCATTTAAACTCACAAATATATGTATTTGAGGCAATTAGAACCCTTTTGACTTGAGTTGTATTACTGTTGGATAATCCTTTCTTACTAAGCAATAAATACCAGTGCCCTTAAAAATAATATTTGTCTAGATATTTCGCAGGAAACTTTTTTTTTTGTTTTTTTGTTTTTGTTTTGTCAGTGCCCAATGTGGAATGCACACTGCACTGAAGAAAATGCTTATTTCAACATTTACTAAGTAAATGTATAATAATTGAAAACATGGTTGCTCATGTATCAACATCCGAACCCTAAAGAAATATTGTACTTCAAATTGTTGCCTTTAAAAAAAGTTCCTATGTAGTAAAAGGCTAAGGCACAGGTGTTTGTTCTAGACTTAAAAAAGAACCATCAATTTTTAAAGATATACTAGGACTCAAAATGTTTGTTTCAGTTCTGCTAAAGAACAGACGATTTGATGTAAGCTAATATTTTAAAATATGAAATCAAAAGGGCGCATATTCTGCAAGCAGAGTCTGTTGTAAGAGGGAAATAATACACTTTTCACTTATTCTGTTACTGTGCTGTTATTCTACGGAGTGGGTTGGCCCTCAATGCTTTCTTTCCATGAGGTCTGCATGAAAGATCTAACTTTACAATACAATTAGATAAATAAACATGGAACGCATAAATTGCTACAGACAGACTATAAGCAGACGATGTCTTCTCAACAGCTATTCAAGCAGGATTCTAGTTTCTTTTAATACCTACTGATACTCATATTTTTAAAAAAGTTTTCCAAGACCTAATGCTTTATTTTCTCTGCCTCGATACTGACCAGTTTAGCTCAGAATGCTAAGATAAATAATATTGAAAGATAAGGATTTTTTTTTTTTTGACTATCCAAAGAACAAATATTTACCTTCTGCAAGCATGTCAGGCACATCTGCTTGATATCTAGGCCCCACTCTGATTTCTCCCTTGTCTGCTAAAAGCGTTTTCAGTGATGGATCATACACCAATGAATAAAAAAAAGTATCCTAAAAAAGAAGATACATTTGCAACAGCATAATGAATTTTAAAATTAGGTTTGTAGACCTACCTCATCTTATCAATGTAACCCCTCTTGTGTACTTTTTTTTGTGCACAAAATGTGCACTTTTTACAGAATACAGGTTTGATAGAAGAATAAAAATTTTGAAACATTAATCATTTTAAATAATATAGATGTTTCGTGAATGCTTTCACATGGTTAATCAAAGTTATCTCATTGCTAGAAATTATTTCAGAACAGAGCAATGATGAAAAGATCAATATTCAAAAAATGTATCAACATCCAAAAAAAGATTAACCATTTTCTGAATGTAATGATTCCTTTCCTAATTACCTTATCGTACTGACTTTTTATAAATCAGTCTTAAACAGCAGAAAAATTTGCTAGTGCTTGAAAAGGGCTTACACAAAAATAATCTTGACACATCTCGCACAGTCATTTGTAGTATAGGGTAAGTGCTGTTCTCAGAAACATTTTACAGATTATCAGTGATTTTGTTGTAGAAATACGAAAATAACGACATGCTAATTCTAGCTAAAAAACACCGTCTGCTTGACATTATATTAAGACATTATGAAGAAAAGTATATTTATTTTTAAAGATATTTTACAATTCAAAATTAGTTTAAAGGCTTATCTTCTAAATTAAAGGAGATTCTTTTTCTCCTCTAGTAAGGCTAAACATCTTAATTTTCTTCCACAGAAAATGAAAGGAGAAGAGATATTTTTCATGCAGTAGTTCAGAGTACTAAAAATTAAACTTCTATTCTATTCTATCCTCTAGAAGAGCCTCCCTCTTTCAATCCATGGACTATACAATATGATATTTTGACTATGGAAGATTTGTCTTTCTAGAACACATCTAGATAGAAAAATAATAACAATTAAACAACCAGAACAAAGAAAACCAGAAAAATCTTACACTGTGAAGTATCCACTACATGAAAAAGTCTGTATATTTTTATTTTGTAAGATACCATATGAATTACTTTGAGTTAATTATTTTCTAAGTACTGTAAGATGCATAAGAAAACAGTAGTGTCTCATTTCAGCTTTTGTTCCATAGCACTTTCAAAAACCATGGTTTAAACAATGTTTTTCTAACACAAAACCATCCCGATATTTACACAAACAGAAGTTACAGGTATTACCTCTTTCTCCAGATATGACAACACAGATTCTGTCTCATTCAGAAGCGCAACACTGCATTTTCCCCTATACAGACATAAGGAAGAACTGTTACTTTTGTAAAGCTGAAATTTTTGTTAAGTCAAAAAACAATCTGCCAGTGTATTTTTAACTAATGGTATTTTAAAGAAACACATAGATGAGGAAGAAAAATGTTAAGTGTGCTGAATCATCATGCTAGCAACAGGCTTTTTTTATGCTATCATTTTCAATTACTTCCTTATAACAATATATTACTCCTTAAATACATCACCTTGCACTTCATGCACCCAACTCTAATTCCACTTTATCAATTTAGGCAGTATTCAACATGAGGTTCTAGACGCCTTATACATACAACAGGACCCTCCCCACAACAGTCTTCTCCTATCAGTAACAGACGAGCACACAAATAAACATTAGAAAAGATAAAACTTAATTTACAGACCTCCTTGATTTACAGATAACACTCGGACATCACTGTGAAAATCCCTCATTCATTTCAGTGAATGTCTTCTGTTAAATTCAACTTTAAACATTACATACTAGCTGTTAACTGCTGATCATTAAACAAAAAAAGCCCAGCTGATGCCTCATTCATTATTGTTGGACATAATGGGAAATAGGGTTAAAAGATTCATTAAGTGGCAGCATACAAACTCCTGAATTTCTCTCAATCTCAGTATTTGTCGGGAGAACCACAACCCCAAAGAGAAATGGTGAAAAGATGAGATCAAAAAACCTGAGCACAACACATGACAGCAGGTGAGAAGATTCCTGCCGTAGAGAACAAGGAAAACATCTCTATAATCGATCATGTCTTTGAATGTTTTTTGAAGCTTTTGACCTCATTAATTCCAGAACATTCATGTCTAAAGATTAATTATATTCTATACCATGAAGACAGTTCATCAATTTTAACTTTTTTTTTTTTTTTTTTTTTTTATTTTCAAGTCTAANTTAGTGTTCAAGGCTAAGTAGCTTACCTTTCCAATTGGCTTCTGCTCTGTACGCCTCTAGTGTGCTCTCTCCCTTATAGGGTAAGAGTAGACCCTCTGCAGTCTACCCTTATTTAACTCCAATTATTGCAGAGGCTTTCCTTACTGTCACTGTGGCTGAAAGGGCAGAGTATTGACTGACCTTATATCTTACTGTTGAAAGTTTACAAAGCTTCATTTTATTTCATTAAGAGAGATTAATTTCCACAGAACATCTTCCAACTGAGTGAATTTCTATTTGATGTTAGATTTCCTTGTACAACATTTTAATCGCCTAACAGCTGGAGTCACGCACACAGTCAGCATTTTGTATGTATCTATGATATTTCACATGCATGGATTATAGCCTCAAAAAAAGGGAATACTAGACCTACAGCGGTAAACCGATGTTAAAAAAAAAAAAAAAAAAAAGTATTTGGAAGCAAGCAAACTACAAAGAGTAAAACAATAAAAAGAATCTGTATTATAGTTATCAGCTTCCATGATCTACAAAAACAAAATACTATAAATTACACAGGATTTATGTATTTCCTCTTTTTTTTCTTTCTTCCAACTGGGGAAAATCCTCTCAGCCTACTATGAACGGCCAGTCGGGTTCAACCAATGCATCTAGCTCAGTATCTTGTCTCTCAAACACACATAGTTAAGAAATAACTCACTACAGACTCACGGTGATTAGTCCTTAAAAATTCTCCAATCACCATTATACTCATCACCTTTTTTTGCAATACTAATAATCAAAATGCCCTATGAGGAAGTTATTGTAGTTTAAACCATCGTGCATCAAGACTTGGAGTCATGAGATACAGATTCTTTCACCTCTGGCATATATTTAAATACTTTTACAAGCTTCTCTTAAAAAGGAGGGGGGGGGAAGGGAAGGGAGGATGAGGGAGGAGCTAGCTACCTACAGACACAAAAGAGAGAACATTCACAGGTTTTACCAGACTGAAAGATCAGTTACACAACAAAAGAAAATGATAATTTGCAGGGACTGCAGTACTTAGCCCAGAAGGCCAACTGTATCCTTCCGCTGCATCAAAAGAGGGGCGGCCAGTAGGGCAAGGGAAGTGATTGTCCCCTCTACTCTGCCCTTGTGAGGCCCCATCTGGAGTACTGCATCCAGGCCTTGGGCCCCAGCACAAAAAAGATGCAGAGTTGTTGGAGTGGGTCCAGAGGAGGGCCACAAAGATGATCAGAGGGCTAAAGCACCTCTCCTATGAAGACAGGCTGAGGGAGCTGGGCCTGCTCTGCCTGGAGAAGAGAAGGCACTGGGGAGACCTCATCGTGGCATTGAAGTTCTTAGAAGGAGCTCATAATCAGGAGGGGGAGTGACTTTTTATATGGTCTGATAGGACAAGGGAGAACAGTTTTAAACTAAAAGAGGGGAGATTTGAATTAGATGTTAGAGAGCACTTTTTCTCTCGGAGGGTATAAGGTGCTAGAACAGGTTGCACAGAGAAGTTATAGATGCCTCATCACTAGAGGTCAGGTTGGATGGGACACCGGGTAACCTGGTCTCATGTCCCATATAGTGTTTGGCAACTTGGCCCATGACAGGAGGATTGGAACTAAATCTTCAAGGTGCCTTCCAACCCAAGTCATTCTACGATTCAAGTACAGAGGTGCTAATATTTATTCAGATATGAAACCTTCTTCTTATCCCACTGTGAGTCTGATTTGAACTATATTCCTCTACCAAGCAGCATCCCAGACTTAACTGTTCTCAGTAGGGAAAATTACTCGTAAATAGCATCGGAAGGGATCAAAGACGTTCAGATTACATTCCTGGTTTTGACCTTTCTCTCTTAACACTCAGAAAAATTGTTATTTTCCAGAGAATTAGGCAAAGTTGATCTTGTATGAATGTTGAGTGAAATCTTCAGATACCTCAAGAACGTACAAATAACTGCAAACAAAAACAAGGTAGCTTTTATGTCTTCACTTACAATTTAATTCTGATGAGATGAAATTGCCCCTTCAGAATCCCTTCTACTCTTAAATGTACTTAAATATATTTAAACTGATCAAATATAAGAATTTGTTCCATTTAGCTGACAACAACACCAACATAACCTGTCAGAGTATTAAATCAGCAGACAAAAATAATTTACAGGTCTTTCAGTAAAAGGAGAGAACAAAGCATACCTAGGTATATGCTCATGTATTACCAGTCTCTACCACATAAACCACTCAGGATTCAATTACTTCTCTTGTCCTAGAAAGTACAGCTGTAGCTCAACTTTTTTCTTTCTTTAAACCATTAACCATGTGAAAGCTGTTTTCACACACCACACCTTCCCTCATTGTCATGTGCTAGAAGTTCTTGTCCAGATGTAAATTTTGTGTTGTATCTTTCAGCTTACTCCATCAGCAGGTTGACAATTCCTGGCCACTTATACACATCAGCTATAGGACGCCCAACAACCGACTTCTTCATGCCTAAAACCTACTGCAGTTAGTTCAACAAAGCCATTCTGGTACAACACAGAATTGATATCCAAACACTTTCCACAAAAATACTCTAAAACACTAATTTGGAAAAAATGCTTTAATGATTTTGCAGAAAATAATTTATTTAATAGCTTAAACAGAAAGCCCCATAGTCCCAAAACCAGGGAAACTAGTGAAGATCGCAAATAAATGCAAAGACATACTACCCATCATGGTAGGCAGCAGTCCAAAGAAAGTGAACAATAAGGTATTTTTTTCCCCTTTCTTAGGGAGCTAATTTTCTGTTCTTTACTGCTGAACAAATAAAAGGAAAATTAAAAAAAAAAAAAAAAGGAAAATAAAAGGCAGTTTTGTGAGACACTCACAAATAAGATTGTCTTGGACAACTCAATAAGGATGTGATGAAAACTAACAATCCATACGAAATGTCAGTTCTTATGTGAGTCCTATAGGGGAGATTTCCAAAAGAGTAAGCAGAAATACAGCCTAATGGGCCTTGAAAATCAAAGACAAAAAATCACCATGTTTGAGCGAAATCCAATGGAGGAACGAAAAGCATTTGGGAATCATAGAATGGTTTGGGTTGGAAGGGATCTTAAAGATCATCTAGTTCTAACACTCCTGGCCTGGGCAGGGTTGCTACCCACTCACGTGCATACTTTCATAATCCATATATTTTTCTCCTAACATCTTCTACAGTTATTAAAGTAAGGTCTTACAATAGAGCCACTAAACGATTTGGCTCTTCTGCTAACTATGTAGTAGTTTACCTATATAAGCTACATAAATTGTTACTGCATGAAAAGTGTTCTTCACTTCTGTATTTTAAAACTGAGATGTTTCACATTGGAAATGTTTTTTCCTTTGATTAGGTTATAATTAGATGGCAGTAGCATGAGCTATATAAAAGTTGGAATTGAAGAATACTTTTAAATATATGAAAAATGTAATTTGAACATCATCTACAAATTATTTGGAAATTGGTGTCAATTGTGCACAACCATTCCAAGACAGGCTTAGCCTTTAAATCACATCAATTTGGACTGCTCAAAATCAGGAATTCTAATTAAGATTAAAACATCGAATTTTCAGACTGACAGTCACATGCAGCATAAAAACTTTAGGCCATCTGTATGATCTATGTATATGTTTAGATGCCAGGCATTTACTAGTTCATTTAGGTGTATGAAAATCAGTTTGCTCTACGTTCTCTTTTTAGCCATATTTTATCAAGGATATGTTAAACAGGTAATACCAATTTTATTGATTTACATTTTGGCAAGGGGCATACATCATATACACAATCTTGTACTGTTTGGGAGACTGGTATCATTTTGTTGGAAACAGAAGTCCCAGTAGCATTCATTTATCAAGTGAGACTTTTCTTCCCCCTTATGTTTGAGAAAGCTCAGTAAATGAGTTGAGTTAAATTCTGGCCAAGATGAATCAATGCAGTGCAGATCTTCCTTCTGTCAATTCTACAAATTAATTAAATATTCATAAAAACAAACTCTAACTGAGGAGTCTGTTACAGATTTTAGCTTTTATGCTGCTCAACACATTTTCTTGGTTTTAGTGTTGTGCAGTAGCACGCGCCCCAGTTGTAAATGTCTTTGCGATTTGGAGAACTTGAAATTTGCTACGTGTATGTGTCTGTCAGCATCATTCTGTGTCCCTTGAACTGCACTTAAAAGTAAAACATACAAGCACACTTGGTATTGGCTTCCCATCACTGGGGAATCAATTTCATGTAATTACAGGAAGCTCTTAAGACTCCACAGTTCCTACCCTGTGGTTTGGTGATCATTATCACAATTTAGACTGCTTGTAAGGGATCAGGATTTGGCTCAATGTAGTTGTTTGGAAATCTTCAAAATACTTTCTCATTTCAGATAGTTCGGGAAATAACTTTTTGATTTAAGGTAGCTGTCTCAGCCTTTACTCGAATTTTTTCCCTTCTTTTTCCTTTATGACTCATACAAGAAAGGTTGTTCTTGTGTTCTACTTCTGCTCAAAACCTCACAGCCCCTCTTCATTTTTCACCTTATCTTCAGTTTAGTCTCTACTTGTCATTGAAGCAACAGCATATGTTAATATCAAATCACATTTTCCTCATCAGCATAACATTTCCTAATATTATTTGCAGTTGCTCGAATTTCTACTGAGACCAACATTTTTTGATCAAGATCAACAAGAAACAGTTAGTTTATATGTATGAAATTACCCAATGTCATTCTGTCGTATTCAGGAGGGTGATGAGTAATTGTTAACAACATAATTTCAAAGACTGTGGGGTCACCCCTACACGTATTATCTTCTCTCTTCAAATAATATCTTCATGAGCAATGCATTCCAAGTTCCATTGACTTAGTGGGAACCCAGAGCAGCAAGTTCTGAAAGTTCTTTTCTGTGCTAATCTTACCAAGATGCAACTACATTACAACAGGAAATTTGTGTGGCATAATACTTAAGGTTGCCATTTCCATGTTCACAGTTTGTCCTGATTAACAGACACTAAGTGCTGCTTTTGTTTTGCAATTTCTTTCTGAAATTTTTGTCTATTTCCTGTCCCAGTAGATCATTATTAAAACAAGGCTTATCTCTCATGGGCTATTTTACTCATTCGGTGAAAACAGATGAAGAAATAGCCTGCAAGAGTGATAGAACTGAGATTGTAGAGGTTTTCATTGGTTTAAAAGGAAAGATATGGCCAAAATAAGAATTTTAAATGATAAAAATAGTTATTGTTGATTTTGATTCATTTTGGTAATTTTAAGATCAGTGTTTTCATCAGGTTTTTGAATTTTGTTAAAGAATTGACTAAAACATAACTACATTATTGATTACTTTTTGAAAAGTCTTAAGAGATGATTACCTGGGCAGTGTAAACAATATGTCTGGTTTTTTTCCTCTCTATCTATATATAGATGAAGTGTATATTCTGAAAAAATTGGTGTACTGCTCTAGGTTCTGTAACAAGTCTGTATCTAAATTTTGTAATAGCATCATGTTGTGTTAAAAGTTTTGTTGTGACTTCTGTCATACAACTTAAATTCTTGAGCTGGTTATCATCTTGTGTTTCCATTAGAACAGCTTAATAAAGGAAGCCTTGTCCTTCTCTGTTCCAAATGCTGATCATTATCATGGTCTTGTCTTAATTATGTTCCCAAATGCTTTTCATTCCTCCACTGAGTTTCTATGATTCTATGAAATTATCACTTAAGACTGGATTTACAGTAATACCATTCAAGTGTACATCATTGATTGCATTTTGTGTTCTGCTGCTGAGAAGGGTTTTCAATAAGAGAATATATGGAGTACAGAAAGAACAATGCCAAGAAGGACAAAATCCAGATCACAAGATGTAAATGTTTTCTTGAACTGGACGCAGTAAAACTGTTTGTTTTCTTATCTCAGTAAGTGTAACAGTATATACACTTCCTATAAACTATCATAGAAAACTCAAGTCATTGCTATTTTTCCCTCTACAGATTAACTCAGGCTGAAAAGGAAAATAAATTACTTTTTAATAAAGAAGCAGCGATACATGCGTATCAAAGAAAGCCACAGAAGGCTGGTTAGGAATGATTTTTCAGCATGACAATATGGGGTTACCTAGCCCAGAAGCAATGCTTATCACTCTTGAACTTAAAAGCTTTGCACAACAGAAAACAGAAAACACTCTGAATTTGTAATTATGCCAATATAGGAAAAAACTATTTTCAGGTATTTAACTGACAATCTTCCACCAATAAACACAAGATTTTTTCTTATACTCTGTTACTAGTATTGGCTATTGACCACAACTGAGAACAAGATGAAAATTCAATCTAGGTCAGAATCTAGCTGGTGTAAGAATTCTCCAAGTTCTACTGTCAAAGGAGGAAAAAAAAAAAAAAAACACCAACAAAAACAAACAAAACAGTCATCAGACATGTTTCAAAAGCTGCTCTGCTCTAAATAAACTCAATCCAGGAAGGAAGAACTCCTTTCTTAACAATCCAAATGATCAAGTACCTGCCTATTCAAAGTAGATTCACTCATTTTATCCAGTAGTCTGATTTACGCTACAAAATAAAACAAGCTGATAAGGATCAAAAGCTTTTACAAATTAGCTAAAATTAGTAGCCCATATATACATATGCATAACCCCCATATGATGAAAACTTCTTGTTTGCTGAGAATGACAACATCCTGAGATAACACCACAGATTCCTAGCATGCCATACCTTAAAAAGTCACGATACTTCTATAAAACGATCTGTTCTGTCCTATCAATGAGCTTCAGATGAATGAGGGAGTAGTGCATTCAGAAAAAAAAGTATTTCTCTACACCTGCATTGTTTAAAATAGCAATGCTAAAGTGAGACATGACAAGATCATAAAGAAGAAAGCACAGCTATATGACAGAACTGAGTATTTATTATGCATCTAAGAAAAGGAAAGCAAGCATTTATTTAAAAGAAAATCCAAAAATCAACCCCAAGATTGAAACACAGACTTGTTAGATAGCAAATAAAACTTAGCTGGTAGCAAGCAAAGACAATGAAATGCTAAGATGAACCCTGACAGCTAAATAAATTCATTTACACAACTCATATGAAGCATTAAATTTAAAAGCAAATACAAATGATCTCAGAAATTAGCGCAGTCTTTTACAGCAATCGCCTTTTATCTCAAGACATTAATGAAAAATGAAAATACTAAGACCAAGATGATCAGTGAATCTCTCCAATGAGGCCTGTATGGACCCAGGAGTTGGACTCGATCCTCTTGGGTCCCTTCTAACTCAAGGTATCTTTTCTAAATCTGATTTCTGACAAAATTTATCCTGCTTCCTCAAGCTACTAAAATGGCAGAGTGACACCTAACATAAAACGCAAACAAAACTGACATAAAAAAAAAATCATAATGTTTATACCAAAATGAATTATGTCTACGGGCAGTTGCATATAACGTGTTGCAAAATACGAAGCGGGGAAATACGGACTGAAACTGCATTCTAAGAATTCAAATGCAAACAAATTGTACCAGAATTATTCAAAATAACTTTAAAGACCAAACAAGTTCAGAATTACTTGCACAACAAAGAAATTTAACCTGCTATGATAACTGTAAAGCATCTTAACCATGAAGTAGTAGCACCAAGTGTTTGTTGTGTTTTTAATTACTTACTAGTATAAAATTAAAATGGGTTTCTTTGGAGGGAAGGATGGGAGGAAAATGACTGTCATTTTCTCTGTCATTTGGATTTTAAAAAAAGTAAAAATAATAGAGTAATAACGTTAAAATGATTTTATTGCCTTAAATTACACACAGAAGGGAAAGCAAACTCAGTACCCTTTCTTTGATGAGACTCCAGTAATAGTTCAAGATCTGTAGTTATCAACAGTTACAAAAGCAATTGAGAAGCACAGTCTGGATGTTCATAAGTTAACAAGCTCAATAAAGAGTATTTTGTAGCATATTTTCCTTCTTGTTTCATTTTTTTTTTTAAAAAAGTTGCTTTTTAGAACTTCATGAAACTATGCAGAACTTGTTCCAGAATGCATCTGGTAAAGGTCTTAGTAATACATGGCAGTATAGCACTTCAGCGTTCGTATGTTCTGCAAAATAATGCAAGTCACGACATCGCATTTGTCTGCTGCACAGTGCTACATCTAACATGAATTCATGTGTTTTGCTGGATTTGTTGTGAAGTGTGAACTGAAGAACCTCTGCTTCCTCCCAGAGTTGTGAGGTAAGAAGACATTTACAATACTGCTTCTATATAATCTTCTGTCTAAAGTAGAGAATAACTTATTTCAATACCAAAATGTCAAAATAAGTAAAAAACTGAGCAGGATTATTATCTCTATACTACAGCTGGGGAAGCAGAGATATGGCATCTAAATGACTTTCTCAAAGCCAGACAACAAGAGGTTAAATCAAATACAGCAAATTAATAAAAAAATTCCCAACTTCCAGTTTTTATTTTGGCATTAGGAAAGACAACAAGCCACCTTTGACAAAGAAAATACACGAGTATTGAGAGATATATGAGAGATTCTCTCTTACTGGAGCATATACTTTTTTTTGTAGCTCCTAGTCATTCACAGTCTGAAATGGCTAAGGATGTATTGAGAAACTAAACTTCCTTCAGAACACAAACCTGTAAGAGCCTTTGTTTCATAATTAATACACTTCTCCTCTGTCACTGTGCTCCTCCTGATCACTGTCTTCATTTCTACGTGCATCTCAAAAAAAAAAGTTGTTCAACTGCTAAATACAAGCTATCTTGAGCAATTACAATGTTTACAGAAAGGAAAAAAACTGCATGAGCTTTAGCAAGGCTTTTCTTACATTGGCATCAGGGTAATGTAAAAGAATACTTAAAATGCTTTTGCAATGTTAAGCCAAACTCAGTCATGACTTCTTCACATTTACTGAAACCAGTTGAGGTAATTTTATTTTTAAATGTGTACAGCACTACAAATGCAGATCTGATCACTGAGTCGCTGTTCCTTTCCAAACTCACCTTGTGTTCTCCCAGGATAATTAAAAAACAAAAACAAAAACAAAAAAAAAAAACAAAACAAAAAAGCTACATGCCCTCTGACCTCTGGCCAGTGGAAGAATCAACAAAATTCCTCCGAAGTAGGAACAGATTGACTTCATATCACATTATCACTTGATGCTATAATTTGCAAGCCAGGGCTCTGTCTGACACTCTTGTTCCTTCCAAGGCTCAAACATGAAGTAACAGAAGGCAGCAGCAAGGGTAGTACCAAAACAATTCATGGGTCTACCTGGCACAACTCAGCTGCGCACAATCACACCCTTTTGCAAGATAAAGGCTGAAGTGTTTGAATAGTTGGGCTACCAGCAGGCAACTCACCTCACGAGAATACAGATAAACAATATTTATTTCTTACCTGATGTGAGTTGCAGGAAGAGACTCATACTGACGAGAAAGGAAGAGCTCTCTGTGTTTCAGCTGATGTTTCTGTTTATCAGTCAAGTCAACCTCAATTGTAGTTTCAGACTCTTCTTCAACTTCTTCTGCAGAGAAGCAGAGCGTAGGTTGAAATTAACTCTGTTACATAACACCCTTGCAGCCATTTCACTTGACATTTCCCCCACCCCTTAACAACCTCCCTTAGTATTTCAAAGAAAAGATGAATTTAACAAGACTAGTTTATGTAACTTGACAGAGTATTAAGTATTTTGAATTCGTTACCTTCTACGTAAACCCTTCGAAAACTACACTCCTCTCCTACTGTACTATGCATATGTCTTTCATACAGGTACAAGAACAATCCCAACAAAATTACTCATTCTTTATTCATCTTCTTCCACCTTCTTTTCGTCCAGGCATGCCTCTCGCTTGCTGACAAGTTCCATTTACATCTCTGTTGCTGTTACTGGTATTACTAGTATTATTATTTTACAAGGGTCTTGGGGAAAAGCACTTTATGAAACAGAAATTTACTAAACGCAACAGATTGCCAAATCATAATCTAGGAAAATTGAAGAACGCCTCTCCCTTCCATTATGTTAACCTTAGTAGAGATTGACAGCAAATATACAGGGGTTGCTCCAGAAGTAATGACTCCTATTTCATTATGTTGGCCCACAACATCAGAGGCAGATGTTGGTGGTACAGTAGTAGAAGTTGAACCTTCCCACCAATATCCCATCCCATTTTGTTGCCGTGTGACAGATGGCAGCAGAGGGGCACTCTGACCAAACGACGTCTGACATGGAAGTGCCGATGAAGCAAAGGTGAGGAATTGAATTCCTCCATGTAGAAGAAATGGCACCCACTAACATTCATTGATGCTTGCTGAATATTGATGGAGACCTAACAGTGGATGTGAGCACAGTGAGGCAGCAGGTGGTGCATTTCAGCAGTGGTGACAGCAGAACAACTCCACTGGTGCAGATTTTTACGAGCACTGCATGCAGGCTCTTGTTCATCACTGGCAAAAATGCACAGCTAAGGGTGGTGACTACGCTGACAAATAGTGTTTTGTAACTGAGAATTTCTCCTGTCAAACAGTGTTATTGTGCTTTTTGCACCTGTTGTAGTTTTCATGGAAATAAATAGGAGGCATTACCTTCAGAGCAATTTAAGCAACTTATTTTCAAATCTACACGAGATTTAAAATGATTCCTATTTTAAGCAATACAGCACTAATTTATCTAGAAGAAGATAGTGCTTAAAAAACAGCAAGTCTTAAGCTACATTTTTGAAGGATGTTTGCAGTTGAAATCTATCTTTTGTCTGCTCTCATTTGGCTACTTATTTCCTCTCCTTCCTAAAAGATAACAGAAGTATAAAGTAATCTGGTATGGTAACATGAAAACAACTAACAATAAACAGCCCATCAGAAAGCAATTTAGACATCCAAACAGAGGAGCCCAGCGCCATTTTAGATTGACATATCCAAAATATCTCATTATAGGTATGGTACAAAATGCAGGAGAATGTGTGCCAATTTGAAGTGGCAGCATGGAGCCAGGGATGATATTGCAGAGAGTTTAAAATAGCTTTAGACACCTCTGTTCAAGTAACATAATAGTTCCCTTCGAGTGAAACTTTACATTAAAAAATAAAATTGTGTATTTATTGTACTAACATCACATAAGACAGTATTAATCCAAAAGCCCGACGCAGAAATCTTAGATGCATCTCTTAAAACATTCCAAGCCCAAACATGAAAAAATATAATGTGAGGTTTTTATTTTGTACTTTAAAGAAATAAAGCACATATATGTTTTGTTTATGAAAACCTGACAAGCTCAAAAAGCAGGACAAATCATGGTCAGACACTTCAGACACTGCACAGCTTCACTCTTACCGCAATATAATTTATCACCAGAATAACTTTACAATTTTCTTCTTTCAGCATTATAATAATTTAAAAAAAAAAAAAAAGTGAACACTGGATAGCAAAAGTGAGAAAACTAAATATTCAACCAATCTATTTGGTGGCAATACAAAGAATTCTGCAACTGAACTTTTAGATAGTTGTATTCAAAGCAGGTTTTTTTGGCACAGATAAGGCCTTGATGCTTATTAGAAGAAAAGTGCTGAAGAACTTTGAGTACTTTTAAAGCTCTCTTCACTTTTATGTCTCATATTTGCAGGGTATATGAAACAATTTACTGTCCAAGGGAGGTTACTCCCATCAAGAGGAGCAAAATGGAAGGTACCTACAGGAAATCATAAAGTGTCACTAAGTCGAGCACACTTTGAATGCTCAGGAAGAGAACTGAAAGCAATGCCTCAGAGTGAACAAATATTTTAATGGAAAATATGGTAATGACATATGCAGGCCTCTTCTTTCCAAGAGCAAAATGAATTTTGTTTTCTCTCTGAAGTTGTTCAGCTGAAAAAACTACGTGAAAAGTCTTAAGTATGACTATGAAGGCAGATTTTGAAAACGACACAATTCCTTTCAATTCTTGGGCAAAGCTGAAGTACTGTTTTGCAGTACTTTTCCCGGTTTACAAGAAATAATTCACTTAAAAAATATTCTGAAGAGCAAAAGCAGAGATCTCTGGTGAATTTTTAAAGCTCTAGGTCTGCTTATTATACATGAGCTCTCTAATCATCAATTGTAAATTCTTACTTTGATCCTGAGAACCAGAGTGATCTGGTGATACTTCCACTGGCAGTGGTACAGACTTGCACTTTCCCTTTTCCCCTCTGACATAACTAAGGCCTAAGTGATTCAAATAAGCAATGGATACTGGGATGAAACTCTAACCACATAATCATAGGGGTTCAAAGGGACCTCTAGAGATCATCTAGTCCAAACCCCCTGCTCTGCACTCATTTTACATTTGCACTGCTATTTGCACGAACTACATTTGCACAAATAAAATGTGATTGCTGATTTTTTTTCTTCCATTATACTTGTGGGATTCACCATTATTAGAAAACAGCGTTCTCCATAAACTTGAAAAGAAGAGACACTTGTCTATGCCATCTAAATTTTGTAGGTGTTTTTGTTTATAGATAACCAGTATGGTGACTCAAGCTTACCACCAGGAAGAACTGCTTGTTTTTACAACTAAAATCAAATTAAATTGAGGACAAGCCTCTCAAAATGCATCACGCCCACTTAATATAAAATGATTTTAAAAAGTGACTTAAAATCCTGAAAGATACCTAAGAAGCTTTAAATGGAACTCAAACTACTCCTCCTAATCTAAGTCAAAATTTGCCCACCATACACTACCCCTGTCTACTGCAACAGAAATAAGAGATTTGATTACACTAGAGGCTATCATCAGGAAAAAGGAGCAAGTCTCCAGTTATAAAAGGAAGAAGCTCTCCCTCAGTTTGCCAGCAAATTGCTGTTTGTTTCAGCTAGAGGTTGGCTACAACCACAGGCACACAAAATAATTCAGGCTAGAAGGGCCTTAGAATGTCTCCAGTGCAAACTTCTCCACTAAGTAGGCACAGACTGTAAAGGTCAGCCCAGGTTACTCAGCAGAGACCACAAAACCTCTTTGGCAACCTGCTCATGGTAAAAAAGCTCTTCCTTGTATTGAATCTGCTCCTGTTTCAATTTAGTCACTGCAAACAGATCAACTCTGTCTTCCCTACAACCTCCCCACATTATTAGCAGTGTACTTCTTCTCCAGGTGGAACAAGCTCAATTCTCTCAGCTTCTCCTCCCACAGAAAGTGTTCCAGTCCCCTCTCCAACATCTTCATGGCCTCTGCTAAACTTCCTCCACTAGATCAGTAACTTTCCTGTATCAGAAACCTAAAACCAGATGCAGCGGAGTGCTGAGTTATTAGGATAGCCACTTCCCTACATCTACTGGCTATGTGCCAGGCAATACAGTCCAGTAGACCGGTTTGCATCCTCTGTTGCAAGGGCCTGACTGTCTCCTGGCACCCCCAGAGCCCTTCCGGCAGAGCTGCTCACCCCAGTGCCTTCATCCCCATTCTGTACCTATGTCTGGGGCTCTTCCTTCCCACGAGCAGGACATGGTATTTGTCCTTGCCAAACATCTTTGGGTTCCTGTTCTTCCTGCTTTCTAGGTGTACCAGCCCTCCCCTGAAGGGCAACACCTGGTTCCATCCCTCCCTCACAGAGGTGTCACCAGCAAACATGAAGACAGTGCTCTCTACTGCCAGCTCCAGGTCACTGCTAAAGACAACTCATTTCATTAGTAGTATGGAATGATGCTGAATTAAATCAGCAGCATAACCAAAGACTGAAGTGCATTAACTTTCTACTTTATTCATAAAGTTGTAGGGCATTGGAACAAGCTGCTCTGAGAAGCTGTGGATGCCCCATCCCTAGAAGTGTTCAAGGCCAGGTTGGATGGGACCCTAGTCTAGTGAGAGGTGTCCTTGCACATCACAAGGGGGTTGGAAGTGGATAGTCTTTAAAGACCCTTCCAATCCAAGTCATTCTATGACTCTATGATCTCAGCTTAGCTACACCCAGCTTATGTAAGCTTTCAGAGATTTAAAAATCGCTTATGGAATTCATGGAATTACAGCAGCTTCACTAAATGTGTTAAAATACCTTTAAAATTGTATTAGATCAGCACAAAATTCAGTTCAAAGAGTGTCACTAAGCTTGATTTTAAGAACATCTTCTAAATATTTTCATTTCCTGTACACCTTTTTTTTTTTTTT
>WBMW01001115.1:646010-661555 GCA_013396635.1 Penelope pileata
TTTTTTTTAGAGTAGGCTCAGAGCAAAAACTATATGCATGATAGGTATCACCAACATATTTTAAAACCTACAGATAAAAGGCTGAGAATGCTGAGCAGCAGCAAGTTTACCACACACATCAAAGGAAAGACAGCAGAAAGTCTCTTAAGCTTAGCCGGTTGCAGCAAAAACATCAAGCATGCATTTGGCAGTTGGACACTACAGCAGGAATAATTATAAATACAGATTTGGGCAGATAGGCAGTAGACCTGTTTGCTGCCAAAATGAGTATAAAAGACAAACATGAAGCTTAACTATACAAACAGCTCTATTCCGATCATGAATGAAGTGCCCTCTTAAGTGAGCAGTTGGCCAGTTTGCTCAGTCTGCATGAGGTTCCTTGCCACGTGTTGTGTTGTACTAGCTTGGTCATGATGTTTAGGTCCCTAGTGCCGCAGTGAAGCAGTTCAATCAACTTTGGGAGCTAGACAGCGCATGGTTATACTGTCAGTTTGACTGAGTGTTTACCAAAGCTGAATTAATTAGCTCTACTTACACCATGCCTGTTAGAACAATCCTGAGATGGCTGTTAGAATATGCGACATCCGCTTGATATTTGCTGTTACTGTCAGGTAGGATTAGAAATCTAAAGCACAATGTGTACAGATTGTAAGTCATTCAGATAGTACACTACTACCTACTGTGTGAATCTGAGCAATTTCGCAGGTAGGAAAAAAAAGACTGGTTGGTTGTCCTTACAGGGAGCAGGTATACTTTTAATTCCTGCTGGACAGAACAGACACATACATACGCTGCCTGTAAGGGGCTTTCCATTTTTCTTACACAATTATTCAAGTGATCCTCCCACACTACATCATCATCTTTTTTCTAAAGGAGGTCACAAAACAAAGAAATAATTGTACTCCACAACCATTAAGAACTAGGATGCCACACCTACTCCCCAATAATGAGTATCTCTTAAATCAAGCACAATGTTTTTTCAGTACTTCCAAGTGGTATGTTACATACTAACTGCAGTAGCAATTACCAGGACGACAGTCACATATAAGTTGATAACTATTTCATGTTTATCTTAGGCCCCTAGCATAGTTTAAGCATTGCAGTTTTCACTTGCAGAAAAGTCTCCACTCCAAAACTTGATGGATGGATATTATGAGAGCAAGAAGCTTGCCAGTGGAAGGCAGAGAAGGATTACCTTTATAAGTAGTATGAATCATAAAGTATATAATAATGAATTAAATGCTACATGAATGAACGCAGGAGTAAGCACGCTATGGTTTAACAGTGCTATTCAGTGCTGCAAAATACTTTATGACACCACCACAAAAAGGAAGGGTCTCAAAAAAGTGTGAAAATGGTAACATGCAGACAATGACAAAATAGAGCTGGCAATACTCTATCAGAAACCTAAAGGTAGATTTTTCAATTCCCCTCCTTTCCTTAACCTGGTTTCTGTCTTACCTATGCAAATGGTACCTACTTCAAAAGAGAAAATACCCTGTTACAGGGCTCAAAAAGTCTTCTGTCGTGTGTATACCTTCATAAACTGCAGAACCTGTTGCAGCATGTGCAGACAATAGTCCTGTGCAGTGTTCCCTTAAGCAGTTCCTTAGCAAACAGCATACTCAAAATCGTGCGATGGACAAAGCTATGATTAATATTTTCAGTGTCCAATTACTGGATCAGGCTCATCAGCTGAATCAGAGGTCACTTAGTTATTTTTTGAAGTAAAAATACATCTAAGGCTGTGGCAGGAAGGAAGGTGAAAAGTTTTTGTTCTACTTTCACATCCAGGCTGGCAAACTATCCACAGAGCAAAAGTGTACAGAGGCAATCTGACATCTGACACCGTTCAAGGAAAAAAAAAAAAAAAAAATTAAATCTAGTATCTGGCTGAAGAAATATGAAGGTCATCTTCAACAATGCCATGCAAGTAGGAGTTTGCTCTTCTCTATACAATTACTCCTTCAGAGCAGCATGAACATTATACAAATCATTTGGTACTAAGGCATCAGTGGGACACATACCAACTCTTCATGATTACTAGATTTTGAGCAAGGGGAGATCCGTTATCTTCGATTTTCATGAGACTGATCCTACATTTGCAACTTTTCCCATCACTTGGATTTTAATTTTCCATACAAGCCACCTGTTCATAAGATCATTTTAGATGGCCTTTCCTTCAGAGCAGCCAAAGTATGCCTGATCCAGCCAGTTGCCAAGTGGTATAATTGCCTCTCCTTAATAAAATGCAGTGTAAATATTTTTAAAAAAATTATCATGCAGAGAACTAAGAGCACCAAAAACCTTTAGGTTTTCTGTAAGAACCTAGAGTCCACACCTAAGTTCTATGCAGGTGTTTTCTTCTACCATCTTATGACAATAACCACGGAGTTTCAGAGATTTAAACTGTTTTTCTAACAGATGATTTATATCCGCAGTAGCAGGTATAAACAGCTTTTCAAAATTTGTTGGCAGAGGAAAGGCACAGATTGTAGAAGCACTTTCTTCCCCCTACTCAGAACAGCATATGATTCTGCTTATAAAACATAAATTATTTATCTTCTACAATATCTCCTTCCAGAAGGGCTGAATTTTGTTTGATTTTTCAGGGAGGAAAGAAAGAGTAGCAGAAAAGGAAAGAAAAGGATTTGTATATCTGGTTCCTGAGTAAAGTTAATTAAGACACATTAAAGTTCTACGTCTAGGATTTAAAAATTAGAAGAATATTACCAACAATAATGTCTTCTCAATGCCAACATGGTAAGAAAACTTTTCTGTTTATAAACTTGATGAGATGAGCAGAAAGAGAAGTTCATTCACTCTGATAGCCTAAGACTTGAAAGTTACATTTTTTCATCTCCAGCTGTGTTAGAGATCTATCTTCTACGGTATATTCTTTCCTTGGTGCATGTACAGAGATTTTAAGATTCTAATTAACAAGAACTATACATATGAATTGGGAAGGGTATAAAGAAATATGAATATATATCACTTTAAATCGATAAAACCTTTAGTTATGATGCCTGTTAGGTGAGGAAATCCATATGAATAAGCATTGGAGAGCACTGTAGCCAAATCTTCAATATGTGCCATTTTTTCTTTTTTTAAAGAAATGGCAATAAAAGGTCAAGCAAACTAATGAAGTTTTTCTACCACTTTTAGCATTTTGTTTTGTACACAACACATTCAAATACCATGTTTGCTATAGTAACAAGCAAAAATATAAAAAAAAAAACATTTATTTGCTTCATACCTGTTGAAAATTCAGTATTTTGATCCTGGCTTTTTTTCTCATTAAAATAAATAAATAAATAAAACAGAAGGAAAAGCATTACAGAAGTATATGAAGCTAGTCGCCCTTTGAAGGCAAAAATAAATATAAAAGCTGTCCATTTATCACAGCCCTTTTCCTGTTATGATACTTGGCCTCTTGAAACCCTGTTGAGAACAACAGCATAGGATTTTACTCCTGGCTGCAGCATCAGTCAAAGGATGTGGCCCAAAGGAACAGTCACACAGCAGAGGGCCACAGGACTCTGTAGGACCAGCTAAATTTAGGACAACACTAAATTCCTGCAGTAGTTTAAGCCAAAACAAGGGTGCATTTGTAATATAGGGAACTGTAACAAAACACCATCTTCAGCCTTGGACATCACTCACAATCCCTAATGGAAACAAGAAAAGACAAACGAAAATTTAAGCCCATCACCTGGCAGACCAAAATGGGAAGACAGCTAATTTAGTTTTTGATAGATGCTTAACTTGCTGTACAAGTAGAAAGAACATATGTATTTACATAACCTCCGGATGTATGCATACATGGTGCTCTATGCATAGCCCATCAACTATGCAATCTGCACGAAGATGATAAATCTGCAAACAAGTTTTGGATTCAGACAGCCTGTGACAGCCAAAACGAACTACTTAGCTCTCCAAAGTCTTTTAAGAATTTCACAACTTAGAACAGGCTTTTACTGGTAAAATTGCACTTTTTACCAGTCAAACTTGTTTTTGCTCATGGGTGTGATACATTCCACATTAGAATAAAACATCTCTCTGCCAGGATCCATGCAGAAGCACTTGCATAGCATATATAAACGGGTTCACACAATAAAGATTCCTCTGCAAAGATAAGGCTACAAGGGTAAAAACAAGGTATCGATCAAACAGGCAAATCACATCTCTAAATAGCACAGCCACTCCAGACACCCACTCTGCTACTCCACGTGGTCCAGGGCACATCAAACTCAACATGTAAGGTAACTTTGAGCCCATATCCTGTTATTCACGCAGGCTACATTTAACAACAACAACAAAAAAAGGGTTTAAAGGCAAACCACAGAAGCACTTTACATAGGCATCTCATCTGCTATCTATACCTTTTCTGTAATACCTCGCACCACACTACTCAGTGCTCCATTAGTCATCTTGGGTAGGAAGAACCATGTCCATTCTCACACAGGGCCCTGCCCAAGCTAATAAGCTCAGTCTCCACCAGCCTGTGAGAATTTACAGGCATGCATGAGTATTACTGAGGACAACTATCACAGACTTAATTTCACTGCACAATGTAGGTATATGCAAGAATTACTGCTGGTAAGCCTTTAAACCACCAGACCTCATCCATGATTCATACACCTAATTGCCACTGTCAGATGGGAAAAAAATCATGTTACATTACTAGTGAATTTACATCACTTGCATTTGGAAGTAACAAACTACCGATTCAAGTAGACTATCAGAGAACTCTTTGAAGATGTAAAATGCATCTCTAATACGAGCTTTAAAGATACAGATAATGTAGCAATTTGGGATTTTTTATACTAAAATTTATGCCTTGGGTGCTTTTTCTCACTGGGGAGAAGATGGGAACAACATAGAAACATTCAAGATCATGGAGATCTAGGAGGTGTGAAACACCCTTTTTTATCTTTGTGAGACAAACAATTATCAATAATATCAGTTTAAACTTCAATGATATTTTGTAGGTCATCAAGAAAATGGTGTAGGATCACGCACTGGTGTACAAAATTAACAGACATTGAGGCAGCAAGAAACTAGCATAGATGATAGTTCACAAATCAAAGGAAAAGTAAAAACATCAAGTATGTCAATATTGATGCACATATTTCAGCTTGACCAAATGGGAACAAATCCTGAAGAACACTGAGAAATAGAGAGTGTACAATGCTTAGACAGTTTTCCGTGAATGCTTCCAACAACTCAGACACGGAGAATTTATTTTGTGAGCAGAGCTCAAGAAGTACCTTCTTCTTCTGTGTCCCAGTGAGTCACTCCCTACTGAGGAAACATCCTGAATAAATAATCTCAATAAACAATTAATTAAAATAGAAGTTGGATTTCATAGATTTGTTAAACTTCTGAAATGAAACAGCTTTCAGTATAAATATGTACAAATTGATAATTCACAGCTTTCCACTCTCCGCAGTAAATTCATGATTCCAGATTTTGGATTTGTTTTTACATTCACAGAGATAAGCAGAAACATGCTTGAGTCTTTTATGCATTTGGAAAATAAGACTTCAAAATAAATAAAAAAGAACTTCTAGGTATGGCGGCCCACAATTATATATCTATTCTTAAAAGAGTAACAGATGAAGCTAGTAGCTACTAGTTAGTTTGCTAGTTCAGAAAGTACATGTAGTGGACATGCAATAATTTTTACATGCAGCGTCCTAAATACCCAAATGCAGAGCATTTGGTTGGTAACCCATTCACTCCATTAAGAGAACATTAACATTCACAATCTAATAAAGCTTTCTGCACCAAAGGAACAGACTGAACAGCCACAGAAGTTAGTAATTTCTCAAGATGCTTAGAGCTGACAGTAAACTGGCTAATGAGACACTATACACTACAGTTAACTACTAATTCCAAAATGTCATTCACAAAAGGAAGACTGATTGTCAGAAGCAAAGAGCTTCTCATTACTGCTTCTTTATTGCTTTTACCACAGAGGAAGAAAAAATGGCAAGTACACAGTTCCTGCACAAAAATGGAACAAACAAAACACAGTATTTATGAGACTACCCAAAGCACCCTTGAAAAGGATAATTGGGAGCCTTGGGACAAGTTTCTCCTTGGCGACAAGGATGTGATTTTGGACAAGGCTTGCTCTATTTCAGCAAGCTCTCATCTCCCTCGCCAATAAATTAAAACTCAAGTAAATCTCTTGGGTAAATGAACGAAAACTTCACATTCCCTTGTCTCTGGAGATCAAAAAAGTCATGTCCTCCTTTAATAAGTTTTCCTCAAGCCTATTTTCAGCGAAAGTGATAGCTAGACTAATATGAAAATACCTTAGCATAAAAGCTACTCTGTCACTGATTTAAGAATTTGTTATGGGTATCGTTCTTAATAGGTCCTCCTAAGGTGTGTGTTACCACATCACAGACTTGAGGATACCCTGAAGCAACACAACATACTTGACTTCGCTAGTGCTTATTTACAGTCAACTAAGACAGACGTAAACTAAGCCTATCATGTAAAATTCCAGTCTCAAGCAAGAGGTCCACTGGAGCTCACTCTCCTGAGCCTTCCTAGCCTACCACATTTGTTTTGCATCTGCTTCTCGTCCCACCTTTAAAGCAGACACCAGAGTCTTCTGATGGCTTGCTCAGACACCCTTTTGAAAGACTTGTCTTTTCCTCAAAGAAAAAAGGGCAGAAATGCTAGGTCAAAAATCATTTTCTCTTAATTCTTCGGTACTGGAGAAGGAGGAAATATCTAATCTGCAAACAAACACTAGCTTATACTTACAGAAGCCTTGAAATTAGAAAGGCAGCATCTCACTGTACCAGTTACACAAGTCTGCACACCCACTCCTCAGGCATATCTCGCTGCCAACCCTCCTCCTCGAGAAACATTCTAAGAGATTCTCCTATCCTTGATTCCCAGTTTTGCCCTCTGAGTCCTTAGCTCCTTTTCCTCCTATGTAACACCCAGAAAAATGGTACGCTTCGTCATACGGTAACATCAACAGATTTGTTTCCTTAACAGCAATGAAGAGAGAGGCCTTCTCACTTAGTATAATTAAAAGCTGTACTCTAAAAGAAAAAATGAGGACTACTAAACAAACAGGCATCACTGTAGAAGTGACAACAAACCAAATGAACTCTTGAGCTCTAAAGACTTTTTCCACACTTACAACCATAAATAAGTCCCAAATGGTTTTGTTTCTGTTTAATTTGTATTAAGACCAACCTAACACCATGATCTCTTTCAAAGGACCACCTGCTAAACAGGCAGCTCTTAGACTAAATTCCCTTGAAAGAGAAACTGACTGAAGACATTCCATCTCCAAACATCCTGCCCTTCTCCCTTAACACTAACTGTAAAGCAAATAGACTGTCTTAATTTATTCTCTGAAACCTGTATGGAGGATGCAACAATATAAGCATTGAAAAGTATGAGTTAGTTCAACATTTCAGAAAAAGGTAGATAAAATGGATTACATGCAGTGCAAGAATTAACATTCATCCCTGACATTCATTTGACAAAACGTGCTTCTAACTAAATATAGGCTGTGAAGAAAATAGGTGTTCAAGGGAACTAGGAGGATCAAAAATAGCTGATTTTAAGTCTTCATATAAAACCTCAAAATGTACTTTATATTCCAATACATTATACGATTTCAATTAAGTAACAAGAAAAATCTCACATGGTAAAATGATTTTTCAGAAGGATGGAATGTTTCTTTAATCAAAATCCCTTTTGAATAGCAGTATTTCAGTTTTACATACAAAAATACTACGCTGAAAATGAACTTGAACTAGGACAAAAAGAAAACAACAACCATACAACTTTTTGGCTGTTATCATCTGATTGGACAAAAATAATCCATATTGAAGTATTAATGTGTTGAATCACACTGTGTCAAATATGGGACTCAGAAAAAAGAACAAAGTTGAACAACACAAAGCATTTTAGGCACTTTATTTAGGAGTCCTTTACTGCTACTCCAGGGTATTCACAAACATAACAGTTTTTTTTGTATAAACTGAACATACGAATCGCCTAACTCCCATTGTAGTTCTACTTACTCTTGAGAAAAATACTGAAAAATGAATCTTTATGCTCTATTTCTTGAATTGTTGAGGAGGACTGAAGAATTCTCATGTGTTCCACCTCAAACTGAATATTAAGACCACTACTATGCAACAGCAACCATGTATTCAGAAACTCAATGAAAAATGTAGAAGTGTAGCTATGTTTAAATTTTTTTTACCAGCTTAGACCAAGTAAGAACTTTTATAATGAGTGATATCTTAAAGATAAACTGAAGTGCAGAGAGAATACTTGATTTATTTATGATCATGACGCATCAGTGTCAGACCAAGGTAAGAACTGAGTACAGATTGCAAATGTTCCACAGAAACCACTAGATCACTAGCCTCACATGTTCTTTGTTCCTACAAATCTTTTCTCTGTGGCATAAAAACAATCCTGTAGTAGAAATATCACATTATATAGCAATGAGACATGAAACCTGACTGTTTAAGAAACAATGGATAAAAAAAAATAAAAAGTCCTAAAAAAAAGTGCTATTACAAGAAGTAAAGACAGCAAGTGATCTCAACAAATAGCATATGGAAATATAAAGTAGCAAAAAAGATTCAGAAGATTCATTTTATAATCCTAAAAAAAAGAAAAAATATATATCTCACTTTTACCTTTGATGTCTCAGTTACTGAAACTAATATGCCTCAGCTTCTTGTTTTAAATTCACTTTTTATCTCTTCTCAAGTCTTATCTTCTTATCTCTTTATCTCTTCTCTTCTTCTGTTTTGTTAACAGGAGAACATATGGTCTTTATCATAGGCCCAGAAAAATTTAGTCAGAAGTTGAGCACACCTAAGTCAAAGCAAGCTCTCTTAACAAATCAGAAGACAAAGGCCCCTAAAAACAGGATATATATATATATATTTTTTTTTTCACATGGTAGTAGTTTATAAATGCTGCTTGAGGAATTGCAACAGGAGAATAACTTCAGAAATAGTATTACATAATAGCACGACTAAATAACTTAAAGCATAAGGAACAGTATAAAGACAAACAAAAATAAAAAATCCACAATCATGACACAAGTGTCACACCTTACATCTCATACATCATGCTTCTAAGGTCACCATATTCAGCTTCAAGAAATAGCACCTAAGTCAAAAAAGTAAATATAAATGAAGGAAATAAAAGGAAAGTTGAGCCCTTTGCTGCGAGGCAAAATCAGTGCTGGTGCAGCATTAGCATAGTCCACTCCCTGCTATTAGAAGTTTTCCCTAAAATGTTTATAACAAACGCACTTTATCTGAAGAATCAATTAAATCTTACAGATGAAACTACATTTGGCAATTTCTTTCAACTTCCCACAAGGGCAAGAAAACATAACAGCGTAAAGCCACCCATTTATGTCTGCTGCTCCCATTTTAATGAGCTGTGTTTTGGTTCCATCTCTACAAGTTAATTTCTCATGTACTTTGGTCATCTGTTGCAATAGCTCTTGCCTGCTCTCTTCACCCCATAAAGCAAGCCTTACTCTGCTGCACAAAGACAGGAAAGATCCCCTTAACCTATGACCCTATGGCAGCAGTTACCATCCAAGAGCTGTTGAGCTTTGATAGAACTCAGCTACTCTGTTTAAGAGGCTGCTAAGGATCAAGAAGTTCATCTTGGCAAATATTTTGTGTAGGCTTTCAAGCTGGCCTTATCATACAACACTGCTTTATCGCAGCAGAAATCAGAGGGGAAAAATGTAGTCTTCAGCGGCTCATAAAACACTGAACACCTCACCCGGATTTGAGTGGCTGCAGCTAACTAATAAAAATATTTACAGATCTAGACTGGCACACACGATGCTGGTAGACAAATAAAAATGCTACCTTAATTAAGTCCATTAGAAACACCAGGTTTAAAAAGAAATGCAACTTCCTCACACATTAGTGTCAGACGATTTGAAATTAAGGGAAGTTCTCTTTACCTGAGTATAAAGTAAACTACTTTTCCCTCCATTTTTTTCCTCTATATACATATCCCAAATCTTTTAAAAGATTTAAAGCATACTGACTCACTACCTGTAATAGACTCATAGACTTACTTTACTCTTCACTCCATTTTCCCAGACATTCTTTAAAATCACTTTGAAACTTTTTCAAGTTACTGAAAAAATGTCTGAAGTTCCTAAATATTTTCTTATGAAGCTATTTTATCTCATTAACTGGAAACCATAACTACATCACAAAATGCAACATTCATAAACTGTGGTGTCACGCAAAAAAGCCAATCCCTGCCAACCTACAAATCCCGAAATGTGCATTAGTGAGGATAGTTTCCAACAGTCAGAAAAGGAAAGGCAGTAATTGCTAGTAAGAGAAAATGTCGCTAGAAAAGTTCAAGCAGATCTTATACGTAGGACTTCTCTGAACACGCACATTGGAGCAACCAGTAACTGAATGAGAACTTCCATTCCACAAGAAACTCCTATCTTTCAGCCTTTATTTTTTAACAAACCAGGTAGAAATGCTGAAGCACCAACATGTTCAGTTATATAAACATTCAATTCATAAATACCCAAATATTTTGTTTACATGCATCATATTTTTAAACAGAACACTGGTATTCCAGAAACAAAACATGTAAATTGATTTGACATTTAAATACATCTGCTGTATGAGCTGTATGAAGATTCAGTCCAGCAATCTTACACTATGTGCTCTTCCCTATAAATGAAATAAGCATCTCATAAGACAACTTAGCAGTTCAGATTCCACAGATTGGTCAGAAAGAAAGCATTACATACAGAGAAAACATCCATGGAGAAAATTAATCCAATGGTTATAGGATAACGAACAATGGTTATAGGAGTTAGGACCTGAAAAACATGGAGGCATTCTAAGGAGGCTTGCTGAACAAGCTAGAAATCTCATCTTCATTTTCTCACAACAAAACAGCAACAGAATCTCAATACAGAAACATAGCAGAAGACCCCATAGTGCTTCTACTGACACCATAGTAGTGCTAGCACACTGTAGTGAAAAGAGCAACGGACCGTCAACAAGTCCTTTATGCCGAAGTGCTGACAAAATGGCAATCTGAAACTCACAGAGGAATCTTACTCATTTTTTCAGATTGAATGATGCTGCTAAAACTGACAGTCCTCTTCAACAAAGAAAAAAAAATGAAGATTAATGTTTTAAAAATCAAATTCTATTTCCAGTAAAACAGTTATCCTTTTCACCCTTCCCTCTCTCCACACAGAAAAGAGAAATAAGTGTTAGAAAGTTTAGTGAGGCACGCTGAAAGTTCTACATTTCTACACGTTTCACATGGAAGAATGGCAACTTATAAGAGAGCTTTCAAGATTATTATAGATAACAGTTACTTAACAATGTATGTTAAATTTAGTGAATGTTAACATTTTAACACTGGCTACTTACAAAAGCTACATTGTTATTTACAAACACTTGCAACATTTTGTAAATATTTGTTTTCTCAATCATCCCAGACTTCCTTTGTTTTTGCCTTCAGTTACATCTTTAGCTACAATGTTACAGAGGTCTCCTATTTCAGTTGTTAAAGGACAGCCACCAGAAACAGCTAAGTATACGACAAAAATAAGTTTTCCCTGTTATCACCACTTTGTTGCTTCTCTGAAAACACAGTGAGATGATATTTAATTAATATCTAGTTATTATAAATGCACATGACTATTTTACAGTGTGCAGTAATTTTCAGCCTCTTGGGACACTTTATTTTTAAAGACCTTTTATACATGTGTTTATGTGTACCCTGAGTCAAATCAGATAGTCATCAACGCTCTAAAGCTTAAATCAACTTATAGCCAGGCTTTATTTTTGATATAAAAAAAGAAATATAGTCATATACTCCAGATTAAAAAAAAGTATTCAAATGGAGAGTTTCAATCATTTTAATACAGTTTAAAGGCCCAAGAAGCAACTACTAGAAGCAAGGCCAGAATCTGATAACAATAAGAAACTAACTGGATATTAATTAATGCTTGATATAAACACACATTACTCATGCCAAATAAATAAATGAAATTTGAAGTAACTGCAAAAACCAAACAGGCTGTGACAGAAAATGCCCTGCACAGTCTACTTACTAGCATGCTTATCTGCAAGCATTATGAGGCTGTTGGAAATATCTCTTCGCCTGTAGAAACACACCACTTTGGCTTCCACATTTCCATTGGCAGTCTACAAACGGAAGATAAATTAAATCAGAAAGCATCCCTTGCTCAGCTGAGTAATACAAATTATACGTCCCCCACTTGCAATTTTTGCTTGCATTAAGCAGTTCTTGCAGGAATAGTCAGACCGAAATCAGAATTGCTCAAGTAAGCACACAATCCCTGACTAATCAATTTCATATCAAATGATGGTATTGGTTATAATTATTTACTCATAGGATATTATATACGACTCAGTATAATACCAGTATCACGTTAACCTAAGAATGCCAAAGAAGTAGCAGAACCTTGTGAAGACTTTTTTTTTTTTAAATAACCCTGTTTTACACTGAAGTGTGTATATAAAAGTACTCAAACAATTTTTCTCAGAATCATATTTAATACAGTGTGGTTTACTTGAAAATTCACTTCAGCTTAAAAGATAAAATAACCAATTAGTTTGCAGTTGTGTTCATGACTCATTACAGGGATCACTCTCCTTAGCATGATAAAATAAAGAATCTATTAATATGTAAAGAATTGCACCATCTCCCTTGCTATAAATAATAGCTAATTAGCTCAAGTTATTTTTTTTTTTAAAGTCAAGATGTGGCAGCAAAGAATATCATGTTTTAATTAAGTTTCTTATCAAATAAGAAAGCATCCAGTAAAATGACAACCAAAGCATTTCATTGCATATTTTCTCAATACCTTTAACACATGAATAGCAGATCATTCACCATTAAGGTATCTGGATTATATCCTGGAAAGCTCTCAATAAAAAAATAAGTAAATAACCAATACATCACTCTGTTCTACCAACCATGAGCAAGATTAAATTCTAGCAATGAAGTTTAGAGTTAATGTGTTACATTCAGAACTTAATTGGAATCACTTCAATTAATGTAAATAAAAAATATCCTTCTCCAGTAGAAGCCCAAGGTGATTTGCCATGTACAGAGTGGATGGAATGCTGGCCAGCACTGTGGCTCATGTCTGGTACAATGTAGCGTTGTGTCACATTAATAAAATGACTTTTTACAGTTAAACAATTCATAATTTATTTTCTAACCCCGAAAAAACAATGATCATCATCATCATCCTTATTTACACCATGATAAGCATTGTGCTCATTAACTTTTGACACAGTAATTTATCTGTAATTTATAATACTGCTTGATGGAACAGTAAAAAATACACTGCTTTATTATTATTATTTTTTGAAGTCTTTGAAGAACTAAGAAATATTCTTAGAGAAGTAAGAAAAGACTCCACACAGTACATAAAAATGTACTCAGGATAAAGACAGAGAATACAGTCTCAATTCCAATTCAGAAACCTGTCCTTCATTCAGAACTACAAATAGGCAATGTAAGAAAGATCCACAGAAGCTGTGTATTGTTACTGGATCCCTGAAAAGTCTCACTGACACCTACAAGCTCTTCACATACGTATCTAGAAGCGAACACGTTACTTTATCGCTATCACTCCAGATGGATTTGGTGTCATCATCATGGAAAGAATTAAATTTAGTAACTTCCTCAATCATCCACATGATTGGTTTGGAATTTTTTTTTTTTTCCTCTACAGCTGGGAACTCCTGTTCTCCAGGAATGATAAACTGGGTGTTTCCTTAGATAACAGGGCAGAATTGCAACTTATCACACACCGGTATTTTAATAACAGAAATATGAAAAAAACCACATAACAAATCTCAAGGAAGTAAAAAACACTGAGAAAATTCTACCAACAGAAATCCCTTGGGATGTAAATCAATCTCAGTTTCAAAAAAGTACACTGACAATTGTCAAAGGCTAAGCAGGAATCCTAGCTGGTCGTGTACCTTGTTAAGCTCTTCAATTCGCCTAATGAGATAGGGATTGCTGGAGGAATTTTCAAAATAAACATAATCTGCAATGAGAAAAAGGAAAGACATTGTATTATTTCAAAAAATAATACAGCTAGAAGCATATTTTTTGTGCAAAAGTTTCTCTAATGCTACAGCAACCTCCAGACGGCCTGCAGAGGTCCCTTCCAACCTCAACCATTCTGTGATTAGAGATTTAAGAAGAGAGTGTCTTAGTGAGTTCCTAGATTATGAGAGTAATACCTGTGTAACATATGCTACCTCACATTTATTATTACGTGCTGCGGTAGCACATTGTCCAAATGAGTAATGTACATTTCCTGATACGCGCTTCTCTTGTCATCTCCATTCAGTGACATGCAAACAATATTACACAGTAATGGATCCTCAAGTCCTGAGGCTCTTCTGTGCCAAAATCTCTTATGGGATCGCTAAAATGAAAATATTTTCATCGAGTATATGGAAATTCATTCACATCCTGAAAGCTACTCCCATGCAACATGCAGACAAAAAACTGACATGCAACACACTTCCTTCAACAGTCTTCTCGAAATTTGGTCGTGTCAAATGAAAAAGTAGCCACCAAATGGCAATCACACTCTGCACGCAACGTTTGACTTTTGTGCCACACATCCCACAAACTTTAAAAAAATTGGATGTGGGGGACCATAAGAACTTATAAAACCTTTTACAAAGCTTTGATGCTAACTTGGAACCAAACAGAGCCTCAGGTAGCTCAAGGAGCACTGAATAAAGAGTAAAATCTCGGGCTTTGCTCACAATTGCTTATTAGGATTACAGCGAAAAACTTGAGACTCGATGACCTAAGAAGCAAACCCAACCAAAACTGCAACAGCGTGGTCCAGGCAAGGATTATTTTGACGAGTAGGCTGATGGGATTACAATCTAAATGCTCTAACGACAGAGTGTGCAGATGGGCGACTTCTAGGTATGTCGGTATACCTTGATACTGACGCAGAACGGGACTGAAGCCAACCCCGCCACCCCCCTAGCCCGGCTGCGCCCCCCCTCGGCGCGGTGCTGGGAAGGGGCAGAGCGCCCAGCGGGTACCGAACCGCCGCCCTCAGCGCCGCACCTGAGCAGGGCGCGGGCACGGCGCCAAGTTCGCCTGGCGGCGGGGGGAAGCGGAAAGTTATCAGACTCGATTTCGACAGGTCGGGGGTGGGAAATTCGGCGTCTGTTTTGCTCCCAGGCGACTCCTTGCTTTCGCCCCGTGCCAAGCGGCCATCCATCAGCGACCGCATCTGCGGGAAGGCAAGCCGGCAGACCCTGCAGCTGCCCGCGCGCGTTTATTGTCGATCTCCGGGAGACGCAGGGAGAAACTCTGCCTCCAGACGGAGGGCGCCGAGGCACTGCGCCGGCCCTCCCCGCCCGGGCACAGGACACAGCGCCGCGCCTCGCGGGGCCGCTGCCGCCGCAGCTTCCGGAGCCGCCCGGTGGGGAAGGGGTTAA
>WBMW01001115.1:661739-677748 GCA_013396635.1 Penelope pileata
CGGGGCCCCCTCCTCGCCGAGGCCCCTCGGAAGGCGGTGACGGGTTCAGCCCCGCTTTGCTCGGGCCTTTGTTCCCCGCCATCGAGCGGTTTCTCCCCACTCGCGGCAATTGGGGGAAAGTTTGGCACACGTGTGCAGGCAGCACCTGTTGATGAGCGACGTGGAGAGCGTTTGCTTCCCCACAGAAAGCTTTGGAGCAGCACGGCGGCTCCTTAGGCTGCCTGCTGCGCCTTGCTTGGGAGAGGCAGCAGCTTCAGAAGCACTGAAGGAGCCGCTTGCAGATCACCTGATCAGGGGGACACTTCACAAACATCTATGCAGGAAGCTGCTTCCCCGTGCTTACACACAGACCACACGTTGCACGAACCATTTGGTGCTGCTTCAGTGTGCTTCCTTCCAGGAGAAAGGCACTCTGTCGTTTTTCTCGCAAGAATAGTGGTGATCTATTAGTTGTTCCATGCCCCAGATTTTTCTGCACGTATCTTGAGCACTACCAAGCAAACAGTTCATCCTGAGCTACAAAGTGTTCATTAGAAGAAAAGAGTTTCCCCAAAATTTCAAGCAATCTCATCTCCACTTTCCCCTTTATGTGAACTTGGGACCATCAGATTAAGGTTTCATAGAATCATTGAATAGCCTGGGTTGGAAGGGACCCTGAGGATCATCAGGTTCCAACTTCCCTGCCACAGGCAGGGCCACCAGCCTCCAGATCTGGTACTAGATCAGGCTGCCCAGGATCCCATCCAACCTGGCCTTGAACACCTCCAGGGATGGGGCATCCACGACCACTCTGGGCAGGTTTCGTTTACTTTCAGTGTACTTCTAACTTCCCAAATCACCGCTTTGAGTCAAACAGGCAACTGATTACAAAATTCCTCAAAGATGTGCATCTGGCACACAAAACTCACAGTCTAGCGGTTGTCTTTAATAAACAGCAACAAAATCATGCACTGAAACAAAAGCTCTGATACCGTCCTCTATTTTGTCTCCTGACAGGAACATCTGTGGGAGCTGAGAAAAACGCCGGCAGAAGCCCTCGGGAGGTAGCAGCTCTAACCAGCTGGTTCCCTCCAGAGACAATGACACTACCGCACCAGGGACCCAAATAAAAATAGCTAGAAGTTAGATGGGCTGTTATTTTTACTCTAGTGGTTTACTGCTTGGTTAATGAAACAGAGGTTAAACTTTGAAGGCAAGAGAACAGTTAAGGCAAATGGCTTGTCGCAGTCATTATCAATTAAACAAAATGCCTCCAAGCTCTTTCCCTCAGCTGAAGTCTGCACTGCGACATCAAAGGAATTTCCCACACTCTGAAGCTTACAATGCCTTCCTCATCCAGCAAGGAGTGGATTTCCACAGAAGCAGACTCTCCCTCCCATGGTCTGAAGGCATGGCTTGTACATGAGGAAAACAGCTCCTAAAAACACAGAATTTGCCTTTCCAAAACCACAAGCAAACAGCCCAGGAAATCCTACAGTCTCAAGTTGCCCCTCCAGGTTGACAGCCTGAAAACAGCAAGATAAAACCTTATTTACAGCTGCCTGACTAAGGCATGCGTAACAGCCCAGATAAATAAAGAATGTCATTTATATACCTTAGTACTGAAGCCCTGGGCCTGATTGTTCACACTGACACAGCTTGCACGGTCACAGACCGCACAGCCTGATACTGTGCGGTGTCCTGCTTCACGTGGCTCAGAGTCCCCGCTGCAAGCTGAGGAAGGCAGAGGCACATCTTGCTGTGCTTGGATGCCGAGCTGCAGCACTCTCAGTATATTTTATTTTGGTATAATGTACACAGAAACTTGGATACAGTTTGTTTTCTGTGCTATCTCGGAAAAAATAAAGTTGTGTAAACATCTTCATTTTTCTAAATTAAATATAATGGAAAAGTTGAATGCCCTCTTGTTTCAACCACAACATTGCTGAGAAAAACAAAAAAATCACGTAAAAGCTTTGTCTTAACCTGGTAAATGAATTACACTTAGCTGCAAACTATGGAATTACTTGTGCTGTTCAAAAGAAACCACACCTCTGCGGCAACTGATGTCCACGTTGCAAACAGATTATTCTTGTTGGAGACATGGTTTACCAAGAACTTCCTTCAACGACGACTCTTTTGGTTGTGCCATCCTGAGCAGAACATCATTCCTCCCTATGCTGGCACTGCCCGTCAGCTGAGGAAGTCCTTTTCATCCAATTCATGGTACCACAAAAATGAAAAGGGTCAGAAAAGTGATCAGAGTTGTTTTTTTTTTTTAAAAAAAAAAAAAAAAAAAAACGGTTTTGCTTTTCCTCTTATACAATATAAGGCTTCTTTCCCACATGTGGAGTTGGTTGAACAAAGAGAATGGTAATGTACTATCAGATAATGTTATTCTCAAGTTTGCATTTTAAATTCCCTGTAGCTTTTCAGAGACCAAAAGTTGTTTTCAGCTGCTGGCAGAACTCTGGCTGTTCATACAAGTGCAGAGGTTTTAGGACAAATTCTCAAGAGTTTCTCCATCAGACACAAAAACTCCTCACCACCTGTGTGTGTTCTTTTCCCACGACTGCAAAGATTAGATTTTCAAAAAGCTCTGACAACCTTATCATTTCAGAAAGTGGCAGAATAGGGAAACTTTCCTTGCAGCTGTCGTGTTGTCTTTGCATCCTGTTTTGGGTCCAGATGACTTAATTTTGAAGGTTCTGGTCCAGTATCTTTTCTATGAATCTAAAGCAAATAACAAGAAGCATGCAAACAAACAAACAAAGACAAAACACACAAAACTTGCCTGCAAATGACATAAGTGCTGAAGACAAATCTTCCTACTAAATAAATCTGACAGTTCAGAGATCTAAAATAAAATATATTGACAGAGATGTGCATAAGACTGAAGTATTTTTGGACCTTACAGGTCCAAAAGCATCATATTGAAATAAACAAAAACAGTATGGAGATGTTTGTACCTCAATGAAAGGTGCTCAGCTCCTTGTGGAGCTTTCATGGAGGCACATCCTCATGCTGATGCAACTGTGAGGAAAAGGCATTTAGGGTTTCCCATCCTTAAACCTTACAGGCCCTAACTCAAAGTCCCTCAGACTTTGAGTTTCTTTTTGACATGAGTGATCTGGTGACAGAGGAAACATTAAGCAGAAGTTTTGTGTGTTCATGACAAGGGAGGGTGGCTGCCTTGTTAGTAAAACTTTGCTACAACGGGTAAGCAGGCTGTGTGCATATAACCCATGCAAAGAGTTAAAGAACTTTACATTATGATCATCTCTTATCAGCCTAAACTCTTACACAGGGAGTAATTCATTGCCACGGAGGACTCAGACTTGTCCTGTGAATCAAAAATAATACGTAGCATATACAAAGTCACTTTCATCTAGCATGGAAAAACATGCCAGTTAGTACAGCTGCACATCTGTCAGACTGGTTTAAGTATATGCATGCAAAATCTCATTAATGAATTTCTAGCAGAAGCATAATTCCTATTGCTATCACTTATTTAGTCACCAAAGAAATCCATTTTTCCATATTAATATTCATGAATGTGTTTATAAAAACCTTAGGTAACTTCCACTGTATAAAAGGTTTGGGGAAGATTTTTTTAAATTTAATTTACAGGAATATAAAATTCAATATTTATTATCATAATAGGAAATTCTAGCTGCCTTTGCCAAAATATAAGCTAGGTACAATCTGTACCAGAAGCCTCCATCTCAGCCTCTTTATAAATCAGCAAAAAAAACCCTATCCCAAACCCTCTTACAAAAGAAAATCTTCTCTCAACATCAGAAATAATGTTGGGTTTTTTTTGTTTTTATCAACTTTATGAATCAGATCTCTCAAGAGACTGATAAATATGTCACTATTTTTTATTAAATATGATTTAAACAATAGCTTAAAGTTAATTGCTGAATTATCAGTAGACTGCAGATTTAGATGTTCAGTCCAAACCTTGCAGTTGTAAGAATGCCACTAAATCAATGTGTAAAGAAAAGCAGTGCTTATGCTGGCAACAAGGTATTATTTGAGTGGGCATTGAAAAGAGATATTTGGTAATGGTTTTCCACTAAGCATCATAGAATTACGTAGATAGATGCTATAGCCTGCCATATGGCACTGCTTTGAAGCAATATATAATTTTATTTCTCATAAATTATACAATTAAATTAAGGAGATTTTGAGCAAAATAAGTCAGACCTGTACTTGTATCTGTCTTCATATTCTGACTGCATTTGATATAATGAAAACCATTCTATCACAAAGAGAAACACTACTATTAGTTTGAGGGAGAGATGTCCTCTAGTAAGCTTAGTAACAGAGTAAAGATCTCCCTTAGTAATCAGATTTTTTTAAAAAAAGGAAAATTTGCTCACCTAGAGCTTTAGTTGATACCTGCCAATGTATCTTGCAGTTCACATTTTCCATGCTAGGAAAAAAGACCTACAGCTCTAGGATTCAGTCTTGTAACCCATTTTGTTTGCTGACTTTACAGAAGACTTGAGTGCACATCTGGCTTCTCTTAAAGTCAATGTGAGTTTTATGGCTGACTTCATTAAGACTAAGATGAGACTATTGTATACATTTGTTATTTTTGACGTAAGTGAAGCTGAGAACCAGAGCAGTTGGAAGCACTTTGGTGTGCTGCATTCACCTGCGGTACTCCTAAATGAAGCCATTTTGGCCTTAAATACAATTACACCAGATAGAGATTAAACACACCGTACTTGATTTATTCTTTATCTCTCCCCTTCCCTCAGCTGATCTATTTTTCGTGCTAAACACCTGCTGAAAAGCTGTCAAAGGTGCTTAATGACACAGATTTAAGTAGAGTATGGTACATTCATCTGAGCAGAATTAATTTAAGTCAAGGACTCAGCATCTGTTCAGCTCAGTTTTTCTGGAGATTGAGTGATTACAGGCAAGTACCACCCAAGTGCAATTTATTGATCAAAGGTACAGTCAGTGTCTCAGTGCCTTACCGTGCCTCCAAACACTGCTGTGTGGTTCCATTATGGAAGGGTTTGACCTAAAATTCTCAGTACTGTTTCTATTTTAGCTTTGAAAATCAGAATAATTGCTTTGTGCAGGTCAGCATAATGACCCGGCAATCACTTGCTATTCTGTTGGTATAAGAAGCATCAGTTCTGAAACGGTTGGCTGAATTTCAGGGACATTTGCTCTCCAGTGCAATACACGTACACCTTCCTCTTCAGTCACTGGAATCGTGCCTGCTTACACACAGTGAATTTACCTTTGTTTTTGAGTGACCTTTATTTCTAAAAATAAGCAGTGCCACAGAGGAGGTCAGTTTGCCTGCCTGGTTCACGGGCTGTTGACTTGATGACTTGCATCCCCAGTCAATGTGTGCACTGAGGAGGAGGAGCAGCACTTCTGAGAACTATGGCAACACTTTTTTCTGAAAGCATCAGTGGCTGCTTTTAAGTGGGTCTTTCATCTAGAGACAGTCACATACCTGGCTGAAGTCAGCAAAGTGCACACAGCATTTTCTCAGGATGAGAGGAAAATGCATGAAGTACCCTTGGGCAGCCAGAGAGCCGGAGGTAGCTCAGGTCACCACACCAGGCATGAGGTTGTGACACGAGAAATATTGCATGATGAGAGGCTATGAGAGGCTCCCTAGGTGCAAAGCCGGCATGCTGATTTTGTTTATTTGTTTTAAATCAGCCATGTGCTGTGCCTGGCAAGAAGAAATAAATAGTTTGAAAACCCTGTGCCCATAGCACACAAAGACTGAAGGAAAAAACGGTTACATTAAGAGTGTGCCTATTTCTCTATTGCATGCAAGGGAACAGGAGATGTTACACGTTTCATAAATGAGAACATAACCAGGAGAGCAACTATGGATATTATACCAACTCATACATCCTGCAAGCTCTGTAATAATGGTTATCTGCTTGTGCCAACAAGGCACAAGAATAGCCAGCTTTGTTACAAATAGGCACAAACAGGACAACTGAACAAGTGGCCTCCCTCTGAAGCATCCACATCTAGTAAAAATCTCCCTGTTATTGCAGTCAAGTCTCTTTTCTCTGTATGCAAGACAGATATCAATACTGCTGTCTGATATCCCATGCCCACGCTCAGTCCATCAGGTTTTATTTTGCTCTCTGGCAGACTGAAGATTTTTAGCTCTACAGTTTTCATGCTCATTTATCAGATGAGCCTCTCACTACACTTTAAACTCCACAACTAGACCCTCTTGTACCTTGAGTCTTGGTTACTGCTAGGGATGGAAATCCATAAAATCTTGATAACTGAGATTAACAGTCTGCAAATATCTGAGTTTTAATATTCCCCAGCATTGTCTAGAACACCAAGGAATAGTTTATGTGCTCACAAAAAACTCTTATCATTTATATTTCTATATAAACATCAACAACAAAAAGTAAGGTACATAGCTCCACAGCATCTGTGCAGCATACAGTACAGCATACAGTACAGCATACAGCTGAGATGACTACCAAACACAGAGAGCCAAAATTGAACGCTTCCCCTCCTCTGTCTTCCTCAAAGCTACCCAACCAACTACTCTGAAACAGGGAACTGGCAATGAGGAGAACTGATAGGGGAAATTGCAAATTCTTGCTTTTCGAGAAGAATATGACCAAAGAAGTCTTTTACATAACGCTCTTTGAAATAACCTATAATCCAATGGCTCTGCAATAGAAAACATTTCGCGGTCCATCCTGCAAGTTCTGCTTTGGGACAGAACTCAGAAGTTCCTAGAAAACAAACAAACAAACAAACATTGTAGAAAGAAGGAAGGTGCCTTGAGCTCACATGCATTACAGAGTGTTTGTTTTCTTATTCTTGTAAATACAAGTAAGTACTGGAATAATCGCCTTTTATACTGGCACAGCTGTGTTCCATTGCGGGGACTGTAAAAGCTTTTAAAGGAATGCATATCAACAGCAATACGAAAAAAAATACAAAACAAACATTACACAAATCAAACCAAAACAAAAAACTAGGCAATAAGTTATTCAGGACTATTTTCACTGAAGCCACTTCCTGAATTTCACTCCAATAACAATTAGCAGGGTTGAAGTACAAACATCTGTGTATGTAAAATGCCCAGTGACATCAGAGAGAAGATAAATACAGTTCATGGTGCTAAATCACATATATTCTGAGAGAGAAGAGGCCTGCTCAGGCATGTTGCTCAAATCTGCTTCCAGAAGTTCTCTTCATCTTTCCAAAAGAAGACCTTCATCCCTTTTGAGGACCAGATGGGTCTGTGGCTGAGCAGTAGTCAACACCCAAACCCATCCCTGTACGTCTCAGCTCTAGCAGGTGTTGAACACCATCTGCTTTCATGAATGTCTGTTGGAGATGCATAATATAAAGGTAGAAGGCCTTCAGCTTTGCAGTGCTGGAAAGGTTCTTGTAATAATTATTCATCAGTTCCTACACCCTTCTCCATGAGAACAGTTCAAAATAAGTGTACCAGGACAGGGAGGAGGCAACTGCAATAATAAAATCCTAGGCATAGTGACTGTCAAACCTTTCAGAATATGACATTTTTGATGAATATTTTAAGAATATTACATGTTCTGATGGGGTTCTTTTTTGGTAGTTTCCCGACATTTTGTGATGAGGAAGATTATTTATGATTGTTTGATGAATATTTTACACTAAACACAAGTCATGTGTTTGGCTATCAGCCTTTTCTCTTCGGAAAAGGACATAACAAATAACTGAATATAGCCTCATGATCTGTTCTGATGGGAGAAGCTGGAGAAGGCGTTTGTGCAGGGGTGTAGCGTTGCCTCCTATAGGATGGCATGTGGATGCCAAGGAGTTTACGCTACTAAATCAGAGGTTTTACCATAACTTTAGCAAGCTTAATAAAATCTGTAAAGCATAGAATATGTTAAGTTTATGTTGGTTCTACTTCTAAAACTTGAAAAGGAATGCTGCTTAGTAGCAATTGTGACTTAAAGGTGACCAGCCATTTTTAAAGGGCTTTTATATATGCAGCTTTCATCATACACCCAAATGTATAAAGAAGCAAATGAAAGTATTAACTCAAAGAAATGCTTAAACTATACTTTTTTTTTATATATATATATATGGGACAAACCGTGCTGCTGAGCAGATTCCTTATTCACTTTCAGATTTCTGTGATGGAAGTACCGCAAGGACTGAAAAGCAATATTTGCTGCTCTGTCAGTTCTTAACAAATCCAGGTACATTTCTGAAGGCAGTGCACAGTTTGAGAACTTTGTTGTTCAGCAATGAGCCATTTCCTAAAAGTACTGGGAAAATCTCATCACACTGTCAGAATTATTTCCCCACCAAGGAGGACAGAAATAACTCGACTTTGGCGTGATCTTTCTGGAATCGAGTATTAAATTGAAATTCACTTTCTATTGAAGTCTGCTGTTCCAAACAGCGAAGGGTAGTGTTGTTATTTCAGACACATTCATCTTGCAGTCCCCTCTGAGTGCAAAACTTCTGGGCCCACAGAGCACATCATGTCACGATTCATAACTTTAAAACTTTCTCTAGTGCTGTTTCCATTACTGGCCTCTATTCCAAGCTTTATAACTTGGCAGTGAAAGTTCACTGAAATTTGTCCTGTGAAGTTTAAGGAACCCAAGAGCTGTACTATTTTTTTTTTTTTTTAAACTATAGAATTATTTCCCTGGTTGTAGGAAACAGAGAAGATTGCTTTTATGTCAACAAAATACCCAAAGAATCTAATGCCTGCAAACAACTGTACCAAGCAATTTGTGTATGACAAACAATTGTTTTGCTACTCCACATAACTCTCTTGAGCCAGTTGACCTAAATGGTCACATTTTTTACAGTGCAGATTCTTTTCCATGGAATTTGTTTCTGCAAGCTAAAAAATTACTTTAATACATTGAATAGTGGAGTACTAGACAGATTATCATTATTAGTGCTGAAAATGTATTATTTTATTTGCCTACAGAGATTCAGAAATACTGAGCCATAACGCTCGGTTGGACCACTGCAAATTCAGTGTAAGAGACTGTTAAAAAATAAATTAAAAAAAAATCAACTGCACAAGTAGACAATCTGATTACATATTTGGCAGTGCTGAGTATTTTTCACATTCTGTTCAGTCACTGAAATATTGAACTTAAGAGACAAGGAGATTGTAAGAAATATTTACCAATTAATCCATAGAAATAATAAGACGGAGCAGCAGGCTGTGGCACATCCCTAGTTCTGCTGGGACCCAGCCATGGCAACCGCACACATCTTTGGACGGAGGGAGCTCTCCCCAGGCACAGCCACGAAGGCACTGCGTCTCTGGATGGGTGACTGCAGCTTCTCTGTGTCCTGCAGGCTGAGCAGGGAGCTCCTCACTGTCCTCTGGTTACACAGAGGCATAAGAGAGAAAGAGAGAAGAACCCATCACTCCTTGAATAGGACACTCAAAAGAGGGATCCCTGTTTTCATACTTCTTTCTTTAAACAAATAAAATACACACAAAAAAACCATAACTTTTCCCTTCCCCATTCTTTTTGTCTTTTGAAGAAGAAATAATTTTTAATAGGTGAATTTAAAAAAAAAAAAAGAAACAGCAAAATGAATTACTGAATGAGACAGATCTCAGAACTAAAGATGTAATTATAGGAGGAAAGAACTCAAACAAACAAGGCACTGCAAACATGAGATGTATGTTCCCAGTTTGAAGCCTGTTTGGCAGCACAAATGTTTAAACTGATGGAATTTCTAAAAAAGTGAGAAGAAATAAGAGTCACATTTAAACATGCTAAGGAAGAAAATGTATAGATCTTCTAACAATGCTCTTCAGAAAACTAAGGAAGAAACACGATCTTAAGGTCGTGTGTTGCAGTATTGAGCAGGAGGACTCAATCCAAAATAGTAATTAAAAGAAGCCCAAATCCCGAAAAAGAAAGAAGCTCCTCCAGCTTCTGTGACACACCACAAGAATTCTGCATCAGCAGGGCAGCAAAACAACAAGTTTCTGTGGTTCCTGCAATTCCCACTTTTCAGAACCAGGGCAATATTGTATTCGTTGAAGCACAACACAATACAGTATGCCTCATTAAATGATGTTGGGCTTCTCTAGAGGACATGTACAAATTTCTTCCTGCTACAATTTCAACATTATTGATGTCTCCTGCCTTGTTTGTGCAACAGACCCTCTCTCCCTCTGCCCTACCCCCCTCCATCCCTCAAAGGACACCACAAGCTCCTGGGTATCAAAGGAAGACCTGATTTAGAATCTGAAAGAAGCGCTTTGTTTTATTCCGGCTCTTGCAATTGAAAGGCACATCTATAATCCCGCCTGGCACCTAACATGCAAAAAGCCAGTTGTACTGAACATTTACCAAAGATCTTTATCAGAGTGAATTTGCATAGCTCTGCAGACTGCAAGAATAATTTGCTTCTTAGCCATTATTTCTTAGCCAGGCAAGATTTGTTTTGTTATCAAGACTGTGAATTTTGTTTTGCTGCCACATCCAGGCTGGAGTCAGTCCTAAACTGACAGCAGAGTTGAGACCCAGGTCCCTCCAGCCTCAGCTGTTAGCCTTGCCAGTTTGTCCCAGCAGCAAGCTGGGAAACTGGGGATATTGTAACTGCTAGTGCTGGCTGATCAGCTCTCCATGCTGCAGGTACATTGGTAAAAGAGTCAGAGAGGTGCTGCTCACTGCAGCAACACGAGTGGCACACCTGGGGTTTGTGTTTCAGTGTGATACAATCGCTTCTGAGCACATGTACCCCACGCTGGTGAGGGAACTTATCTCCTCCAGCTGCAGTTTCATTACGGGTTTGGCACGCATTGTAGTGGGATAGCACTGGCGACCCTCCCCCCTGAATTCCACTCCTCCCTCCCCAAGGGGAGAGCAAGGAGCCTGCCTGCCCTTTCACGTTGCAGCTTTCCAAGAAGCAATTTGGGAAGTGTGACTTCAGTGAACCTTGGCTAAAACGTGGGGATGGGTCTGAATGGAGGTGGGGTTGGCAGTTGCCAGTAGAGAAACAGAACTGTGTTAAAAGAGGCAAACGTGTTTAAAAAAATAAATCATGAAATCTGTAATTGCACAAAACAAAGCTGTGGTAACTTATACTACAGCAGAACATAGCATAAAAATTGTACACAAATGAATATTTCTACAGTGCAAAGAGAAAGAAAATATTTGCTTATGTGGTTGGTTAAATCTCAGAAACTTCTCAGGTGTTTTGATCACCTTTTAGACAGAAGAGAGTGATGTATTGCACAGTTCTGGTGGATTTTGCTGCAAGTATTCACACCTGATCCAGAGCATCTGTTGCTACATCCTGAAGTCACACTTGACAGTACCATCATGAAGAGCAGCCTAGCATCACAAAAAGGAGGGAGAGAAAGACTGAGACTGGCTACAGGGGACATTTCTGGGCAATGGAGATAACAGGATCATCGCTTTTCCCATTCCAGTGCATGACTGAGGGAGGAATCATTTGATGTAATGCGTGAGAAGTTACTGCTCAGATGAGTTGCAGAAAGTGCTGAGGGATCTTTAGCTTCCATCTGCACGGCAACGAGAGACAAACTTCCACTTAACATCCTACGGGTAAGCTCGGGCTGGAGAAGCTTTATTGGCTTCCCTGTAGCTGTAATGGAGCTATGCTCCAGTTGTTCCTGAAGCTCTTACAATGCAAAGGCTTTAACACCTCATTGCACTGCAGAATCAGGTCTGCCAACGTCCTGAGGAGGGATATGAACGCACCAAATCCTCCAGCACCGCTACAGGCTCATGACAAGAGGATTTTTATAAGGAGGTCAGATCTCATTTTCACTGAGAAGCGAAGGGATCTCTTTGCAATCAAAAGACACTGATATTTTATTAAATTTATCTTCAGTATTTGACTTCACTTTTAGTATTTTAGGAACCTGGGCATCATCTTTAAGTTTTAAATAGTTACACAAACTGTTATCTATGTGCATAAGCTTGATAATTTTTATAAACCAGTGTAGTCAACAAGAAGACTTTCTGGCATTTCTGGAAAAGCACGTAGGATTATATGAAAAGATAAATAGTTCTTTTTACAAATAAAAATCTGCATGCAAAGGGTCAAAGCAATTACATTTTGTATCCTCAAGTGTTACTGCAGACTTGATTTTTGCATCATTTAACTGTAGCTTAGTATAATCGAGTGGTCAGTTGTTAACTCAGTATTTGAGAAAAGCAGTATTTAAGAAGGCAGTATTTCCCATATTCATCAGGAAACAGGTGAACGTTTTCAAAAATGCCTTCTTTATCTCCATTGAAGGGTGAAGCTCAGAGCAGTGTAATAGCAACACAGAGCTTCTAAGTCCCATCTCCTTCCCCTAAAAGCTTGGTATAATTTTCCGTTTCAGGTATCTATTTCTCTCTAAGGAACAAAAAGACATTACCCAGTATTTCCAGAAACCTCTCTCTGGAATATTTTTTCACAAATCCAGCAGAACCCTACTTGCAGGACATGAACTCAGTGTGGTCGAGTCTCACCTAATCAGACCTCGGTGCTCGTTCCCTCTACACGAGCAGGCAGGGGTGCCTGTGCTGCCTTTGCTGGCACTGCCAGAGCTCTCTACAGCCTCCGCAGCCCCGGGATACAGAGTCCCAGTAACTCTATATGTTAAGTAATGCCAAAAATGTAAGATCACAACAAAATAAAATGTATATGCCTTCATCTGGCCCAGTTTCTTCCACTTCTCAGAGCATACTTTGGATTCCCCCTCAACACAGCTTCCCCAAATCCCAGTATTTCTCTCTATCTCTGCAGACAGTTTTCCTTCCTCTTGGTAATCATTTAGTAAAGGCTCTCACTGGTGTGAAAATGTATTCCTGTGTTCTTCTCTCCTGTGAAAATATGTTTGTGCCTTTGAATTCCCCACTAGCAAGTCTTCTGACCACCTTCCTCAGGCGAGCAGTGTCCTCCTCACCGTGCTTTGTGTCCTCCTGTCTGCAGCTCTGTGTCACAAATCAGATATTGGGGACTGATCAAGAGGGCTTTGTTGGACCCAACGATCATTGAACCATAACAATTAACCCAGCATCAAGGCCAAGAACCTTTGCTGGGCGTTGTCTCATCACAGAAGTGGAATACAACAGGGCAGGCAGCTGAGCCTCATGCCACAAATGCGCAGTCTGACCCACTTTGAGCCTCCAGTATCAAATCCATTTGCTCACAGCCAAATTTCCCAAATTGTTTCATGTTCCATGAAATAAGTTAGTCTAATTCTAAACGTCAACTACAGATTGTATTCTGCGCGCACGTATATATATGTGAATACCCAGCTCTCTCCTAAATGTCATTTACCCACTTTTAGAAGCATTCATATTCAAAATTATTCAGATTTTTCTAAGTGCCTCAGTGACAAGGAAACTTGTACTCTCATGTCAGGTGCCACTGACAATCCGAACTGCATCTGTCATTGGACTTTGTGTTGCAGTCATACGTGGCAATGGGCCGCTCTCCTCATGGGCTCTCTACGTAGCCCACAAACCGTGCTGAGCATGGGGCTCTGCTGCAGAGAAGCGAGATGAAGGACATGGTTCTAGTGGGAACTGTTTTCCTCCAAGATCTAAACTAAAGATAACTGCAAACCGTAGTCCATCTGTGCACACTGAACTTTTTGAAGCATTTGTTCTATTCTTTATTTATTGCCTCTTCAAGTAATTGAGATAAATATTGCCAAATGCAGTATGTGTAATACTGCAAAACATCGTTTCCTCCCCCTAACATTCCGTGTTACATACTGCATGCTACCAAAGCAGGAAGATCTTTTGTTCTGTGTGTACCAGTCTATCAATACAGCATCCTGCTCCACGGCTGGGGCTCTCGGTGCTGCGGTCATAAACTAACCTAGGGTCCTGAGAGGTGACACCAGAAGCCAGTTGTGCTGGCACTTATGCCAGCAGCACTCGGTAGCTCCCTCAGTAGGAACAGGATCTGATCTGGAGTTATGGAAAGCGCCTGCCATCAAGATTTACCAATAAAAGATAGAAGGAGCTCTTTTAAAGGCATAGTGCTGCACTCAAAACACAGCAGTGGTCTCAGCACAAGGCCAGAAGGATTTGGAAACTATTTCGAGTTCATTAAATACCCTTAGGAGGCAATCGCACAGTGCACGCCACGAAAATGAATGTTGACACACAGAAAGCTGATTTTACATAATGACTATTAATTGTGAAGTTCCTCCTGGGCAGTAAATGATACAACTGTAACACGGAAAAAGAGTGGTTGCTTTGGTTCCACACCCCAGCGCGTGTTTCCACAGCAGTCAAACAAACGCCGCTCAGAGGAAGGACAGCCCCCACCCACCTGCAGCACTGAACCCCACTGCTGGGGAGGGGGCTCCAGGGCACGCCAGGTGTGAACCAGCTCAGCCCCTCTGGAGGGTCACTGAAAGCCTCAGGCTTCCCATTTCACCTTAGGGTTGAGTACAACAGATTCCCGCGCTGATCTGTTCACACGGATGTATTGGCTCACTTGTTTTTTGCCTTTTTTTTTTTTTACTGATTTGGTACAATCCTTTAAAACAGGACAGCTGGAACTTCCACACATTTTTTTTCCCCTTGACCATGGCTTTTAGAAATACCCTTTTCTGATTATACTACTAAATGTTTCTCTTCATGGTCACATCGAGCCTCTTTAAGCACCTCCATCCTATTCTTCAAGTTTCTTCACTCACAAAATTCAACAACCAAAGAAGGTTTTTACGCCCAGTTGGACCTCCTGGAAAACAGGACAGCCCCCCCTGAGCTGACACTGTGACTTGCAAGTAACCCCCAGGGAGCCCCCCAAGCCCCCCGGGCTCACTGACACGACAGCTGCTCCCTACCCGCTGCGCTGTGCCCAAGCTCAGAGGGCCGCAACTCAGAACGCTCTCTGGAAAAGGACACATCCCGTCTGAAACCCACGGGTTTGTTCCTGGTAAATGGCTGCTGCTGGTTGGCAGCCTCCCAGAGCTCTCTGCTGAAAGGCACAGCTATCACTGAAACACCCGCGCTGCAACACGCCCCAACACAGAGGAGGAACCAGCGGCCACCAGCACCGCTGCCAGCGGGGTAGCCTTGGCTACCAGTGCTACTCTGAAGGGGAAAACCGCTGTATTCAGAAGAAATTGAAGAACTCCAGTAGAAACACGCATCGAGCAAGCACTCTGTTTCTGGAAGGATTTGGGCAGAAGCACACACCTCGATACAGGCACGGAGCTTAAGGGGAGCGTTTGCTGCTCCCAGCATTAGCGGAGCGCGTCCACCAGCGGCAGCGACCGCCCTCCCGGCTGCCTGAAACCAAGGACACCGAAATACCAAAAACTGATCCCACCGCTGTCCGGGTGGGACCGGCGCGTCACCTTTCTGCCTCTGGGAGCCGGGGCGGTGTCCCGCTCTCCCGGGCGCGTCCGGGCCGAGAGGCGACGCGCGGGGCCCTCTAGCGGCCGGGGGGGGCTGGGGCCATCCTCATCCTCAGCGCCGTGAAGAAGCGGCGCTGAACTGCGCCCTCCCCTAACGCCACCGTTGTTGCTACAGAACAGCGTGGCCGCCCGTTTCTGTTTAACGCACGGAACGCGGCAACAGCAACAACACCAACCCCGTAAAGGCGCACACGTGCACCGACAGAGGACCGCAGATCGAGGGCGGACAGCGCGGTGCTGCCCCGCGGCCGCTCCCGCACCGCTCCGCTCCGCGCGGGGCTGAGAGCGGCGGGAGGCGCCCATCGGCCCTTCCAGCGCGGCGGTGTCCCCGCGGGGAGAGGGAGAGGAGGGAGAGGAGGGACACGAGGGACAGGACGGACAGGAGCGAGGGAGGAGTGCCGCCGCCCCCAGCCGCGCGCTGCCCCGCGGGGCCGGGGGCGGAGGAGCGCAGCGAAGGCGCCGGGCAGCGCTCGGCTCTCCGCTCTCCGCTTTTTCGGGGGAAACGCCCCAAACTTCTCCCGCGTTCGGGCGGACAACTCGCGGGGCCGCGGCTCGACGCGGGCGCGGGGAGGCGCGTCTCCTCCCACCCCACCCCGCCTCCCTTCCTCCCTC
>WBMW01001115.1:677775-702114 GCA_013396635.1 Penelope pileata
CCGCCTGCACGGCTGCCTCTCGGAGCAGGACGTGCTGGAGGTGTGCGACGACTACGACCGGGAACGGAACGAGTACTTCTTCGACCGCCACTCCGAGGCCTTCGGCTTCATCATGCTCTACGTGCGGCACGGCCACCTGCGCTTCGTGCCGCACATGTGCGAGCTGTCCTTCTACAACGAGCTCATCTACTGGGGGCTGGAGGGCTCCCACCTCGACTACTGCTGCCAGCGCCGCCTCGACGACCGCATGGCCGAGGCGCGCCCGTACCGCGCTCCCGAGGAGCCCCCGGCGGAGCCCCGCGGTGCGGCCCGGCGGGCGCCGGCGGCAGAAGGCGGTCGGTGGCTAGAGAGAATGCGGCGGACTTTCGAGGAGCCCACGTCGTCCCTGGCCGCACAGGTGCTGGCCACCGTCTCCATCCTCTTCGTCATCGTGTCCATGGTGGTGCTGTGCGCCAGCACCCTGCCCGAGTGGCGGGCGCCGGAGAACCGCAGCGTGGAGGAGCAGAGCAGGTACACGGCGGAGTCGGGCGGGGAGCCCTCAGGGTAGGAGGATCCTTTCTTTTCCCGCTGTCCGCTCCCCGTGTGTCCCGTCCCGTCTGTCCCGCCCTCGTCGTCGTGCTCTGTAGCTGCCGCCGCAGGGCTCGGGGAGCGGCCGCTGCCCTCGCACCGCGCCCTCTCCGCTGCCTCGGGCGGTCCCGGGCCCCGCGGCCGCTGGGACGGGGGGGATCTGCTGCCCGGGGGCTCCGCGCCGGAGCGGTGCCCGTGCGGGCAGAGCGCGGCTCCCGCTCCCCGTGCGGCGGCTTGGAGCTGCCCTGCAGAGCCGCGGGGCTCCTTCCCCACAGAGAGACGGGAAATCGCGTCAGACCGTACGATTTATTTATTGATTGGGGATCACATCAGATCGAACAATGTATTCGTTTATTTGTTTGTTTATTTTGGGGGGATCAAACCTTAAGAGAACGCCGCTCTGTTCTCTTAGGGAAGACAGAGCGCGGTTCGTGCGCTGCTGTGTCCATAGAGCCCCTTCTGCTGGAGCAGCCCCAGAGCAATGGATGGGATCTGGCAGAACCCCACTCGCGGGAGCAGCTTTACCCCGTCCCCCTCTGCCACTGCTCTGTGGAGCTCCTGGGGGGCATTGCCTCATGCCCCACTGCTTGAGCGTAGCTCATGTTTACATTTCCTATAGGCAGAACACGTGTAAACACACCAAACACTGCGAAACAGTCAGAAAGCAGGGCACAGAGTCTAAGGCTCAGTCCTGAGCCTCCCCAGTCAGAACAACCCTTCTTTCCCCTCCTTGTGCCCTCAGCTCAGGGTTACATCCCTGTAACTCTGCCGAGCTCGGTACCATCGCTCCCCATCTTCTGCTCTCTAGAGAACAGTCAGCACTGCTCAGTCAGAGTTCTCTGGTGGATAACCCTCACACAATATACATTGAAGCAAACGCTCCTTGCATTTTCCACTTCACTTAAAACAGATGCAATGTTCAAGGAAAAGTTTTCAGCTTCTGCACTGCTGAGGGGGCCCTACAGTGAAACTGCAGCCTCGTCATCATGAAATTACCATCTTTTAGCACAGAGTTAATTGGAACGTGATATATTATATCTCAGCAGCCAAATTAATTCCTTGGAAAGTATTTTCATAGTTTCCATTAACTTAATGGAAAGTGCACCTGTATTTCTGTTTGTAGCTGAGCCAAAGCATTAATTGTGTGAATACAAAGAAAGCAGATATGGACTGAGAAGCTGCTGGTGCCTGCCTGGATGCAGATCTGTCAGAAGTTGCAGTTACAGGTTCTTCCAGCTAGAAAGCCTCACTTAACCTTTGTGGAGTTGCTTCAAAGCAGGGATGTTCTGGGTGATCTCTGTGTAAGACAGCAAATTGCTTGGATATCCCCAATACACAGGAGAAAATATATGTGACAGCTTTGTGTGACTTTGGCCATATCTTTGATCACATCTTTATGGTGTGGAAGTTAACAATTTTTCACTTACTGAGAGTTTAACGTGCAGATGGACAAGGCAGATGACATGCAATTTTTCTTTCATAGTGTCTTCATCTTCAAGGACGTGTGTATATGCACACATAATTTTACTCCTCTGAGTGATTGTACCCTAACCCTAACTTGTATCCCAAGTGTTGGAAGAATAAGGTCCTAAGTACTTGCGGGATATACCATATAGCCAAGCTCCTGCCAGGGTAGTGAAGGCTGATTTAAAACAGAAAGGACCGCTGCCAACAATAGGGTAAGTTGCTGTAGGACCAGCTGTAGTAGTCTGTGGAGTTATAATGAGGATAACTGTCAAAGTTGCTGTTGAACAGCTCCTAACCTTCTTGCAAAAGTCTGTTGTACGTGAACGCTCACCCAGGCTGGTTCATTTCACGTGTGTCTTAGCCCACGTGCTACCTCTGCGCATTAATCAATAGCAATTTAATGGCAAACACACTGACATCAGATACAGATGTGTTCTGCCTGTCCACAGCTTGTCACCTCCCCAGGTGGCCTTGTCCTCCTACAAGAGCCACTCCTTTCCTGACTGTGCGTGCTGCATCACGACTGAAAAGCCTGCAATATCTGGAGAGAAGGAGTGAGCTACCATTGCTTCTGAGCAATCCAGTTAAGTTGCAAGTACTTAGACTTGCCAGAGGATTTGACCTAACGTGTGGCTGTCATCTGACTTTATTTCATTTACATTTCCTTAGGTTTTCAAAACCTGAGCAGTTTACCTGCAAGTCTGACTGTAGAAATTGCACAGGAGTGCATGGAGTTGTGTGCTCTGGCAATACCGCCTGTCTTCAGTGAGAGTGCTTGCAGAAACCTGCCGCCAGTTCCTGGTCCATCTAAAAGTGTGAAGCCAAATTCTGTCTTTTGTTTATTAAGCAAGGTATCTCACTGAAATAAAGAAATTCTATATAACACGATAATTTTTTTTTGTCAAGATAACTGTGACATTACTGCTGTATGGAAGTGGGTTTTAACATATGGCACTGAATTACCAGTACAAAGACTTTCCATTATCCTAAAAACATATTTCAAAAGCTTTTAGAAGTGAAAATTGAATGGGCTTATCTAAAACTCCTTAGAATGGAGATCTTGGATGCAACTGACTATTCAAATCAGTATCAGCCAATGCTTAGAAGAGATGAGCATTACCTCAGGAAATTCAGCTACCCTAAAATCTCGCTGATATTTTCAGTCTCTCATAGATTTACCGACAAAAAACAACTGTCCTTTCCTCAGCATTACGTTACTTACGGCTTGGAAAGGTGCCACGTAAGGAATTTCTGTGGCTGAACTGAGGTAACCATCCTCAGAACCAGTCAGGGCAGCTGTAGTGAAAACAGCTCGACCAGGGCATCTCCCCCTTATCTGGACATTGCTCCTAGAGGCGAGCTGGTAACTAATTCCATAAGTTACAAAATCAGCCTCTTCAATGAGGTTTGCAGTAAGGGTTACTACTGCTACCAGTTAATACCAGCTGTGTTTATTTTTTATGATTATACAAACACCATTTCACCAGAAGAGGAATTGAGTCTGCCAAGCTTTTCCCGTATCTTTCTCAGAAACCCTTATGTTGTTATGACTTTTCATTGTGACCGCCCTGTCAAAGGGTGAACAGCGTTTGTCTGTTTCTGGTCCTTTGCAGCAACACTCTTTAGAGGGCAACAGAGAACTCCAAGGCTTTTTAAGGAGAGGGATGGAGAATCTGACCTCTGAATTTCACAGATCTCAGGGGCACTGACAATATAATTCCCTGGTTTGCAGAGGCATTGCCTTGCCCAGGTCCATGTTTAAGATGAGCTATTAAAATTTTCTCGCAGTTTGTGATTTTGCTCTCTTGGCATGTTTCGCTTACCAGAACTAAAGATTTGCATCAGATTTGCTGTTTAGGAGCAGACAGCAGGGACACCTGTTTCCCTTCTGCTGCTCCTGGCAATTTCAAGTCATCTTTGCTCTCATCTGAACTATGCCAACAGGTGCATACTGAGAGTCTCTGATCACGGGCTCATCCATAAACTGATCGGAAGCACAATCTTCTGGGGAGAGTGTGATTGGAAGCCATTTGAAGCTGCTTGACTGAAAGCCAGTACAGCTCTATCTACCTGTCTTTCAACTATTTTTCTAGGAATAAATGAATAGCTAGGTGGCACAAAAAGAGGCTGTTGCCCCTTTTCCACTTAAGATTAAATTGATACTGAAATAATCCCTCAGTTGTCACGCATGTGTGATTGCTGTGTTGTTAGGCAAAAGCAGTTAAACACAGTACCTTCTCCACGCAGCATTTCTCAACGGATGACAGTCAGCTTTTTTCACGTCTGCAAAACATCAGCTTAGAAAGTTACATGTGAATTTTAGAGGCACAGAAATCATTATTTTAGAACATCCAAATGTTCACGTCCAACACCTGCTTGTAGAAATAAGAAATTTCTTATTGGGGAAGATCTAACCATGTTTTTGCCTAAAAGTAGGCTGAAGGTAATGAACAGAACTACATGTCTAATTTAAAAACACACATGCAGGTTCTTCTTGTGAATTTGAGAGATTTTTGAAAACTTGAGGTAACTCAAAGAGTGGACATGCATCACTCCCTGGATGCAGGGGAGCCTTAACAACCTCACTGTGCTGCCCCTGTGTTCCAAATAGGTGGTGAAGATGCTGAGGACCCCAGGGCTGGGATGTCAGCCATTTCCTGTGAGCCAGGAAGCACTGGCCCCTTCCCCAGGGCGTGCTGGTCATTACATCTACCCACAGGGGGCAGGCACCAACCAGCATTTCATGCATCCAGAGAGATTCCTGCTCCCGAAGCGGGGACAGAAGGGAAAAATGCCAGCAAAACTAGTTGTTCTGAGGCCCTTGCTCTACAGTTTGTAGGCAGGCAGAAATCCTGTTGATTTCAAAAGGATTAAAAAAGACTTTTTGCTGAAATGACTAGGAGTCTTCCTGAGCAAGAACTGGATCTTTCTGTCTACTGCTTGGATGTTTTTCAGGTTAAGTGGAAATAGGCTTTAGCAACAATTTAACAAATCAGTGCGGACAGCCTTTAATCCTGTCATATACTGTCTTTAACTGTATCATGTTTTCCTCATGTGTCCTGTTGATGTGTATGTTTTATTTACAAGCTTAATCAGTAATAGTGCCACTAATAAATATTTTGGGGAGATTTCAACTGACTCACAAGGGAATATTAAAGTATACAAATTGACATGTTGGGCCAGAGCGTAATACTAAGATGAAATAATTTACAACATTATAATACTAGAAAAAATCATATTGTAAAACTAGTCCTGTTAGTGATCGAAAAAATTTTCAAGCAGTTTAACTGAGTGTACGTACAACTGCCTATTCCAAAAGGAAGTTATCAGATGGAAAAGAAAATTAAACTGACTGGATTACGGCGGGAGCGAGGCTCAGAAAGGCTTTATTGTCAGTTTATGGACAAAAGACTCATTAAAGCAATCTTGAAAACCTGTTCAGTACTGAGAGGCTTACAATTTCTTGGGAAAAAAAAACCCACCCTCTTTCATGTACTTAGGTCCAGGCCAATGAACAGTGTGTGCAGAAATAACCTATAACTAACTAAAAATTAGGACTTAGTATTCTCTCTGGTCGTTCAGATTTTGTGGGGAGTCTTCAAGCAAACACTTCACGGGCTTGTTTTTAATTTCCTGTCTCCTTTTTGAGTACCACCTATTTTGAAACTGAATTGACAAAACAAACAAGCACCAAACCAGAATAGGTACTACATTTTACCAAATAAAGCTCATAGTTTAATTATATAGCTTCAGATGCTAAAGCAGTGTATTATTTCAGGGACAGTCTGTCATGTGAATATGCAGCAATATTTTAAGACTTGATCACAGGAGATACAGTAACTTTAGTCTTTCTAGTGAATTTTAGTTGGCCTTAACTTGGTATTAAATTATTTTAAGGACTTAATTTTGGTTTTCTTTTTAGATACTATTTCTCCATTAATAAGGATATAACTTGGTTATAAAGATAAATCACTATAAGGGAGGGGGAGACTTGATTTGAAAGTGGAAACACAGTATGTAGTGCCCTAGCTTTCCCACCTCGTCAGAGGTTTCTGGTTGTGCTCACCAAATCACTTACTCACTTAGTTGATTTATTAGGACCGCTGAAATCAATCTACAAATGCAAAAAAGAGGGAAAAGAAAGGAGGAACAACATGTTTCATTTGTGCCTAAGTGGTAGGAAAAGACCCTTCTTTGCCACCTCTCAAGCCAGAATTTGTGCAATCGATGAGAAGAAAGGATAGATTAAAAAAAAGTGGAGAAATGGAAGTGCAATATGCTGTCAAGCAGAAGTAATGCATCTCCACTATTTTGATATTGCTTTGTCATTTTGCGTCAGTGAGGTTCCTAAGCTCTCTTGCAGTCTACAATAAAAGGATCTCCAGCCCTTCCTACTACAGTATATTTGACTTACGGTATCCCTTGTGCTAAGGACTGCTGGAGTAAAACAATGGTTTCATTACATTTCATCTAACATGGATTTTTACTTGCACAACTATTCCCCAAAGTTATATCAGACCACTGAATCAATACTGAATCATAAAGATAACTTCTACTGAATCACAACCATCAGGACCTAGCTTCCTCAAAGCCCGACTCAGAGATAACCTACCTAATTTGGGATAAAATCAAGGAATTACATCTTTGTTGTTTTAGGAGCATCAGGAGGAAATACCAAGTGAAGCAGCTTTAAATTGGAAAATTAAGAACGACTTTTTCATTTAAATGCTCCATGTCATAGGTCTCAGGCAGGACAATCAGATAAATCTCATAAGATGGAATGGAATGGAGTTTGTTGGAATTGTAGAATATTCCTGGCTGTAGATTTATTTCCAGCTACAATTTTTCTTGTAATAATTCTATGAGATCTGAAGTAGCCAATTTAGAAGCACATTCAGCCTTTATCAGTTTGTTCATTACCATGATCGTGATGTTTCGCTGCTTTTACTAAAGAAAGACATATGCTAAAGACATATTACTAAAGAAAGACATATCTAGTCATGTATGTAAAAACGACTGAAGTGAATTTACCCACTTTGATGTTTTTTCTTGATTTTTCAATGTGAAGTAATGATGATTCACTTTCGTACAATAACTTTCATACATTCTGTACTAGACTTGTTTAGAAGGTGCTATGATCTGAACTTTCATTTTAAAACCAAAATGGGATCTGACATAGTTACCACTCACTGTCATTATTAACAGAAACACTACTACCTTCAAAAGCTTAATTTTTAGAGAACACATAATTCTTAAGAGAAAGCTATTTTTGAAATTCATAGGTCCTTACATCAGAAGTTGCTAACATGAACAAGTATTTAAAAGCCCTTTGTTAAGAAAGGTCTCTTGCTTACAGGACTTTCACTGTTATTTGTGAAACAAGAATAACGGTCGTAACAAGGCCTGTGGTTGGAATTAGTCTACCTTATGAATTGATGTCTATTGACTATCACTGTTGCCTCTACTTTTTAGCATAAAACTAGAGCAAACAAAGGAATAAAATGAAATTAATGAAACAAAAGTTCAGCATATGAAGCTTTCCTGAAAGTTATAGTCTGTTAATATAATTACAGTAGTTACAGAAGAATTTGTCTTTCTAGCAGGCCATTGTCTTAATAATAACAACAGATTTCAGAAATGGTAAAAATATATATATATGCAAAAGTGTTAAGGAAACAAAACTTTGTTTTAAATGACACTTGAATTATTACTTATAAATCATTACTGTTTCTACAGACAGTACCTTATTAGGATTCTCCCCTGTATAAGAAAGACAGGGACCTCCTGAAAAGAGTCCAGCGGAGGGCCACAAAGATGATCAAAGGCCTGGAGCATCTCCCCTATGAGGAGAGGCTCAGTAAGCTGGGTCTGTTCAGCCTGGAGAAAAGAAGGCTGAGAGGGGACCTGATCCATGTTTATAAGTATCTTAGTTGCGGGAGGCACATGGAGGTGGGGAACCTCTTTTCGGTGGTCAGTGGGGACAGGACAAGGGGCAATGGCCTTAAGCTGGAGCACAGGAAGTTCCGCACCAACATGCGGAAGAACTTCTTCACGGTGCGGGTGACGGAGCACTGGAACAGGCTGCCCAGGGAGGTTGTGGAGTCTCCTTCCCTGGAGATATTCAAGACCCGCCTGGACGCCTACCTGTGCAACCTGCTGTAGGGAACCTGCTTTGGCAGGGGGATTGGACTCGATGATTTCTTGAGGTCCCTTCCAACCCCTGCAATTCTGTGATTCTCTGATTCTGTGATTCTGTGATCCCAACAGTAGGAAAAACTGAAATGTAGCATTTTCAAGTCTCTGTTCTCAGGTCACTTTGATGTCAGACCGGTTGGTAGAGATGGCACTGGTGAGTAGCTTTTTCCTTGCACAAAAAGTTGGTGAAAAAAGATAAACAAAGGAAAGAAGGAAACGCTAACTCCCATTCCCTCCCATATTAAACAAGTGAGCACAGACTGAGTTCTTAATTCGGTAGTATGTGGACAACAGTTATTGAACAATTGCAAAGCAACTTTATCTTCTGTTTCTACCTTCCAGTGTTTCAAGCTGAGAATGTTCTCAAGTCTCATATTCTAGGACTCAAGAACATACTGAAATCACTCTCTAGGACAGCAGTGCTTTCTTTTATCAAGGCAACTATTTGCATTTGGCAAGAAGATGTTTTCGCCTGTTGGTTTGCTTACCTTGACATTTTGCCGCGACACAGTTTAGGGGGAGTTACATTTCAAAAAAAGTAAAAAAATTCAATAATGCTGAGCATAGAAGGACACAAGCTTATTACTTCGGTACTATGCGTACTCAATGGAAAAGAATAAAATACCATATGTATTTAATGTTGATACTATAAAGTCTTGAATACAGTTCTAGGTAAGCCCATGTGGGATGCAACTAAGACTGGTTTCAGCTGATTCTTAGAGAGTCAATTTGTATGAATTATCTCATGTAAAAGCTGATTTTCACGTACTCCATCTTCAGGAAAGATGTGGAGCTGTTGGAGAGGGTTCAGAGGAGGGCCACAAAGATGATCAGAGGGCTGGAGCACCTCCCCTATGAGGACAGACTGAGGGAGCTGGGCTTGTTCAGCATGGAGAAGAGAAGGCTGCGGGGGGACCTCATTGCAGCCTTGCAGTATTTAAAAGGAGATTATAAACAGGAGGGGAACCAACTTTTCAAAAGGGTAGACAGTGATAGGACAAGGGGGAATGGTTTTAAGCTGAAGGAGGGAAGGTTTAGATTAGACATCAGGGGGAAGTTCTTTACTGAGAGAGTGGTGAGGTGCTGGCACAGGCTGCCCAGAGAGGCTGTGGATGTGTTGATGATGACCCTGAATGTGTTCAAGACCAGGTTGGATGGGGTCCTGTGCAACCTGATCTAGTACCAGATCTGGAAGTTGGTGGCCCTGCCTGTGGCAGGGGGGGTGGAACGTGATAATCCTTGGGGTCCCTTCCAACCCAGGCCATTCTATGATTCTATGATTCAACACATTGCCAGCCCTTGGCATTCCTAAGTGGACCAGGCCTCACAGATTATGCTACCCATTGGCATTGGTGGCACACCATTTTCTGTAGGGTTCCAGATTTTGTAGGCCTATTTGTCCAATGTTAGGATGGGAATATATAATACACAGAAAATGATCAATGAATGAGTTCTTAGCAGAGATCAATTTAAACTCCTCACTAGATCCTAAAATTATTTGCTAAAATCTGGTGTTTTATGCTCAGAATAAAAATAATGTGACTTTCTGTTTGTCATTTGTGAAGGTCTGAATGTCAATTTGGTAATGTCCATGATAAAAAAATAAAAAAATAAAAATTAAAAATTAAAAAACACAAAAACAAAAACCCTCTACTAAAGCCCTTCCACAGAACATAAATGCTGTACTTTGTTTCTTTTGACAGGATAATTGAAGCTATCTGCATAGGCTGGTTCACTGCAGAGTGCATTGTGAGGTTCATCGTTTCGAAGAACAAGTGTGAGTTTGTTAGAAGACCTCTCAACATCATTGATTTACTGGCAATTACTCCTTACTACATCTCTGTTCTAATGACAGTTTTTACAGGGGAAAATTCACAGCTCCAGAGGGCTGGAGTCACCCTGAGGGTCTTAAGAATGATGAGGATTTTTTGGGTGATTAAACTGGCTCGTCATTTCATTGGCCTTCAAACACTTGGTCTGACTCTGAAGCGTTGTTACAGAGAGATGGTGATGCTCCTTGTCTTTATCTGTGTTGCTATGGCAATTTTCAGTGCACTTTCCCAGCTGCTTGAAAATGGGCTGGACTTGGGAACAAAGAATAAGGATTATGCCAGCATCCCTGCTGCCTGTTGGTGGGTGATCATCTCTATGACCACAGTTGGTTATGGTGACATGTGTCCCATCACAGTACCAGGAAGGATTCTTGGAGGAATCTGCGTGGTTAGTGGCATCGTGTTACTAGCCTTGCCAATCACTTTCATTTATCATAGCTTTGTGCAGTGTTACCATGAGCTCAAGTTCCGATCTGCTAGGTACGGTAGAAGCCTCTCTGCTGAATTCTTAAACTGACCCAACTTGAGTTCCGTTGTAGTTACTTGCTAAGCTTTGTCTTAGAAGAGAATGGTGGAAAGTCCCTTCATGTGTCCTCCTTGACTGGATGGTCCTATGGAACAACATTCTCGCCCGCCTGGAGAAAGCCCGTCACCATTCAGACAGGAAGGATGGCTACCTACTTTGGGCACCTTGCAAGGAGAGAGAGTGATGTTTCAAATTTGAGAGAACAAAATGACAAAAGAGGATTCAGAAGTCCTCAACCAGACCAGTTTGGTCTTCAGTTTGCCTTTCCACACAAAAGCAGAACAAAAAAATGGACTTAACACTGAAGTCCATCATTCCCATTATCTTATTCAGAGCAATGTGCAGCAGAAGCTTTTCAAAGATTCCAAAAATCAAATGGTCTGAAGAGGCACTGATACCTTCTTGCCTGAAGTATCTCCACTTCTAACCCAGATAACCAAATTAAATACTTGAAGAATCACTGCTTCTTTTGAGCTTCACAATTCAGTACAGCTGGTCATGTGACTCAGGAAAGATGGAGAATATAGGTCTCCAGGATAAAAATCTTGAGGCCTGATTCTGATCTTTGATGAAGCACACAAATTTTCTGTAAAAAACAGTGAAGTCAGTGGCATTGCTCTGAATTTACAATGGTAGAACTAAAAAGAGTACGTGCAGCTCTGAATGTTGTAGCAAGGACTTCCTTAACCACAGTTTCTTCTCTGGAACCAAGTCTTTAACAGAAGTGTTGTACTTTATAAAGATCAGCATAAAAATTCAGGCATTGATAAATGTATTTTCGGGTATTTTAGTGGGGGAGCTATCCAGATTTTATATATGCTCAGTTCGTTCACCTGAAGTTACATATTCATACGCATTTTTTTTCCATTTAATTAAACAATTATATATCATAGTGAAAGCTCTCTAAGATGAATTATAAGATTCCATCACTTGCAACAATCTGGAGAAAGCAATGGAAAACAAAAGTAGCTTCTCCCTGTCAAATGAGACTCTTCATCATCTTTAAATTCTGCAATCCTTAACAAAGGATACACTTTATGGACATTTTAAAAATGATTGTAAAAAGCCCAAAAGATATCAAAAAAAGTAAAGTATAGAAGTGTAAGTTATACTTGGCAAAAGGGAATATTCTCCAATGTAACTAGAAAATTAAAATGAATCAAGTTAGGTTCTGAAATACTGTTCACTACATTTCTTGTGTAGTACTGCTAAATAGCCTTGTTCTGTATAATTCTGAAAAGCTGCTTTGTAGAACTGTGCAGTTGCATATTAAAACACATTTAGGTACAGCTTTACAAATTTGGGTACCAGTAAACATCAGCGGGGAACCTTATTACTAACCTGGAAGTTCAGAGTCATCAGCCTAATTGAATTTGGTGTGCTTGCCTGAAAATAATGCATTTATTATTACTGTGCTGTAGAGGCATCTTTTATATATGTATTTGTTAACAGCTTTAGAAATAAAATGAGTACCACCAAGAAATTGCATCTCTGGAACTGCTCACTCAGAGAGAAGTATCACGTTGGCCAGTGACTGGTATGTTGAAGGCTCTACCCTGAAAGAGCACTCAAGACTTGAACAACTCATTAGCATTTTAAGTGGTCTTAGTCTTAAAGTAGTCTTAATGAATTACATTGAAAATAGTTTTTCTGAAGACTGGAAAAGAGTTTTAGCAGCTTTCTCGCAGACAAGCTTGACTTTTCCTGTGGTGGTTTTTAAAGAACACATTGTGAATTAATGTTACAGACATACCTCCATTTCTCGCCACTGACATGTTCTGGTATTCAGGCGGTCAGCTCTAAAGTTTCCTATTCTGCTATATTTATGCCATCTGTATTTAAGTTACGTAGTTCAGGAATGTGCTCTTGTACCCACAGAGAGGTGAATATCAGTTAAGCAAAAAATTCTTAGGTGAGATTCACAGCTGACGTTATCTAAGCAAGTAGTGACTTCAGAGACACTCAGATGTTTTACACCAGCGGAGATGCTGGCTCTGTATTTCTGCATGTGTACCTATATATATCCTGCATATATTATATATTATAGTCAGCTGAAATGTTTTCTCCTTCCTACAAAAAAATTCCTCCTTGACAAAATTGATATTTCAAACTTAAATCCAAACACAGCTGTTTGAAGAAAATGACATTTTCATCTTCTAATGAAAAGTTTATTTTGACGGTATCAAAAAAATCCCATTTTTGAGGAGAAAACTTCTATTTTTTGAACTTCTCCAATTTTTTTCCATTAAAAATGGAAAAAACGCCACCCATTTAAGAACTTTGCCTTACAGATTTTCGTATGTTATTTCCCAACTATTAATGCTTGGGAAAAATACCACTAAAAGTCCTTAAAACCTACTTTGTCTTTAGTTCACGTATTGTATTTAACCAAACCAACACTCTGAGGTAGAACCTTCCCTCCCACAAAATGCCCCACCATCAGGATGACAATTGTTTGAAATCAGTCTACAATGCAAATGTCCGTGAAAGTATGTTGCAATCTTGATTTCAAGACAAAAAACGCAATGCAATGCTACCATAAATCTAACTTTTAGATGCCTGTACAAAGGAAAAAATACAAATGAATGCACATGTTAACCTGTGAATACCAATTTGCATCATGAATCATTTTGTATAAGCAATTAAGTACAGGAAATTTTCAAAGATGCACAGATCCAGGCTGTATCTAGTACACAAAATGTTTGATACTTTATGAATTGTTTTCCAGCTAACGAACCCCTTCCCCTGTGTAAAAATAATTGTGTAAAGGAATAAGTCTGTGGAGATTATATACTTTTTTTAAACAGCTTATGTTCAATTTTTGTATGGCAAAACATGGACAGAATGACCTTATGTATTTTTAATTTCAGTTACAATAAAATAATATTTTGAAACCGTTCTCTTTATAAGCCCACTAAGAAGAGATACTGTTGGGTTGGGGTTTGTTGTTTGTTTGTTTCTTTATTTCTGTTTTGTTTTTGCTGCTTTCTTATATTTATCAGCATGCAAACTTTAGTTTCCTTAGAAACCAAGTTGAAGTAACACGATCTCAATGGTAACCTTAAAACAGAATTTTATACTAAGTAATTAAGGTTCCTGATTTTTAGCAGTATGTGTTACATCATTTTCAATGGACCAGTGTTTTTTGTTCAGTGAAACTGTTAAAAAATATATATATATGTTTGTGGTCAAAAGTAAGGACATCTTTGAACAGATGAAACTTTTACTGAAAGCGTACTCAAGAGCATGTTTTATGCAGCCATCGGGTGCAGTGCTTTCTTTCAAAATACAGCACGTCAAAGCCAAATGAGGACAAACTGGCTCGTTTCTAATATTTGCCAGTTTGAATCCAATAGAATAAAAATATTTAATGGATGGCACCTTGTTGATTGTTAGAAACATTTACAGTTGCAAGAAATTAGATAAAATACACATATAATAAAACTGGGGATACATGAAGACAACTTAAATAATTGTGACCCAGTCTTTCTGTTCATCTAAAGCTAAACCAATGTCAATGAATTTTGAACTGCCGCTATCCATCTTCATGACAGCAGAGGTTAATTGCACCTTACAGCAGATCAAACTTCAAGTTTGATCCTTACGACTGACCTACTGGGAACTGTATATTGGCTGCAGTCCTTCAAGGTACTCAGAGCCACTTAAATGCTTGATCATTACTGAAATCACTGGAACTGAAAGCTGCCCACAGTACATCTATCTTCCTTCTACAGTTCTACACAGAGCATCATCCTCAAAATTGCAAAGAACAGATGATTACCTCAAAAGAAATTAAGCTATGAAATGGTATTTCTTTTATGAACATCTGTAAAAGAAACCCAAACCCAATTAATTTGATCAACTGGTGACTTATATCAGCATAAGGATCAGTCATTTAAATACGTGATATTCACTCTTACTGCACAGTGGTTGATCCCACTGTACACAGCAGCAAGTCTGAAGATAAAAATCCCATGTGCCCATCTTGATAGCTATGTATTTAAAGGAAAACGTACTTGGTTTTATGTTGTATATGAAGTTTAGTCCCCATAAAGGAATCAGTCATTAGCTTTTTTAGTGTTCAACCCTGCTGTTTCAGAAAGAAAACTCAGGCCCTTATGGGTTCAAATCACTTGTCTCTTCCCTCTGGGTAATGATGAGAAAACCTTACAAGCCCTGAGAGCCTGCCAGAAGTGGCAATATATACACAGCAGACACTGAATTCCATAGTCAAAGCAGAGACTCTCCCCTGGGCCAGCAAGAGGAACAAGGTCTGCTGTTCTCTGAATTTTCTTCCACATAAGAGGTTCAGGATGAAACTACCAATTAAAATTCTGGCCCTTTGAGATATCTTGATGCTTTTATTATTATCCTTCCAAATGTACTTCTAAGATGTTTGTCAAAAAACAACATTAGCTCTGTGTAGCAAAGAAAGATTATATTGCTTTATAAAAAAAATAGTCACTGATTTTAGAAAATTCTTCAGAAAACACTGTTTTTTTTTGTAAAAGAAAATGTATGCTTCAGTATACAAGACACTAGTTCTTGCTATATAAAACAGATCCCTGTTTCTAGTAAGGAGACTTCCTTAAGTGAGAAAGGTCTTCTGGCTTTGCAAGAATTACAGCAGTTCACATTAGATGAAAATCTGTCCCAAAATATGTGGAAGAAGCAAAAAAACCACCACTTATATAGTAGAAAACTAATATGATCTTTCTAATATGCCTCTGAAGTGCAACACAAAGTAAGGAGTATCTTTTACAGATGATGTAATAGGATGAGCATCAAGAAGGCTGCATGGGGAGCAAGCACAACTGACAGTATGCTTGACAAGAAATTTTAAGAGCCACAGAAGATGAATAATATAAATCTTTGGTCAAATTAATAAAATATGAATGTTTGCAACTACGTGTCAGACTCCTTTATTCTTTACAACTCAAAGGTTTATAATTTTCTAGAACATTTATATATCATTTGCTTCTCTGTAAAGAAAAATGTAGTATATTATCATTTGGAAATGTAATTAATATGTTTTCTTGATGTGAACACAAAACTAGATGCCTAAAATCGCAAAATAAAATGTACTGCTTTTGTGAAATACTCCATGGGCAAGGAGTTAAGACAAACACATTTAACTGTATAAAAAGTTCTATTTTTAACAAATGAATTCTGTGGCTGTTCTGTTGGTATTGCACCATGGCAAAAACTTTCTTCCCTTAACAAATTTTGGCCAGTGAGAAGTTTGTCATTTAGAACCTAGAAGCCTTATTGAACAGAAAATCTGAGTATTTAATACACGAGCTACTGTGAGACAATTATAAACAAACCTACACAGGGTTATTCTGCTCAACAACAGCAACTGAATATCATTATAATGATGTCTAACTGCACTTTCAGCAAGTTTGCAGATGACACCAAGCTATGTGGCGTGGTCGACACACCTGAGGGACGGGATGCCATCCAGAGAGACCTAGACAGGCTCAAGCAGTGGGCCCAGGGGAACCTCATGAGATTCAGCAAATCCAAGTGCAAGGTCTCACACCTGGATTGCTGCAACCCTTACTATGATTACGAGCTGGAGGACAAAAGGACAGAGCACCGCCACGCCAAAAATGACTTAGAGGTACTGGTGGATGGCAAGCTGGACATGAGCCAGCAATGTGCCCTCACAGCCCAGAAAGGCAACCGTATCCTGGGCTGCATCAAAAGCAGCATGGCCAGCAGGTTGAGGGAGGTGATCCTGCTCTGTGGTGCTGAGACCTCACCTGGAGTTCTGCATCCATATGTGGAGTCAGCACAGGAGAGACAGGGACCTGTTGGAGCACATCCAGAGGAGGGCCACTAAAATGATCCAAGGGATGGAACACCTCCCCTACAAGGACAGGCTGAGAGAGCTGGGACTGTTCAGCCTGGAGAAGAGAAGGCTCCGGGGAGACCTGAGAGCGTCCTTTCAGTATCTAAAGGGGGGCTGTAAGAAAGAAGGGGACAGACTCTTTAGCAGGGTCTGTGGTGACAGGACAAGGGGAAGTGGTTTCAAACTAGAAGAGGGGAGATTTAGGTTGAATATATAAAAAAAGGTTTTGTTTTGTTTTGTTTTTTTTTACAATAAAGTAACAGGCTGCCCAGAGATGCGATGGATGCCCCATTCCTGGAGACATTCAAGGCCAGGCTGGACTGGGCTCTGAGCAACCTGATCTAGCTGTAGATGTCCCTGTACATTGTTGGACTAGGTGACCTTTAAAGGTCCCTTCCAACTCTAAGGATTCTATGATGATGATAATTACAGGCAACAGAACTGTAATAAAAAAAATAAAAGTCATGCAGCACGTGTTATTCCTTGGGGATTATTTAGAAGAAAAAAACTAGAACAACTGATTGAATTTGGCTTCAAGTTCAATGTAATGTACTTATATTCATAGTTCTGAAGTTTCAAAGCAACCAGGAGGCTCCCCAGTGTAATGCTTGCGTTGTTGTGGCTCCTGGTAGGAGCTAAAGGGACCGAGCAAGCAAAGCAGGGATGCACTCTGGTGATTTGTTAAGTGCAGCCATTTCAAGTGTACTTCCAAAAAAAAGCACAACTGATGTTCTTTAGAAAAAGTTTGACTATTTTAAGAGATTTGTGAATTATCAACTACTCTGGCATAAGCCCACTAGATTGTTAAGAAAATGAACACTTTGTGTTCTGTAGCATGAACACTACTAATCTGTTGAGTCTGCTATACTTTTAAGTACTCAAGTACAATTCCTCTCCCTCCCCCTCCATTTCAGAGTTGCTCACACAGGATGCAGCATTTAGAAGATGATTGTTCCTACATTGCTAAAGACTTTGTCATCTGTACTGGCTGTGCACAGCCTCGAGCCATGACTTTGTTGCTAGGGTTTAATTTTTGAACTGGATGTCAGTTGAATCATTTGATGGAAAGCTATGAACAAGTAAAACTGGGGCCATTTATGTGAATAGCACCTTGAATCCTTGATGCTATCTATATAAGGATGCTATTGTATAGACGCTATAGAAGTGAAACATTCCAAACACTGTATTCTTTAAGTACAGTCAAGCAGAGGGCCACTGAAAGGAAAAGCATTGGTAACAAAATTATTTCAGTAAAAAATAAATTCAAACCTAGAAGCATGAATTCCTGCCAGAGAGTCTTGCTTATAGCCCTCAAATTTATTCGGATTCCTTGAGTATCCCTGCCTTTGTTTGCAGTGTCTTTAGGCTGTACCTGCTGGGTACAAACAGAGCCTGTAGGTCACAACAGCTTTTAATTCCACTGCTTGTTTTCTTAAACTTTCTCCTTTTGCCTGATCCTCACTCAAGGAGCATTAAGGTTAAACATCAGCATTCCATGACTGAGGCAGCTTTGCCATTTCTTCATATAGATTGTCCCAATCACATCTGAAATGCCATTCAACCCCAGATTAGATAGCTGAGAGCAAATCTGCATACATTTCTCTGCGTCAGCGTAGGATAAAAAGCTCTCCTCCCCCACAATAAGTGTCACGTATAATGGGAAGAAACAGTCATGCAAAGCAAAGCAGTAAGTCATGCAAAGCTTTTACAAAGCAAGACAAAACATCCTAAATCATCCATGTCCTACCCTTCATTTACAACCTTAACGTGGCATCTTGCATCCTGCAGCCCATTCACATCCACTCATACCTCTGCAGTAAAGCTCACCTACATGCATTTGGCCACCTACCTGCATGCTGCACCTGCCACCACTAGCTGACCTGGCAGCCGAATAGGTATTGCCAATGGGATGTCCATGTTGCCAATCTGTAGTATCAGAGACAAACAGAATATCCTGAGTTGGAAGGGACCCTCAAGAATCACCGAGTCCCATTCCTGGCTCCACATAGGACCACCCAACATTCAAACCCTATGCGTGACAGAAGTGTCCAAATAATTCTTGAACTCCGGCAGCTTGGGGCCATGGCCAATGCCCTGGGGAGCCTGTGCCAGCACACAATCACCCTCTGGTGAAGACCCGAATCCTAATCCTCACCCTGACCCTCAACTGGTGCAGCTTCATGCCATTCCCTCAGGTCCTGTCACTGTCACCAGAGAGCAAAGATCAGCGCTGCCCCTCCGCTCCCCTCATGGGGAAGCTGTAGGCTGCCATGGGGCCTCCCCCCTCAGCCTCCTCTGCTCTGGACTGAACAAGCCAAGGGACCTCAGCCACTCATACATCTTGCCCTGTATCCCTTCTCCATCTTCATAGCCCTCCTTTGGATGCTCCCTAATAGTTTTATGTCCTTCTTATACTGTGGCATCCAAACCTGCACACAGTGCTCAAGGTGAGGCGGCACAGTGCAGAGTGGAACAATCCCTTCCCTCACTCAGCTGGCCGTGCTGGTTCTGGCTCACCCCGGGGTGCAGTTGGCCCTTTTGGCAGGCAGGGCACACTGCTGGCTCTGATTCAGTCGTTACCTCTATTTTTTTTGGTTGATTACTCTAAGCTGTTGTTCCTACCAAGTATCTCTACAGCAAGCCCAGAACAGTGAATGTCCACTGGCCAGTCCCTTTCCACCAGCATGCAACAGAGCAATGCTAACAGCAACTGACAGCCTCAGAAACTGGTAGGCTTTCACTTGGTGTTACAGATCCCAGTTTAAGATAGATGTGAGGAATCATGACTTAACATTCCATGGCTTGGGGATTTATCACTGCTTAGAGGATAAGATTGCAGTGCAAACTGGAAGAATGTCGCAGAGAGCAGATGGAGGAGTGACTGATGAAAAAAGGAAATGGAGTAGAGGGACAGGCAGAGGTTAAAAACACTACCTCTAACAGTGCAAAAGGCTCTGTGACAGTTATGAAGACCTTTCTAAAACCAACTCATCAAATAACAGACAATGCAGATAATTCCCAGACCCTAAACCCAACAGGGCTTGACTGTGCTTTCCAGTCCTCTTCCCCTTCACTGCTACTGTCCTGCCATGCCCTCCTTGAAAACAGATCTCTGCCTTCCTTTGCTAGACTTTTTCCATCCAAATCCCTTCCTCTTTGGTTCTTACTCTTTTCATAGCTGCCCCATTTTCTTTCTGCCACCAGCTGCACTGGCAGGCCTCTGTGCAAGTACCAAATACTTCTGAAATGGTGCCAGCCCACCACCTGCTTTCCTATCCTGCCCATTCTTTTCTGCCCTACTGTCTTCTCTGAAGGTACATACTTACACAAATCAAGTGCCGTACCTCTCAAGGAACTCTGTTAAAAAGCAGTTCTGCAGTCCACTCATTCCTTGTAAGCTTTGCTAAGAAGAAACACTTTCATCCCTAGCTTCAGGTTACATAGTGTGACAATTCGTATTGCCAAATTTGTGATCTACTTCCCTCTAAACATCTTGTGGAAGTGTCTACCTACAGAAGCAACCTCTCAGATCAGAGAGAAGAGAGTCTGGCACCATCTCATCCCATCCAGCAGTCGTCTCTCTTTCCATTGGCTGCTAATGACTTCCAAAGAAACATATGGCATCAACAGTAAGGAGAAACAAGGACTGGATTGTGCGGGATGCAACTCAAAATACACACAAAAGTGAATAAAGGGCTTTGACTTAAAGGCTCAGAAAAGTCCCATCTCTCTTTGAGATGAGTGCTGTAAATTTCCACGAAAATGTAGCAATGTAGCATCTCAGCACAGAAAGTCCCCACCCTAGCTTTTAATCGTGAGAGCTGATAGACTAAACATAACCTGTTGCTGCTCACACAGGCTCAAGTTGTGGTCAGCACATCAGCCAGCTCCTTGCACTCCAGGCTAATGGTAACATGCAACAAATGCTGCTGTGGTCAGTTTTGGAACTTGGGCTCCCAAGCAACGTCTTCAGCAAATTCCTCCTGATGTTTTAAAACAAGGTATACTACAAACAATACTTACTAATTTGCTTTTCATATGAAAACAAAGTAAAAGCTTTGAATTGTCTTGGAAGCCATGGCAAGTAGGTAAGAACTATGGTACTGCATTAGGCATTTTTACTTCCCTAATAAGACACACAGATCTGCAACAAGAGGCATTCTGCTTGCTTGTTACAATTCAGAGGAAAAAACACGGTTAAGTCCATTGTAGAAACATGCAGTTAATTACAGTAGTTGTAAATAATCCACATGCTCTCTACTAGGTTTTGTGTTTCCTTTTCAGCCATCAAATGTGCAAATCATATTCCACTATTTGATTTTTTTTTTGTAACCAGTTTTAAGAAATTTTTAAGCTTTAGGGCTGCAATCACCCAAAAAGAAACAAAAGTGAACACACATAGACAGGTATTGTTCCAAAGTTCAAACTGGTTTATGTGTGAAGCAAAGTCAGCTCCTAAATTACACTGAATATACACGGGACCTTAAGTAAAATCTTTTTAATAGCATTTGGAGAACAGTTCCCTTGTCTGTACTCATAAAATTTTTCTGTAAGGCCAGAAAGTAGATCTCACTCCCAATTCATTTCTCACTGAAGCTCTATAAACATGACATTATAATGTAATAACCTAGAGAAAGCAAAGAAAGAGAGAAAGAAATTAGAGTAATTTGGCTCCCATTATTTTAGAGTAATCTCTACATTATAAGGCGAGTGTTTAGCCAGTGCTGAGAGGCTTCAGTCTGTAGGCTCACATTATAGAAATTTGATATTATCTGTTTGGTGGCAAATTGATCTGGGATGAGCAATTTAATGGGGTCAAAGCAGTGCCTTCAGCAATTTTGAGGGCACGTAGAAACAAGTTTCTATTCTGCCTTTGAAAAGTGAGCAACAGAATCTGTAGTCAAAAGGACACAGGGAATCCTTCAGGAAACCATAATCACATCAGCTCCACATTGCAGAAATCTAAAAGGAGAACTATATTGGGGATGTGAAACAATCACGAATACATAAATTAAAATGCAAGTAAAGTCATGCTTTCAAAGCTCAGTTTCCAAACCTCCTCATCTTTTCAGCTCCCTCAGGCTGCAGAGCAGGACATGACACTCTTACATACCTGCGCTATCAACTACTTCTGCAAGCTCTGATATTCCCTGGCAAACAAGAACTCAGATTTTCCCAATACAAAAGCCCAGGCTCCTATACATTGAACCAAATGAAACACTCCAATAGCAATTGCTATCACAGAACCTATGCAAGACAAGTCAGCCAGGGACAGCTCAGCAAAATTTACTGTGAAAAATCTTTAGGAGACAAGATGTAGCACTCCAGCACTCTTCAGCCCTTTTTTTGCAGAGCTGCTACTGCACTTCCCTCTTCCCCTCAACTTCAGACTTTCTCAGTGTTCTCCCACACAATTACCAAATCTTCAGAACTTCTTTCTCCTAAGCAGGGAAATGCTGTAAGGGTTCTTTCATATGCTTAGACACCCAGTTTTACTATGTCCCTATTCTGATGACAGTAGGAAAGCACAGATAGGTATATAATAGCTGACTGTGAAAATATTTTAAAAGATGAAAATATTGCTTCAGTACAGCAAGACAAAGAGGGAGAGCATCTAAGAAGTTGCAAGAAACATGTTGGAATCACGCTATTGTATGAAGAGTCTACAATGGAATAGCTACCTGCTTACTGGATGTCAGTGAGGCTACAGGATGCAGGATCACAGTGTAATAGATCCTGCTGCTGGAAGAATACAGGGCGCAGAAATAAATATTTTTAAAACTATCCACTGTTTCCAAAGCAAGAGACACTGATTACATGGCAGCAATCTATTTTTATTACGTTACCTCTGATGTACTAAATGATTCACAAAACATTTTCTGAGAAAGATTTCTCTAGTAACCACATAACTGACATTAGTATTGTTAAATTTAAGTGTGCCTTGTTATGTTTTCCATGTTGTAAATCAGCCAAACAAAAACCCACTAGAGTACAGCCCACTGAAAAATAATGTGGGCAAAGCTGGGCGTTCTGAGGGGGTATAATGAGAGTTCAGCCAGCTCTCAACCACTTTATCTCATAGCAGCACCTGAAGGAGTGCCCCAGAGGTAGCAGCTTTGAATGCAATTCTAGGCAGGCATCAGGATTTAGAATATCCATCTTCACATCCCATCTTCCACATTTCACCAGATTATGCCCCCTGTGGGAAGCAGTGCAGACAACTGGAGCAATGCACAGAATGAAACAGTGGATGCTGACGATCAGACATCCACAACATACATATTCCAGGGGGGTTTATTTCAGACTACTTCTAGACTCATCACTGTTGGGAAAGGGTAAATTAATTCCAAACTTAGTAAGAACTTTATAAGATATGCAAATTATAATAATTAAAATAATGAGTGACTTATGAGAGGGCAATGGAACAGAAAAGTGAAAGACTTAAGCATTCAAGTCAAGCCACCTGCTATAAATTGCCCTGTGCATTTCCAAGACGATTGTATTTAGCTGTTAATACTGAGAAATAGTAGAGGATCTTTCCCCAGCTTGACTCCATACTACTGTCTATCTGCCTCATGCCATACAAAATGCACTGAATATTTTGCATGCAGTGAGGTTTTCATTTGTTTGTTTATAAATAACCTTGCTTTATGTAAGGAAGTTTGTTACAATACTGTTCTGAGTATGCAGGTATCTCTGGACTTCAGTCCTTGTGGATTTGCATATGAAAAGGCTGGCAAGAAGAAACGAAATATGAGGACAATGCATCATCCTCCCAGTATCTACAACAAATCTGAAAGAAATAAGCTTTTGCTGGAGACTGTTGACTGTTCAGAGATAAACACTCATAGCCAAGGGAGGGAAAGAGAGGAGATGAAGGAAGACTTTGTCGACGGTGTGAAAATATAAAACCTTGTAGATAAATTTTACCACTAGATGTCCAGAGATATAGCTCACTTTACTTGGGAACCTATTTTGCTACATGTGTAATGTTTAAAAGAAAAGCTCAAGAAGCCTAAGGTATTGCTACCCTGGGACTTCCCTTCTGGTTGCAGAGGAAAAAATGTGTCAGAGAAGAAAAACATACAGAAAGCATTGAAATGTGGTTGTCTTCATCAGTCAACAGCAAGGGGCAAAGGATCCAGCCTTTTAGCATGGCATTTCAAAAGTGATAAGCATTGTGAACCATAGGGATAGGGTGCACGAATTTCAAGATCACTTTCTTAAAAGCAGAGCACAGATGGTGTTTAGGTAATTACTATTTTACTGACAGCCAACACTGATGTCTCAATCAGATGAAAAGCTTACCTTCAATTCTGCAGTTCAGAAGGGGGAGAAAAAAAAGGACACACAAAGCTGGGAAAAAGTGAAAGCAGTATTTACTGGTGGCTCCTACAATGCTTTTCACATCTGGAAATGGGAGAATAAAGAATACTCCATCACCAACCTGGAATCATAGAATCATATCATCATAGAATGGTTCAGGTTGGAAGGGACCTTAGAGATCATCTTGTTCCAACCCCCCTGCCATGGGCAAGGACACCTCCCGCTAGACCAGGTTGCTCAAAGCCCCATCCAGCCTGGCCTTGAACACTTCCAGGGAGGGGGCATCCACAACCTCTCTGGGCAACCTGTTCCAGTGTCTCACCACCCTCACAGGGAAGAATTTCCTCCTTATATCTAGTCTAAATCTACCCTCTTCCAGTTTATAACCATTACCCCTTGTCCTGTCATTACCTGTCCTTGTAAAAAGCCCCTCCCCAGCTTTCCTGTAGGCCCCTTTCAGGTACTGGAAGGCTGCAATGAGGTCCCCCCGCAGCCTTCTCTTCTCCAGGCTGAAGAGTCCTAACTCTCTCAGCCTGTCCTCGTAGGGGAGGTGCTCCAGCCCTCTGAGCATC
>WBMW01001115.1:702964-748897 GCA_013396635.1 Penelope pileata
GTGGTGTGTCTAGAGCCTTTGCCAGTGAAGACTGAGGCAAAGAAGTCATTGAGCACCTCAGCCTTCTCCACATCCCTCGTGACCAGGTCTCCAGTTTCCTTCCGGAGAGGGCTCACATCTTCCCTAGTCTTCCTTTTGTCATTGATATATCTGTAGAAATTCTTCTTGTTCCCCTTTATGTCCCTGGCTAGATTTAATTCTACCTGGGCTTTAGCTTTCCTAACCTGGTCCCTGGCTGCTCGGGCCACCTCTTTGTATTCCTCCCAGCTAACCTGTTCCAGTTTCCACTCCCTATAGACTTTCCTTTTGTGCCCTAGAAAGCCCAGGAGCTCCTTATTCATCCACGGAGGCCTCCTGGCATTCTTGCCCACTTTCCTCTTTTTCGGGATGCACCACTCCTGAGCTTGGAGGAGATGACCCTTGAATGCCAGCCATCTTTCTTGGGCCCCTCTCCCCTGAAGGGCTTTGTCCCACAACACCCTGCTAAGCAGATCCCTGAGGAGGTCATAACTCCTCCCTGAAGAGGAATAAACAACTGCTTTCACAATTGCCATTCTGCTGTTAAACATGCAATACAACTGCAGATGAAGAGACTACTAAAAGCACAACTTATTGTCCCAGAAGCATTATTCAAGCACTAGGTTTTACAAGAATTAGATCATCAAGTTTTCAATCCCTTATTTACCTTTTTCAGTTAAGTTCTGCCCAAGAACCTGGAAAGAATATTATATAACAAGAGGTAGATTCCCCTAAGACAAATTCAACACCTTAAAAACAATTCCTGATCCACAGTCACACTACAGTCAACACAATGTCATAATAACAGTAGCAATTTTGGCAATAAAGTGTTTCTCATGTAGAAGCCTTATGTGAAGACAAAGTGTCCATGAAACAAAAGTTAAATAAGGAATTATTTCTAAATTCACAGAAAAGAAAAATGGCTCTCTTCCTATCTCCTTCGGAAAAAAGAAAAACTCACAAGGGTTTTATTATGAGAAAGATATAAAAACTATGGTTAAATCTGTACTAATATTGTAACTGCATGAATAGCTTTACGATTAAAAGCATTTTTATCAATTTTTCATATTATTAAGTCTGTTGAGGAGAACTCTTTCAGCTAACAATAGTATTTCCAAGAGTCATCTGTGCTGTATCCAATACATACGAGCAATGAAGCATCAATAAATTCAAGTGGTTTTCAGAAGCAACCACTACCTTGGATGATTGTTCTGTGCATAGACTTTATTTCTTTCAGTTGATAAAATGATTCAGACAACATGCTTTCAATGTCACTGTCTCTAATACTAACAGAGCTTATGCTTGGTGATCATCATCTAGTTTGCTGGTTTGTATATATAATATACATACACACAGTCACACAAGGCAAATATTAAGCAAATCCAATCTAGTACTTTTAAAAATGAGTACCGCATAAACAAAACATAAGTGCACACAGCAATTTCATGTTCTAAATCCACCCACACAATTGTTCTCAGCAATTCAAGGACAGATTTGCATGGGCAGATTCACAGAATTTGAGTTGCAGACATCTGCGCTGAAATAATGATCAGCATACGAGGGTGTTGTTCATTAAGCAACTGAATAAGGTCTTGTTTCCTTGTTTATTTTACCCTCAAAGAGAAAATAAAAACACAAAACTTTCAACAACAAAAACACAGAATAACCTCAAGATACTCTGCTTCTCTCATTTACTCCCAGAAATCTACTCACCTCAAAGCATAATCTTAAACTTGCATGTATGAAATCAGTTACTTAAAAAAATCTTGGAAAAATAAATGGAACAGATCAGACTACAGCATAGCTTGTATACCAGTATTGTCTCTAGCTTCTGCCAATACCACCCTGCAGATGAAGGTATAAACAGCCCCAACAGACCAGCTGCAGTTACCAGTCTCCATGAACTGCTCATCTCACTGTCTAAAAGTCAGAGTTCATCAGAGTCCAATGCAGGAAGTCTTTTCCTTCCGGGACACTTTGTTTACATTAGCTGTGCATACTTCTATGGTTCACAGAGATGTCCAATCCTCCTTTAGCCCTGCCAGAGCGAGTGGCCTTGTTATGCCCCCAATCACTTCCCACAGCAGTAAGTTTTACAGTCTTATTATATATTACGCCAGCAAGCCTGATAAGCAAAGAAGTCTTCGGCAAGAGTCTACAGACTAAAAAAAAGTTGGACCAAGAGCCTAAAGCATAAACAAGTTTCTTCCTTTAAAAGGAAATGCTTCGTGTTACTCTTTTAAAAAAAAAAAAAANTTCCATTTCATGGAATATCTCTGTGCTCTTGTGTTATGAGAATAACAGAAGCTTCACTTGTAACTAATTTTAATCATCGTTCTCTCATGTATTTCTTTGGCAAGGCAAAGAATTCCAAGTCTTTGGTTTTCAGAGCTAAAACAACAGAGACAGCCCCTAGGTTTATGTTTCAATGGCTTACTTGTAAGTATTATAACTTGTGTTGATTAACTGAAAAAAGATAAATTTGCACATTTTTCATAGCCTCCTCAGAGCTCCCTTCTGTAGCTTTCACTCAATACCGAACAACATTTAAAGAACTTGACTCAAGAGCATCAACCAAGCAAGGACAATGGCATCACCTCCATATTTGAGCTACCACAACCTCCCCCAGGACTGCCGGATGCATTAATATTGGAATAAAACGTAGAGAGCAAGATATGCCACAGCCTTAGTAAAAGCTTGCTAGGCACACCAACTTCTTTTCGCAAATGCTGAAATAGTGGAACAGGGGGAGCTGTGGTGCACACAAACAGAGGCCCCAGGAAAGGTTCTGCAGCAGTTAAGAGCTCCTATGGTTTTCAACAGATTGCAATGCTTACCATAAAAACATAGCCCTGATTCCATTCCAACAGAATATGCACACCCTATCTTCAGGGTCTCTGTCCTATTACAGGCAGATTTGCAGTCAAGCTTACGTTTCAGTTTAGTTTTCTCAGAAATAAGTAGAATTCTGATCTGCAAAATCCTTTCCGCCATAAAATACACACCCTTGTTCCAATTCATTAATAATTCCTAGTCTTAAAAGCCACAGGGATTTCACAATTCTTCCTGTAACATTTACAAAATATTTTCATAAACCTCCTACACACTGAGCAAATAACATCCTCCCCCCCACCCCGGTTGACGTCCCTAATACCAGGAGCGGACGTTCTGGCTCTGTACCGCACATGGAGCATCCTGCTGGCTCAGCAGGAGGATGCCCAGCCTGCAGGGCGGGCACAGGCACACCTGGGGCTGCACGGCCCGTGCTGGGGGCACACAGGGCTCACTTGTACAGGGGTAAACGCAGGAAGCTCCAGTGCTCAGTTCTGCTGCTGCTGAACTCAAGTGCTAAAACTAAGCACAAGTGTTACAAAGGTGAGTAAAGAAATCACATCACGCGTATTTTCAGATGCACATTTTATTTTCTAAAGCACCTCCTACAGATAGATCTGCCCCAGCTGACGACCAGCGCCTGTGTTGATGGGTTCTGAGCATGGCTGCAGATGTTCCCACAGCTATTCTCCCCGCAGAGCTCCACAGGAGCCTCCTAGCAGGCAGCAGCCCTTTCCCGGCGCAGGGCACCAACCGTTAGGCGCTGCCAACAAACCGCCTCCTCTTATTTTCATTAAGACCCCCGTGTCTCAGCCTGGGGCACACAATTCACAGCGGGAGCTCAAAGTCAGCGTCTGCTTTCACTGGCAGGAAATTCAGCGCAAACTGCCGCAGACCAAACAAAACGAGGGGTCTGAGTCTTGGGTGGGTCTGCGCGGCGCCAGGAGCTGCACTCTCCTTCCCGCTCGGGACGGGCTGCGGCTCCCCGAACCATCCGCATCCCCTGACCGCCGGCGCACTGCCGCGCACGCGCAGAGCAGCTCGGCCCCTCGGGGCGCCGCTCCCGCGCCTGGCGGCCGCTGCCCGCCGGCCTCATTGCCCGCCGGCCTCATTGCCCGCCTGCCTCGCTGCCGCCTGCCAGGGCGGCTCCGCCGCCGCACCGAGCGCTGCCGTGCTCCGCACGCGGGCTTCGCTCTGCCCTCGCTTCTCGGGAGCTGCTGCTCGCAGGCGCTCGCAGGGGCGGCCCGCGGGCCCTCACGCGTTCAGGCGGCGCCAGGAGGCGGCCGGGGTCCTTCCACGCCGCGCGTCGCCGCCGGTGGGCCGCGGGAGCGAGAGCCCACCATGTACTACAAGTTCAACAGCTTCACGCAGAGGCTGGTCGGGGCGGCGGCCTCCGCCGCCTACAACCCGCAGGTAACGCCGCCGCAGCAGCTGCCGCCCGGGGCGCCGTCGCGGCCGTGACCTTCGCTGCCCTCCTCCGCGTGGGACGGGAGGGACGGCCCGGGGCCGCCGAGGGGTCACGGGGCCGCGGTGAGGAGGAGAGGGAGCGCTGCCGGCCGGGAGGGCGTCTGGCAGCCACCATGCTGAGCTCTCGCCGGGGCCCGGTGGCTGCAGGGCGCCCCGCGCGCGAGCAGCGGCGTCCCCGTGTCGGCGCCCGCCGAGACCTCGCTGCCGGGAGACGCCGTGACCTTGGGCCCCAGCGGCCGCGCCTTCTGCAGCGCGGCGCCGGGTGCCTGCGGTAGGCTCCGCGGCCTGAGGCGGTGCGGAACGGCGGCTGCGCTTCTGAGCCGCGCCGCAGCCCCTCCACCTCGTGTCTGTGCGTGCCCAGCAGTCACTGAAAGCATCGCAGCCGCTGTTAGAGAGCAGGCGTCTACAGAAGTCTGCCTAAGGGAGAGCAGAAAGCAGCTTTTCCTTTGCACAACGCTTCCTTACCTGCTAAATCACATTCAGGAAACAGGGCTGGTGCAGCTGGAGAAGAGGAGCTGGGGACAGGCACAGACATAGAACCGGCCAGCCAAAACATGCAGGAAGGGTTACTGAGACAGTAATGGTGTAAACTGCAACAAGAGGTGCAAATACAGATGTAAAGAAAGATATTTTCCTGCTGAGAACAGTCAGGCAGTGAAGCAGGTGTCAGAGGAGGTCATGCAGTCTCCGTTGCTGGCAATTCTCAGAGCAGCCTGCTCTGGGCTTTTTGCTGAGCCTGCTGCGAGGAGGGCAAGGTCCAGGGAGGACAGTGGAGGAAATGTTTTAGTCTAAAAGTACATCTGTTCATTATGTCCTAATAGGCACCTGTGCTGGAAAGTACCACTGTTACAAGGTGTGGGACACTATATATCTGTCCTATTCCAGCATGTATTTCAAAAATAAATGTTAACTGACGCTTTGTTTGTGTAGAGGAAAGCGAAGGCCACCTTTGGGATGGTGGGGGCAGGAGGACAGGGGTGCAGGCCCAAGCAGGAAGTTAGCTCCTTCTCGAAAGAATATCGTTTAGAACACTGTGTATTAGCCCCTGCATCACTCTGAAAAGGTTTCTGCAAATAATGCATCCTTTTAGGATCCTGAGGAAAGACAAGATTCAGAAAGCCATGATAAATCCACGTTCTTGACACCTTCCAGATTAAAATGCTGTAGCATCGTATATCTCAAAGTCGGTCAGAAAAGGGTCTGTGCAAAACTAGCTTCATGTTGGTCTAATTCCAGATGGGGAAAAAGATACTAATCCAGATCTCAGGTGTCTGCTCTGCAAGGCAGGAAGGAGAATGGCCAAGGAATAGAAATACTCTTTTTTTCCCCTCTTAGAACATTATTTCTTTTTGGGTTATTGTAGGACATTATAGTTCATTTCAGAGTCATCACTGAAATGTTAAAATTTAATTTTTGAGAGAATATAGCTGAGAAGATGAGATCATATCCAAGCAGGAGCACTTCACGTAAGTCTTATGAGTAGCCTCTCTTCGTAAATGCGTTTTTCATACTGATGAAGGAAACACAGGCTCTTGTATTTGTCTCATCATTCGCATGGCTCAGCATGCTTTTCAACAGAAATAGCTATGTATAAAAGATTACCTTCAGTCCCTTTTTTTTTTTTTTTTTTCTATGTTCTTAGGCAAGCTTTTTGGTAGGTTTTTTTTTTTTTTATTTGAGTTTGACTCTGCTCTTAAATAATACATTCACAAGCATCACTCTGATGGAATTGCTTGTAATAAATAGATTGAAATATGGAAGGAATTGTGGGCTAAGTCCAAAATGAAGTAATTTTTTTTCCCTATTTGTTTTATTGCTGTATTTAATCAAACCACAACTCATCGTTTAAGATGTCTTGCTTTTTATGCTTCTGTTTGTCTTGATGTTTCTGGAAAAATGAACACATCTTGCAATTCAAATTCCCCTTGGTCAACTATGCAGTATAATAATTCACTCTGTTCTGTACTGTCACATTCTGATGCTTCCTGATTGTTCTGATGCAAATTTCAGCTTGTTGTGGGCTTGCAGAATATACGTCAAAATATATTTCAGAAAGTCTTGTGCTGACAGTAACATAACTAACTGCTCATACTAACAAAAAATCCCTTGGTTTGAAACATGTCCTGTTCTTTCTTATTCTTAGCATTCTTAAAAGACTTAATTTTGCACTTAAAATTATGTAAAGTAGCATGAACAATTTAGTCTGGTTGAATAAATGGGAACTTTCTCAGCTAGTACAGGTGAGAAATCAAACCAGTTAAAGTTATCAGTGCTCTTACTTCAGAGGCTAATGACTGCCATAACATTTAAGGATACAATGTAAACTGTTCACTCAGAGAGCTGGCTTCTGTTCAAAGCAGTAATAGTGGGACTGTTTTCCAATGGCATCAGGTGAGTAAGACTAGGTGAACTTTTCCCTAGTTCTTCAAGGCTGACCATAGTCCAAGTAGAAATTTTGTCATACTACTGTATCTTCAGCTGATGCAATTTACTTTGCTTGTAGCTACTAAAAAAAAAAAAATCCAGTAACCACAGATTTTCTGATTTTGACTAGGGTAAGTTGCTTGGAGTTGGCTGGGAAACTATACTAATTAACCTTTTATACTGTAGATTATACTTGAAATATACAGAAAATCACTTTTCCGTGAGTCATTCCTATGCCACCAAAGCTCCATGTGGTCCTATCAAAAAGCATCTTTGTGTTAATGATAGCAAACAGATTTAACCTCATACAGTGAGCTATGTTCTGCTGTGAAGGACCTGCTGTTTAGGTGAAAAGCGTCTAGGTTCAGTAAGTTCATAAAAGTTACTTCAGTGCTTTTTCTGAAGTAGTATTTCTTAACTTCCTTTCCAGTTTTCACTTCTCATTTTGGTCCTTACCTCAGTCTTCTCCACTTTCTCATTCTGTGATTCAACTTGATCAATTTCCCTAACCTTTGCAAACTCAAGTGTGGTGCTACTTCCGTTAAACTGTGCTCATAATCCTTAACTGTTTTGTGCTGTCAGGAAAATGTAAATCTACCTTGGGAGTTCACACTAGTACGGCATACAGCTGTATGGAGAAAACATGCCTGATCTACGGCAGGCGTAAGAGGAAAAGAATGCAAGTCCAACTTCACAGAACCACAGAGCTGTAGAGGTTGTAAGGGACCTCTGGAGATCATCTAGTCCAACCCCCTGCTGAAGCAGGTTCCCTAGAGTAGGTCACACAGGAAAGCGTCCCAGGCAGATCTTGAATATCTCCAGAGAAGGAGACTCCACAACCTCTCTGGGCAGCCTGTTCCAGTGCTCCGTCACCCTCACAGTAAAGAAGTTTTTCCTCACGTTCAGATGGAACTTCCTGTGTTCCAGTTTGTGCCTGCTGCCCCTTGTCCTGTTGCTTGGCACCACCAAAAAGAGCCTGGCCCCATCCACTTGATACCCGTCCTTTAAATATCTATAAGCTTGGTGAGATTTCCTCTCAAACTTCTCCAAGCTGAACGGTCCCAGGTTTCAGCTCCAAATATTATTCAGTTTCTTAAATATGCAATATATCAACTAGTCCTTTGAGCAGCAACTAGATTTTCAGTGCAGCCTTAGCTTAACCTATGGAGATCAATTGCTGTTTCTGTTTGAAATGAAGGACTGTTGTATTATCCTACATGTAGTATGCATTTCACTTCTACAGCAAGTTAGAAAAAACAAACCTACAGCTGTTTCAGCAGCCATAATGTAAAATGTTGCTGCCATGTGCTGAAGCATAACTGTTACATTTAACAATAATAAAGTCAAGGAGGCCACCTCATGACTGCTGTAACTTTGTACGCTTAAAATCTTATCTATAGAACGAGATTATGTTGTTTTTATGTCAAATGTAGAGTATTGGCATCTGAACTGAAAAGAAATTAAATTGTGCTGGCTCATGAGGAGTACGTGAGGGGTAGAAAGCTGCAGCAGCATGTGAATTAGAGGGTGTTGTTACACTTGTGTAAAGCATCTACCCTTTCAGGGCTTCTGGGGTGTCCTGGAGCACCACCTATTTAACACTTCCATATGAAAGTGGTCCTAGCCTGCCTCTCCCCCCAGCCCCCCGATGTTCTCCCCTTCCCCCCCTTTTTTGTTTTGTTTTTTTAAACCCTCCTTTCCCCCTCCAAACCATACATTTGAATTATTTAAGGCTCAATTACATAGCAACTGCTTGGAACATTCAGGAGGAAGAGTTCATTAAATCTCTTTGCTCTGTTTGACACAAGCATTGAGGATTCCCTGCTTCTGATCCTACTGCTCTGATAGGACCTAGGTACCCTACGTGCAAAAACAAGCAACAACTTGAACCAAGTATCAGCCCAGAAAAGCTTATGATAGCTATAAATTTGTTACGAAAAAAATAACAAAGAATGCTTCTATTCTCCTTGCTAAGTCCAAGGCTGAGAATGTCTTTCATTGGTTGTCACTTTTGTTTAAACTGTGGGTCTCCATGCCAGATATATATTCTTGTTAAGTATCCTTGTAATGATGGGCAGTATGCCTGTCTAGTGTGACAATTGGTACATTTGCAAGTATTATATACCTTTATATTTCAATCTTTATTTATGCAGGGACTCAAACCAATAGTTCCCACTGAATCCCCAGCTCTGATTTTTGGGACAACAACTAAACTTGCTTCAGATTTACCAGCAACTGATTCTTTCTTGGGTAAAAACAAGGTGCCAGAACTGCAGAAACTTTTTCAGGTAACAACAACTTTGAACAACTTAAAGAAAACTGGAGAGACTGGACCATATCTTATTTTATTTTAATGTGGCTAACTACTTTCATCATTATACAATGCCTACATTTTTCAAAAATCTAATTAAGTACAGTATAACTTGTATCTCTTCTGTGACCGTGCATGGGGCATAAATACAGAAAGTGAAAAGTCTAGTAAGTTTATCTCTCTTTTTGTGTGCTTCGAGAGATACTTATTGTATTATTTGACTACTGGAAGCACTTTCCATTTGGGAATCCAAGCATATGACTTAAAGTAATCTGGAGGAGCAAAGCAAAGTCAATTGTTGTTCTGTGTATAATAATTTGAGTAGTACTGATGTTGTTAATAATGCAGCATTAAAAAGAGCGCAGTGAGGTTTTCGAAGCCAGTTTGTTAGCTACACAATTTTTAACTGTACTGGGACTTCTCATAAAACTAATCAGTATTTTTTTTTTTAATAAAAACATCAAAAGTGTGATTTGTAATGTAACCTTTTCTCTCTTTCATGCCACTTGCATTTGGAATATGTCAGTCTGACTTGGTGAATAACCTTTTCTACGTATCTTTTCACATTCTTTTGTTAGTGACACTTTTCTCACCCAGGTCCTTTCTTTAGAAATACTTGAAGATATATTCTTTCTGCCTGCACTTAATGGCTTTAACTAATAAAATTAACTTGCCTTTGCATTTGCCTTGCTAAATGAAAAGCCCTGTATGTCTGAATGTACATAGCCTATGAGTTGGGATGTTTCCCTCATGAAAGACTTAGTGTTTACCTGAGATATGTTGTTCATTCTGTCTTCTGTACGAGTGTTTATTTTCTTTTGTTTCTTTTTAAACTCTTCCCACAGAAAGCAGATGGACTGCCAGTACACCTAAAAGGAGGAGTTCCAGATAAGCTGCTTTATCGGACCACTATGGCTCTAACAATAGGCGGGACTATCTACTGTCTAGTAGCACTGTACATGGCCTCACAACCAAGAAATCAAAAGTAAACAAACCATAACTCATGGGACTCATTTCTCCGAAGGACATCCTGCATGTTTCTCTCTTCACTTGTTTCTTAATTCTGTGATCAAATAAGGTTCATTTTGCAGATCAAATTTCTTGGGGACAATGTTTTTAAATTGGTTGCCTTACATGTTCCAGAAATTAATATAAACAAAGATTTTAAGTCATCATCATAACATATGGTTGCAGCTTTGCATTTGTTGTCTCTCAGGAGTGTGTGAACAGTTGGAGAAAGTTAAACTTTTCCTTCCACCTCCCCCTCCCCCTCACAGCTTCCTTCTGGGCTAGGCTCCGCATTTCTTAGTGGGAGGTTGCTACTAGTTTCCAAAAGAGTAAAAGCAAATCATTTAGTTATAACATACCAAGAACCTGTTCTGACATACTCAGCTCATTTTACATAAGCAGGTGGCAGTGGAACTTCTCCAAATACTGATACGTTATTAAATACTTGTACCTCTAATGGTAGGACAAAGGGCTTATCTCCTTGGAGCATGTAAACTGGATTTATTCCATGTGAACATCACAGTATGCAGCAGTATTGTAGCATCAGTTGTACCAGTTTGGGGACTTTTATTTGTCAAATGCTCTCTTGTTGTGCAATAAAACTAACTACATGAACAATAAAAGGGGAAAAGCTTGAAAGTTTCATACCATTTCAGCTGGCCTGGTAGTAAAATATATTGGTACACTGTTACTCAAATTTAACTTGTAGATCAAGGTCCGTCTACCTTACTGTAATCTTTTTGAGATGCTAACCCTCTTAAAACCCTATCTCAGAACTCACTGGGTGTTTAAACACATACGGGGCCCTGGGCAGCCTGATCTGGTGGGTGGCAACCCTGCCCACAGCTAAGGGGTTGGAACTGGATGATCTTTAAGGTCCCTTCTAACCCAAGTCATTCTATGATTATATGACATATAAACACAAATTTCCTTTTCTGTGTGGGTGAAGGTGGAAAGTAATAAAATCGTTTATTCATTTTTTCCCCTGTAATACCATAGCCTGGTACTGCAAGTTCCACCCAAGTCCTCATAAAAGGTATCCTCTAATTTGATAGATCCTGCTTTAATTTATGAACAGAGTATTCACTTCCAGTAAGGACTCGTCACTCCCAGAGAGGTGAAGAAAACATGTAAATAAGCAAAACGATGATAAGCGAAACAGTTGGTAAAGGAACATAAAATTTCCATTTGTTCACTCTTTTACTGAAATAATTGATTTGTTTTGTATTTAACCTATACTAACACCCTGTTACTCTTTCACAGGAAAGAAAATAGCTACTTGTGTTGTGATCAGGTTTCACTCAATGTTGGTATTTCAGGAGTGGAGAGATTAAGTCACTAAATAAGAATATTGTAAGGACAGCAAGACTCAATTACATAATTAATGTTGTTCTCCAGGAACTGGCAGCTATGTTGCCTCTACTGATAAAATATTTCCTCCTCAGTAGTATGTGCTTCCATTGCACTAAGAATCTTGCGTAGGCTGCTAAATCTTTCTGTTTTGTAAGATATATTAAAAAATAAAGCAGCATGGAAGGTTATTGTCTGTCTTCCCTGAATATCATATACTAAGCACTCCCTACAAAAATCTTCTAATAAAGGATACTTCGCAAACAAATTTCCAGGTAAACTTTCCGGAAGATGAGCTTCTGCTTGCTACTTGTTGCTAAGGCAGATGTAGATAAAGTAACTGAACTGTTACCCCATAGCATATTAACCAGGTCCAATATTCTTCCAAGTACTTGTGGAAAGAACAACAGAGACATCGCTGAGATTCAGCTCTCTTTTGAATGGAACTCGACTAGAATATTGGATTTATGGATTGCTTTAGCAGTTGTGGTTGAAGTTATGGATATGTTGCTCTTAGGTCTAGCTTTTTCCAGCTGTGTCATATTTAGCACATCTACTAAAGAGAAAACGTCAAAGTTTTGCGAATAACTAGGTAATCCATTGTTTTATAAGCAGTATGAATTCTGAAAAACTTTCCACTTTCCTGTTCTCAAAAAAAGCCTGACCCAGCTGAAGCAGGATGTGAATGCTCCTTCAGTTTGTCAGATTCGCACCCATTCTTCAGTTGGAGTTTAAAGAACTAGAGTCACAGGTTGCCTGCAGCCATTGGGTAGGGGTTTCAATTCTGAGAGGAGGAGGAAAGTGCATCTCTCTATTCCCACAACAAAGCACTCTGAAGAAGAAAACTTAGAAGCTGTAGCCAGGCGCTTAGAATGTAGAAGCAAAAATCCTGCCCCTGTTCTCAAATGGTTTTTAAGATCATCATAAAGAAATTTCAACATGGCAAATCCTTTTTCTTCCTAGGGAAAAAAAATCTGTTAGATACCTATTTTAAAATATTCTGATGCCAGAGAACTCTACGAGGGTTCAAGAGGATTTAAGTGTTTTGAATTATTTGTGATAGAGGGACCTAATCTTCTTATTCTGAAGCCCTCAAGAACACCTTTACGCTTGAATACTCTCTCTCCCTGGCCTGATGCCAAACAAAGTTTTAAGTAAGGAAAGCTAGGAGTGAACTTCAGCATCAAGAAGGCTACTTCATTGCCATGAGTAAGAATGTGATTTGAATACTACAATTTCACTATATGTACTTCTTAAGTACATATTCTTCTTACTTTCTTAAGAAAAAAAAAAATACACAAAAACACACCTTTCAGTTGTCCAAGAAAGCAAGGTGCATTTTTAAGTGGTAGGTTATATTCTGATGCTTTGGCTTGAATGCAGAGCAGAGAATAAATTAGAATAAGCTCTTATACCCCAAAGTGCCAAAGTTGGAAGGGAAAGCAGCTGAGATTTACAATACTCAGGAATAAAATTATCTCATGATAATCATTCATCCCCATGGCATTATCTTATTGTTGAGAGGCAGTCTTTTTCCTTCTTAAATGATCGCTTGGGCAACCTGAACTCAATAGTTATATCTTTGTAATGTTTTTTAAATAAGATCTCTCCCTTCTTTTTATGTGGGCGTTCTGGAATAAATGCACTTGAGAAGATGTTGATAGTATGCAAGTATGTCTTTCAGCAGCTTTAAAAATAAGACTATTCTAAGGAGAGGATTCCTTCCCAATATTATTATATGACCATGCAGTCTCAATTGACTTTTGCCTCAACATTTCAAATTGTCAATAGGCCGATTATTTCAATGCCAAGACATTAATTATTTGGTCTTCCCTTAAAGCATGGATGTCCAACCTTTTGGCTTGCCTGGGCCACACTGATTGCAGAGGAATTGTCTTGAGTTGCACATAAAATATATAATATTATAGTTAATATATATAAGTTCTTTTAAGTTCTTATAAAACTTATTAAACTTCTTTTATATTTTTTATTAAAACAAAGAGGGCAACAAAGCCATAAAACTAGCGGGTTGGACTTGTCAAATTAAAAGATACTATAGGTAATAAAAGCGAAATAAACCAGGAAAAAAGAAATCTGAACTTCCTACCAAATGTTGCTTATTAATCTTGCAGATGTCAAAAAGCTGAACAGAATGTTTAAGGGCCATTTTCTCACACATACAAAAGACATAGTACCTACACCCTTTTTAGCATCCTCCCTTCAAACTCAAACCTTCGAAGAGGCTTCTGAAGAATCACAAATTGTTTTTTCCACTCGTGTCACAAACCATTACCCCAGTGATCTTAAAATTTAAAAGATTCAAATACTTTTGCATTAAGAAGCACATGTATCAATTACGTTACATAGAAAATTATGCTTAACTGTTCTTTAAGAGTTAACAAACTGCCTTCATTTTATGCCATACTAACTTTTTCCCCCCCCCCTCACCTGTCAACCTCACTCATGCTCCATGCTGTTCCCTTGGGTCCTGTTGCTCTCAGAGAGCAGAGATCAGCGCTGCCTCTCTCCTCCCCTTGTGAGGAAGCTGTGGGCTGCCATGAGGCCTCCCCACAGCCTCCTCTGTTCTGGGCCAAACAAACCCAGGGACCTCAGCCACTCCTCACACACCTTGCCTTCCAGACCCTTCCCTATCTTCACAGCCCTACTTTAGATGCTCTCTAATAGTTTATGTCCTTGCATTGTGTGCGGGTTTGGGTGCCACACTGAGGGAAGTGAGGCTGCACAGTGCAGAGCAGAGCGGACAATCCCTCCTCTCACCCGGCTGGCATTGCTGGGCCTGGTGTACCCCAGGGTGCAGTTGGCCCTTTTGGCTGCCAGGACGCACTGCTGGCTCATGTCCAACTTGCTGCCAACCAGAACCCCTGGGTTCTTATCTGCAGGGCTGCTCTCCAGCCTCTCATCCCCTAGTCTGTCCATATATCCAGGGTTGCCCTGTCCCACGTGCAGAACCCAGCACTTGCTCTTGTTAAACTTCATATGGTTGGTGATTGCCCAGCCCTCCAATACGTCAAGATCTCTCTGCAAGGCCTCTTTACCCTCAAGGGAGACAACACCTCCTACCAATTTAATGTCATCTGCAATTGTATTTAGTATACCTTCAAGTCCTGTATCCAAGGCACTGATGAAAACATTGAAGAGAACTTGCCCTAAAATGGAGCCCTGTGGAACCCCAACTAGTGGCTGGCTGCTAGCCTGATTTAACTGCATTTACTATAACCCTTTGAGCCCAACCCATCTGCCAGTGGTTCACCCCTTGCATTATGGTTTTGCCTAGCAGTATGCTGGACATTTTGTCCACAAGGGTAGTTTGAGAAACACTGTCAAAACCTTTGCTGAAATCCAAAAAGGTTACATCAACTTTGTCAACAGAATGAGTAACCTTGTCATAAAAGGAGATTATGTTTGTTAAACAGGACTTTCCCCTCGTTCTTTTAGATTTCAGTGAGCTCTGATTTTGAGCACTCAGAAATTGGGCATTAATTTTACCATATGACTGTTACAAATGAGGCATAGAGCAGAGATGATCTAGCCATCCACAGCAGAGTAGATCCTTGCTACCATAAATCAGATCTTCTTCCAACCAGACAAAACAATCCTTAGCATGTTGCATGGTTTCCCATTACATGTGTAACCTTTAGTTGCTTGGCCACTTGTTAGAGAAGATTGAAACTTTTCCAATCCACAGTACTGCACAACTGCAAATTGCATCTTAAACTAAAACTGTAACAGCATTTCTTTGGAAGGAGGCAAGGAGAACGTTTGGAGGAGTGGGGAGGCAGCAAGTGTCAATTCCACCAACTTGATCCTAACTTGTAGCTAAGGGAGCAAAACTAATGAAATGTAGCTTTTCTGGCAGAAAGAACAACTGCTGCTTGTTAAACTTTGTCTTCCACAAGTCTAATAAAAATGTGTTGGTCTTCTAATTGGAGCTGATTAAATAAAGCTGATATTCATAACAAAACACACACTTGGGCATACTCTTCATTAACAGCATGACCCAGCAGCATTTACAGGAGTTGAGACTTATTTTCAGGCTTTCCTAAAACAACAGCAAAACTCTACATTGCAACAAAGCAGGCTGGAGTCTACATAAGATCACCGAGATGTGGAGAAACCAAACAGTTTCCAGTGCTTTGACCTTAAAGTATACTTTTCTAAACAGAGGTTTTAAAAACAATGAACATGATTTCTGGCAATCTTGAAATAAGATTTTATGATTCCCCAGAATTTCACTTGGAAGCCTTTCTAAAGATCTTTAAAACAATTTTCCATGGCAATTGGAGAATAGCTTACTAGATAAAGGTCTGGGCTTTTGTGTAGGTATGCTCCTAGTTATGCAGAAACTGATAGATAACGCCTATCAGATCTGTCAACAGAGAATCTGTGTATTTCATCCCTCTATTACAATATGTAAATATTTTATTAATCCACTGTTTTCTTCATGTGACAATATTAGAGTGATAATTCAGAGAAGGATACACCCTTAAAGAAATTTCTCATCTGTGTGTGACACATTTTTACTGTCACTGACCAACAGATTAAGAGAAAACCTATGTAATACAATTTCCTGGATTTCAGACTCAAATCCCACATTCTTTATTTAAATTGTGTGGGATAAACTGATCCGTGTAAAAATAGAAGAAAATCTATCAGTAGTAGTGTGAACCAAAGCCTTCCCTTCTCTCTGATTTGCTGCCCCTCCTTTCCAGGAGCGGGTGTCAGTGCCTGTGCTTTTTCTACTGCTGTTCGTGGGAACAGAAAGCAACAAGAGAACATACTTATTCATGGTATGACCTTTCTTGCTCATGGAATGAGAGAGATGGTGTATCAATAGATTAAGCGAGTTGTTTCCATGACACCAGTTCCTTTCTTTTGTGGATGTAACTAAACAGCAAGACTGCAGTTTTCTCTGGAATTTTATCACCTCACATGCCTGACCTGTCTGAGGAGGAAGGGAAGATCTTAATGAACACTATGGCTGGTCAAACAACAAGCCCAGCTACCATGGCTGGCACTTAGATAGGAGTGATTGAAGAAATGTGATACTTGGTGTGCCTGGAGCCAAAGCCAATAGGACTAGGTGATGAGATCATCTGTAAACAGCACAATCCAAGCCAGCACATCCACTGGGAATGTTACTTCTGAGCATGGGTCAGATGGTTACAGCACACATGTGCGTACATTATCTCAACCTTAATTTTTGAGTTCCATGTTTGCAAAATTCAGCAAGTTTTGTCAGATGACGATCTGTTTTGTCAATACTCTTAAGGACACTAACTTCTACATCTTGTGAACTCAAATGACCATCTGATACACACATTTCATCAAGACCACTGTTCTCTCCATAAATGTTAAGGGGCTGCATAAATATCTTCAAATGCTAGATGAAGCCCAAACTAGTCTTAATTTCCATTGTTTAAACAAATTCATGTACCAAACATTTGCTGGAGAGAGCTTTACAGTATCTGATCTTGTATGAACAGGTCCAGTTCTAGTAACTGACCCTGTGAATTGCAGAACCTCTTTCCAGGGCAAACTTTCTTTGCTAATGCCTTGTTCTGTGTTGTTCTGCCCTCCCCCCCCCCACTGCCATACACTGGATTTTCTCTATTTGTGTAAAAGTCACGTAAGAGTGACATGAAAATCTATCAAGTGCACCCAAGACTAGTTGTTAATTCTCCTGCAATTAAGATTCTAAATTCTTTGTAGCCATTTCGAAATGTAATGCTAGACATACAAGCCCTTTATGTTTTGCACTGCATTTTGTGTATAATTTTGATCAAAATCATTTTGATTTACTGATAGCACTCAGTAAAATACACTCAGCGCAATACACTCAGCTATATCACTGAAGCCAAATATTACCATCCACACCAGTCTTGCCTGGAGTTTCACCTGAGTGACATATGAAAGAGTTGTGGAATCTGATACACAAGCAACTTTATATTTTCTATAATTTTGCAACAAAGGGCAATTTCTGATTGGACACATTAGAATAAAAGAAAAAGTATAATAATTTTCTTAGGTTGACTTTGAATCAACCTTTGTCTCATACAAAGTCTGTTATACGTTTCAAGATACAACAGCATTTTTTAACAGTAATGGCACTAAAAACTGTAAGCATCTTTACAGTTGTGTTTGTGATGAACAGTTGGGTTCCATGAACCAGAAGAGACCTCCAGATCTGGTGACCAGAATGAACATGAGATGTCATTGTTCTTTTTTTTCAGTTGAATTTAGGCCAAGCTCTAGTACTGATTGAAGTATCCTTTTTTTTTTTTTTTTTTAAATCATTTTGATTACAAACCGAATGTGATTTACTCTATTAAGCCTTCATTAATAGCATTTTGTTAGGCTTGGACTATGCAGGATATTCATTTCAATACAGTAATAAAAGACATGTATTTCATGTCATGCACGAGAGAACTGGGGAAATAAGAGGCCTAGTTCTCACTTAATTTATCAGCTGTAAGTGTTATATCTGTTCAAAATAAACTTAGGATAATGACATTTTAATTCTGTGGCCAGCCAGGGGTGAGAACAATTCTGGACAATTTTTATTTCCAGATGAGCTTAAAACAGTGCATTCATCTGGAAACAAAGTGCTCTGCTCCCAGGTAATCTAACCTTCAAAAGTCAACTTTTAAACAGAAGAAAGTAAATGCTATTTCTGAAGCTTTAGATGGCACAGATACAAAAACACAAAAAATAAAACAATTTATGGAATAAACCTGGCACATTAAAGCACATTACATATTTCTTATTGTTTTTTTCTTCCTTGTGCAGATGAAATGTTTCATTGAATTTAACTCAAGTCTGAAAATCCTCTAGCTTTCACTGAGGTGAACTCCTTTAACAGAAGATTTAAAAAAAAAAAAAAAACAAATTCATCTGGCTCTAGTGCAAATGTCTCAATGGTGTTTTAACAAGTGCATTCACCCTTCACAGGGTTAAATCACTAGAGCGCATGCACTAGAATAAAGGACGCAACAGAGAATAAAATGGGGAAGAAGGACAAAGGCTAATCTGAAGTTTAATTAAGCATAATGAAGACTGAAATAAAAAAGCATGGAGGAAAAAAATTAAGAGTACGGTTTTATAGTAAAGTATCACAGACTTCAGTAAGACTAGACTGGTATACATGAGATGAAATCCAGACTCTGCTTCTTAGAGGCAAAACTGAAAGGAGCGTCCAAAGAGCAGAAAAGACAAATTATGGCAATGTGAATTTCCCTCTAGCGTTTCCCTAGCATGTCCAAACTATCATGTGAAGCAATCATCCAAATAATTCCACCTCTTAACTGTTCTACTAGAGTTACCAGCTGCATTTACAATGGAAATGTTCATCTACAAGTGGATGGCAGAAGGCAGACCCTCCATTACAGACCGTTAAATGTTTTGTGAGTAGAAGCTTATTTCTCTCAGAAGGAAACGAGGATATTGAGATATCTCAGTGAAGAGGGTTGTTTATTTGCGTTTCTCAGACAAACGTAGGCTGAGACCATAAACCTCAAAACGAAGAAGTCTGTCAATGAGCACTTTTAAACACGCTCAGTTTATACTATTTTATGGAACTTTGATGATGCAGAACACTGAAGAGTTTAATAACATAACATAAAGTAGTGTTTACTGTCTAGAACTTAAGACTCGATTATTAATTACAGTGACTATACTGCCTCTTCTAGCAAAAATGATTTGGAAATAATTTCTGGTTGATTGACCTCTGTGTTTTACCCTAGCTATTGAATTTTAATTTTGCAATGTTTCATGTAAACGTGTTTATCTTCCTTGTTGATGATCTGTGATTTTCCATTCCAAAAATATTTAAAACTTAATGAGATAACATCTCTGAAATATTTTCATTGGAATTTGATAAATACCTAATATTAATGCAACATAAGATTATGCTGAGACTCACAGCCACTTTGGAAGGAACACATGGCTTTGGAAAAACATCCCTGAGTACCCAAGGGGGACACAAGGCATTAAGAATGAAGAGGAAATGAAAATCTGTTTTATATAGGGCTGTATGAAAAGGAAACACTGAAGTCTGATGAGATGAAATATTCTCCTTAGGTTTCTTCTGTTCAAAACTTTTCACTGTTGTAATGGGAGCTTTGCTGAAAATCTGCAATGTTTTACTGTGAGCCCTATCAATGTCCCTAGGCAACTTTGGCTTAGTCCTTCATTCCAGTGAATGACTATAGCCCCTATTGGATGAATTATTGAACATTTGCGGTTTAACTTCACAAATGAAACAGTAATCATTCAGCACTTGACAGGATTAGAGCATAGTGGCTATCGTGATTCCTTTGCCTGAGACTGACCTTGGGGATTTAATCTCATTTGAAAAACGAAGGGGAAAAAAAACCCCTCAGTACCTGTTTGGAATACACAAAAGAACACAAAAGTTACAGGCCATCTTTGGAAGATAGAGACTTGCGAATAACAAGGCTTTGATCTTCAGCCTGATTCATTTTAACTGATGTGTTACAGATTATTCCTAACTGCCTTACAATCTCACTGTGCCCCACATCCATTTTTTCTTGGGTTCTTCTTGTGTCAAAACCCAATCCACATGATGTATTTGAAAGAAATCTGTATTGACTAACCCCTTTGGAAGGGATATTTCCAGCTAAATCTGAAAGGGTGCTCCACATTCATTAGACAGTGTGAAAGCATTGAAGCCAAGCTGTTCTGTGCGCAGCAAAACTAGCAATGACTGTTCTGCAGTACGCATGCTTTGAACCTCACACTTTTCACCTTCCCTTCAAGGTAACATCCTAGATCCCCTTTAATATTTTAATAGAATAGATAATTTAGAGCTACATACAGGCTAACAGATAAGATTACCACTGTCATGTCAGCCCTAACAAATCACAAGCAGCAGTTGGGTTCTGCCTACTTTTCCTGACACTGGTAGCATAAATCTCTCAGCTCTCTAGTCTGTCAAGGCATTGATTTTTAAGAAGTTTACAGGAATTTCATTTTCTATAATTTGAAGGAGATCAGCAAATACGTTTAAAACAGTGCCAGTTGGCAACTGAAAGACAGACAATAGGCCAAATCACGTGTTGCATAACCAATCCACCATGTTGCAATAAACCTCATTCCCGAGACAAGAAAGACATAGCAGCAAGAGAGCCCTTGGACCAACCCAGAGAGGAGAGATGGCAGCGCATCAAGACACTAATACTCTGGAGGACAGAGCACTGGTGCTACTTGTGATGATAGCCTATAGGACTCAAATGGTGTGGCCAAATTTGTTTGTGAACTTTGTGTTGCTTTGCCACAAAAAACTTACTGGTGAGTGTTATCTTTGTAGAAAAAAGTGCCAGGAAGTATGATTCACTCAGGCACGTTGAGGTTTAGTGACACACTACAGCCAGAGTTTTAGAGAACCCTACTCATTGCACTCTACTGCACCTAATATCGAGGAAGAGCACTGTCATCAGCAACTGATATTATTAAAAATATCCATACTGCAGTAAAATACTGTTTAACTAATCGCTCAATCAGGACCAGCGATGTTAACAAACAATGAAAATTGCATCCAACTTTGTGGGCCATCAAACACTATCCCATAAAATAATAAAAATGTTTAGCGAGTTGCCATCATGCCTCAGACATATCCTTACCTCATAGCATTTACTGTGTATCATGCAGCATCTTTCCCTAGCAACACCAGACATTATTATTAGCATTTTAAGTCCCCAGGTTATTAGCAAGCTGTGAACTCACAATACTCAGAGGATAAAAACAGAATATCTTTTATTGCTCTCGTTCACCAGGTGGTGTTTTAATCATAATGGCGCCTCATTAGAAAGCATTACATTAATTTTGTCTGTTAGTAGAATCTGCAAAGCCTGTTGCACACTGCCTTAAAAAGAAAAAAATATGTCAGCTTCTAATATTTTCTCAGAGTGTTTTGAGGTTTAAGTTAAAGCCTTTTTGAAGAAAGAATGATGCAGAATGTACACTGGAGTTTTCCCCTCCAGTAGAAGCAATGCCTGCGAAACAAAGATCTGAGCAATTAAGTGGGATATGTGCACAAACTGACTTTATGAACTTGCAGGTGGAAGGCAGGAGGACTGCTTAGTCTTTGGCTTCCCCTGCCAGGTTCTGACCTCTTCAACAGAAGGAAGCATTTTCCCATATTTGCCCAGCACAGCAGTGCCTCAGCCTCATTCAGAAATGCCTATCAATGGGCTGGTATTTCCCATACAAGACTCACGCTTCCATTAGAAAGATCTTAGAAAGATATGAATTGTATTCACAAACAAAAAATATAAAAATATTGTTGCAGAATAAAATCCTCCAGTCCCTGAAAACACAGTTCATCTGCTACCCAAGTAAATAAGGGTAAGGGAAGGTCTTTGGCACCATTGCACTCTGCGTTTAGCTGGGCAAGCTACAAACCAGGCCCCTCCTCCTGGCAACTTCTGCTTCACCTTGCTTTGCTCTTTGTGCACTTTATTAGTCTATTTCTTGCTTTTATGCAAAGAACTTCTGAATCAAGTTTACAGGGGCTCAGATTTGAGAAGAACTAGTTTTGCTGAGAAATTGCCTCTCCCAGCCTTGAAGACTAGCTTTCAGATAGAGCACTGCTTCTGATGGCTATGGCTGCAGCATGGGATGAAACAAGAAGGCCTCATTCCTTCCAGTTTGCCAATCAACTCACAGAACGTCCATAATTCCTCCTTTCAAGCCGTTGAGTGCCACACCTCTACCTTTGCCAAGTTGCCCTCAACCATGCTGCCAATTAGACATTCTTTCCCTCACCACAGAGCATTTAATTTGCATCTCAACAGGGAACTCAGAATCACCTTCTAAACAGAAACAAGTCAGGCCAACCCAGCCTTCCTATTGTTCAGAAGCCACGCAGTTAGCACTTCTCCCTATTATGTAGAACAACTGCTATTAAGTAGCACCTAAGCTTTTTCCATGGGGACACTCAACACGAAGGCGAAGACAAGCCTGCAACCTGAACATCTCTTGATTCCAGCGACAGACAACACATGGCTCCCAGTTTCTTCCAGCTAACGCCAAGATCGTGAGTCCTGCTGAATGCTTCTCTCTTTCAATGCATTTGGAAAAATAGACTGCGATGGGGTGCATCACCCAGCCTCCCATCAGACAGCCTTCAAAAGGAAGAACTTTGGCTTCCTCCTGCAGCTCTGAAGAGGACTGTGAGGCAAAGAAGGGTGGCTCCAAATCTCAGACCAGGCAGGCAGAGGAGGCAATGTCAGCTCACCCCGCCCAGGAGCTGTTTCCCCTTGAGTGATCAATGGCTGCATGATCAATCTCATTCCCACCAGCCTGTTCCAGTGACAAGGTGGGGCAACAACTGGCAGACTGGTTTATGGCCAGGCTGGTAAATTCGCACAAACTCCCACATACTGGCACAGATAAGTTGCTGAATACCAAATTATAGAACTGCCAGATCCATGCCTGTCAATATATCTCACTAAATGGTGCAGAGAGTATTTGTTTGCATATAGATGTTTTGTGAATCTTAGCAGCCCAAACGATAGCATTTCTGATTACCAAGTCTTCCTCTCCACACTTGACATTAATACCTGCACCTCGTGTTCCTGAAGCAGCAGAAGTATTCATTGAGCAAAGGTATCTTTGGTTTGTAGCCTTTCTTTCAGAAGCTCAAATTCACATAGCCCACAGGCTGTGGTTCACCATCAGTACATGAATTACAGGTTTATAAATTCCCCCACAAACAGAGGATGGCTGTCCTCTGTGACCAGGGAACTGCAAGTCTCAGGGCAACTCAGTGGGAACAAAGCATCAAAATCCTTCGCTTTGTTTACAATCCTGCAGATACCTGTGTGCATTAAATGGATGACAGAGCCACAGAATCTACACGTTTGGAGGCTAAGGAGTGTTTTGAGGTGATGAAGTTTGGAAAGGAGCTTCCTTAACTCTAATGATCCTTTTTTAATACAGCAGGTTTTACAGAAAGTTAAAACCTAAATAGAATCAAAACTAATCCTCAGACAAGATATCTGAGACAAACCCCAAAAAATAATGAGTTCCAGCTCACCTATAATGCCAGTCTCTCTCACCTTCATGTCCCTTTTTTGTGGCACTAAGTCTTAAGCAAAAACCTTCTGGGGATATTTCTGAATTGGCTCATCAGTTGCCCTCCTATTCAGCATGCAGCAGTAACTTTCCAATTAGCAGATATTATTTCACAGGAGTCTACACTCTAAGACTCATTATTCTAAATTTATCTACAAATTGAACATCTGTAATCAGGCCAGGTACTAGCAAGTTCTAAATCCTTCCTCATCTACCCACATTATCACTTATTTTCTTCTTTAATGTTGTTGACTATTCACACAACTTCAGCTAAACAAATCAACTCCTGCAAGTCAAGTTTTTATTATCAGTAAATTGAAACATTTATGTTCACCCCTGGAAATCTGAATCCCGTACATAAAAGTACTGAAAAGTACTGCATATCATTATGTAAGAACATCTACAGAGATGTTTGCATAGACCTTTCCAGTCTAGAAATAACTTCAGTTTTTAATTTTTCATTCGTATTTTTCTAGCTGGAACACGATAGATTTCTCTCTGAGGCTGCATTTAAGAAACCTGAGCACTAAATTGTTAAGACAAAAACTGAAAGACAAAGGAGGCAAGTACACCTTCTCCTAACGGGTGAACATTAAAACAACAAAAGAAGTCTGAAAAGATTTCAATACCAAGAGTCATAGATGATTTGAGATCTAGAAAGATAGAGACATCAGTTCAAAATGTGATGAAAATGATCTGTAATTCATGAAATTAACACTTACAAAAAAAAAAAAACCCAAAACATAAGAAACATATTTATGTGAGACATCACAGAATCCACATCTGCAATCAGCCCGTCTTCCTCTTAGCGCTCCGTTCTTTCTCCTGCGGCATGCCCTGCATGTCCTTATCATGACCAGCTTGTGACTCTCCTCCTAGCCCCAGCAGCCCCGCGTTTCTGCAGATCCAGATCCCTGTTGAGCAGAGGCGTACGCACACAGCCAGCCTTTCCTTCCCAGCAACCACACTGTTTTCAGACAGCATTCCCTCGTGGCGCCTCACATTACCCTTGCTATGTAAACAGCAAGAGCATACAAAAAAATATACAAGCAGTGATGAACTGCACCATGAGCTGCATAGCTACCCCAGCAATTTTTCCAGTTAATACCGGATTGTGGCTTCACCTTACCTTGCCAAGCATTTTCCCCACCATCCTACCCAGCATAAAACCCAGATATTGTATGATGATCTAATGTTCAGCAAAGCCCTGCTGTATGAAGTTTCCTCACTGCAAATGACTTCATGAAGCAGAGGAGCGGTCCCCGCTGTGTTCCTTGCCCTGCCACCCCTTGGACTAGAGCACCTGGCCACTTGCAAAAGGAAATTCAGCTGAGCCTTTTCAGGCTGCAATAATTTTTATCTCCCTTACCAGAAGATGAAGAAAACAAGAAGGAAAATATTCTCTGTCCGTGTACCATTCTCAAAGGTACAAAAAAGTCTTTGTGGAAGAGTAATTTTTCTTTCTTAAAATGAAATGAGTCTGAGACCAGATAGCGTAACACTGTGTCTTCTTCAGGCTGAGATTTAAGTGATATTTCTTCATCATTCTTCATAAACCTCAAAAATGAACACTCGTCCATACTGTCAGTGAAATAACATTATTTTAACTGCCTTACAGTGCTTCTTCCAGTCTTCATAATCAATTTTTCCAGCTCTTATACCCTGAGATGCATAATCTATTATAGCTTTTATCTTCACACTAACCACTTCAGGAGCAATCTGTGGATATCTTAATCCTTCTTTTTCTAACACCATAATCTCCTGATCTTTAATCAAAAAAAAAAAAAAAAAAGATTTGAAAAGCTGTTCCATGCCTCCTGTTCCATGTTAGCAGTTGCTAAGTCACTTTGCAGGGTTATTGAGGAGCTGAGCCTTTCTGCTCTATTTGATATTTGCTTTTTGTTGTGCTCCCTCTCTTAATCTTTCTCTGGCGCTTCATTATATATTGTTTGTTTCTTCAATTGCTCAGTTATTTTCACTGTTCTCTATTACTCAACGGCATAGCTCGTGATACCTTCATTCAGCGCCACATCATGAACTGGCATATGATGCTTTATTGAACTGGACCAACGTACAGAGATTACAGAAAATGTTGTTTGTTGTTTTGTTTTTTCTCTCTCCAGCGTTCAGTAAATGGGAGCCAGTTACAAAATACACTAGTTATATCGGACTGAACATTTGCATGAATCAATCTTAATGCGGAAGAGCCTGCTTGGAGAAGGAAGCTAGACTGAACTCCATGATAATCTCCAGAGGCCCCCTCAAACATTTGGTTTTCTATGACTAATTCTAATCTTCCCCTTGCCCACTTCTGTCCAAATCACATTTTCCTTTGATCCTTTTCCTTTTTTGCCACCCAGGCTTTCTTTCACCACAGGCAAGATTATGTGCCCTTGTATTTGTGAACAGCAAGACTCACAATACAGCAATTGAAGGTCAAATCTTTCCTGTCTGCAATCTCACATTTTTATTTCATGTTCCAGAGCAATGCCTGAAATATCTGCTGTAGGCTACTCTGTAGTTTGCTTTAGATTTATTGTTACATTTTTCCATTGCTCCGAGATTCAGAGAGACTGCAGTCTACCTTCTCCCAGGTGAGTGTCTTTAATACTAAATTGTTCACCATGTTCTCTGGTTCTCTACTCATTCTCTTCTAGGTGGATAATGCTTAACTACTTCACTCTGGGCTACAATATGTCAAAGTGGAAGGACGTTGTGCTGTCACCTCTCTTTTATTTTAAAAAATATTAGTTCCTTCTGTACACACACTACAGCCTCAGTTTAAAGAGAGAGAGAAAAAAAAAAGCTAAAGAACTCCTTATTTACTCTTCCTAGTTGTTCAGATGAAGCCAAAATTTATTTTCACAGGCTTAGAAGAGTCCACACTGATCATCTCTCGTGTGGTTCCAATCCAATAAAACATCATAGGTAACTATTTTTAAACATCATTAAAGGCAAAAAGAATTACACTTAGAATATTTCTCACTTAGAAACCAGTTATTATTTGTAACTTATTTCTGCATCCAAACAGAAAAAAACTGTGACTAATGCAGAGAGGCTGTCATTGTTACATTCACAAGAAAAACAGCACATTGGCAAAAAAAATCACTTATACCTACATACTTCTTCAGGGCTATTGCTAAGGTTAGACAGAAGTTCACAGACTTATGTTTTTGTCCTTCTTGTTAGGCTTAGTAAATGTGTTGTATGACAAAGGAAATTCTGCTAGCTGTTGACTTCTGCTGCATCACATAATTCAAAGCTTCCACTTTGTCCAGAGGGACTCATAAGAAGGCAAGTGTCACCTTCATCCACCACTACAAATCCTGCCAAATGTCTATTCCATGTTCTTCAGAAAAAGAGCTGTCTCACCCAACTTGTAGGTATAGGGCTCAACAGTCTGTTACGGCCTCTGGACATAACCATCAGGGAAAGAGCTGACAATTGAGGTCATGGCATAAAACATAGCCATGGCCTGAAAGCTTCATAGAAATACTTGAAATAAGCATTAAAACACTTCTTTTTGGCGGATGAATTTCTTCAGTACAAACAACCAGATGAAGACTTTGAAGGAGTATGTGAGAACGTAAGTGGGAAGTTAATGAGTGAGCAGGGTGGTATTACCATTAGTTCTCTGTACTATGAAAGAAGCTAAAAATGATACCTGCCAACTATGGGACTTTCGCTGTTTGAAGGAATAAGAGATTAAATAGCTTCATGAAATGCCAGAAGAGATGAGTAATTATTCAGCGAGGCACCTAGACCAGATAAATTACAGCTTGGAATGAAATGTCCTGGTAGGAATGTCTCTGTAAGCTGGCAGCACTGAAGACAAAACCATCATGTTCTATGTAAACAACTGAATAATAACAATCACCATCATTGGGAAAATAAATAATTAAGAAAACCCAACACAATCACAACAGAAAAAGAAAACACAATAAAGGATAAGCAAGCAAACAAAATGCGAAGATCTCATGCTTCAGGAACCCTTACCTCGTGAATAGGAACCAAGAACTGCTTAGAGTTACTCACCATTTCTCCAATGGGCCAGGAAATCCATCCCACAGAGATACCCCAAAATATTAACTTTCTATCCTTAGAATAGTGCAACAAAATAAACCAATAACCATGCAGAGTTTGTAACAAAATTAAAATCCAGGAACTATAGAGGGAAAAACCTCATGAGAAGTCAAAAGAAAATTTGAAGGATAAGAATCCTTTAGGAGAAAAAAATGTATTTTCACACGTCCACATGTCCTTTCAGTAAAATGTAAAGAGATACTAAAACGATGGGATTCCCTTCTGCTGGGGAGAAACCTGCAGTACAACAGCAGTCTCTCTGTCCAGAATTATAAAGATTACTTGGGGACAATTGCATTAACCTTAGTTGCAGTAACTAACAATTACAATAACATAAGCCATACATCATCATGTGTCTCATTAAATACTATACACATCAAGATCACACGGTTGTCAGATTCTTACCCTATAAGAATTAAGCATCCCAACTTTTCACAAGCTTCTTGGTCTTATATAGGCAATACCAAAGCACACTACAAGACTTCCTTTCAGAATCAACTCACCAGCTTTTAATAAACGTTGAACTCAAGTACCACCTCAATTTATTGCCATTTCAACACTTTCACACACTCTGAACAATTGTCATCAATTAACTTTTTCCAGCAGCACAGTATCACACAGTATGAATATCTGAAAGCCAATACATTTTTAATACCTTTACACATACAGATAAAAAAAATTCCCTTTGGCTAATCCAAAATCTCCTTCTTGAATACTATCTCCAGACAAAATTCAGCTTTTTAGCTATTTGCGTATAGTTTCAGGTAACTAACAAACAGCACGTCTTCTGCTGTGATGCAAAATGCAAAACCATTTAGGTCTCATCCTACAAACATATCATGCCCTATCTTAACAGTATTACATTTGTTCTTAAAACACTCATTTATTAGCAAGTGCTAGCAGGTCCAGGGATCCTATACTGCAGCCATGTTCGTGTGAGGCCACACCAGGACCTCCTTTTACGATTTCAAGCTCTGAGGTCACTACCGTCACTCCCATAGAAACTACCAAACTAAAGTCAGAAGATCTTCGCTTACCTCTAAGGACACTCCAGCTCCTCTAGCATTGCCATTCCCGGGCTGAGGAAGGACTTGCCACACAGAAACAAGCAAGAGAAAACTTCCTGCAACAGGAAGGAGAGAAGCAACAGCAGAAACAAATTCCAAGCAGCTAATGAGGGCAACATCCAGCTGGCACCCTCCATCCTCTGCTGAGTTAGCAATTATTACCTTGCTGTCTGACTCCTTCTGGTGTAATTCCTTCATTTCAGTATTCCTTCACCTGCTCTTCCACTATTCTGGTGGAATCCTCAAAGACTTAGCTTAAGAATTAGAAAAAAACCTAAAACCAAACAACAACAATGAAACAAACAAACCAAAAAAACACACCTGAAATCTCAGCGAAGTCTTCCTTTTTAAAAGGAAGGGAAAATATAAGTGGTTATCAAAGAACAAGCTTACTACTGCTGCAGTCCCACTGACTGCTTTACGTACATCTTCTGTATGATTTTCTATCCTTCTCCTTTGAAGTCTTCACTTTTTGGAAGAATAAGAATTCCTAACTGTTCCATATTTACACAATTTTCAGCATATCTGGGCTTTGTTCCTTCCTGGTCCTTAATTCCACATTGAAAGAATAAAAGCTGAACACTCAAAATATTACAAAAATAACAATTAGACAGAAGCATGAATATAGGGAACAAAAATATCTGACTTAAGATATATGCTGGTGCTCAGACTGTTTTCCTGAGAAGACAAACTGTGTAAGCCTAGACTTCACAGCTCAGTTTTGGGTAAGAGAATTGCCAAAGAGTTGAGAGCAGCCTGCAAGATAAGCTAGGATGCAACAAACCTGTGTTTGCAAGGGTGTATTAAATAAGCCTAGTTTTCCTTTTGAGAGCTGAAACAATGATTTGTACTCAACGTTTTCTGTTAAGAAAAATATTGAAATGTTTGACTATAAAGAAGAATCCTTGTTAAAGGGAGTACTGTTGCATCTACTGAATAGATCAGGAGTATTAATAGATCTTTACTTCTTCAAGTGAGAAAACAAACAAAAAGACAAAGAAAAATCACCAAGTTAATTTTTATATGAAGTAGAAACAAGTGAGCAGTCAGGTCTGCAACTGATCCACAAGCATTCCACAGTTTAATTTTTAAGTTTATTCCAAACAGATTAGTCTTCCTTTTCTCTCAGAATAAGAGTTTTCCTGCCTTGGGATCTGTAGAGAAAATCAGCTCTTTTCATTGAACATTTTTCATATTTTCTCCTAATTAAAAGTTATCTATTAGACCAAATGAGGATTTTCACAGAAAATGTTTGACCTTCTTAGATACTCTTCACATTCTCCTAGGGAAATTGTTAATAGTTACGAAAACCCCAAAACTCCAACCCCCTTTTCCAAGCAGTGCTCTTGTTAATGATGTTAATGAAGCCTGTGTTCACAGTCTATATTTTTCTTCACTGATTTTTTCTGTTCCAGAATTGTTTATACTTGGTTGGTAAATATTGAATTTATGAAAATGCACCATATTTTGAAGTTCTCATTCAAAGACAATTCACAAAGAAGGTCTAATCATTTTAACACCCAGTTTCAGCTGCTTTATTTTATTTTTTTTTGTCTTTCTGTGCCTATATATGTAGGTGGATTTTTGCCTCCAGCCAGTTCTGTCTAGTGACAGCAATTAGTCAATTAGCTGTGGACATGCTCACAGCTTTGTCAGTTAAATTGACATTGAAAAAGGGATAATATCAGGTCAAGGTTGTGTTCAACAGTCACGCTACTGTTTCATTAGATGGAAAAGAACACTTTTTCTTGGTTATAAGGATCACTGGGGCAATTTTAGGAAGAAACGGAAGGTGCTCAGAGCCTGCCTACTATAGTGTGAACATTTTCTGGCACAAGTTAATGACTTTGAGGATTAGTATAGACGGTTTGATTGCTGGTCATAGGATCTGAATTTGTTTCGTGCTCTCTGACAACCATTTTCAGCCTAAAAGCCTAACAGGGAACTACCTCAGTCAATGCAGTGTATTAACCAGTCAGCATATATCTGATACACTTCCCTGTATGACACAACACAATTCCAGGTAGCTCAGGCTGTACCCTTTGAGGTGCTATACTCCATACGTCTTCTTTTTCTCATCCAAGCATATCAACATGAATCAAAATCAGTAACAGCATACAAAATTTCAGACACCAGTAATAACTGATTAACTCCGCTAGCAAGATCTGTTTGTCTTTGTTATCCTGCACTGTTGCGTGGCCACATTGCTTTCCTGAAGCGTTGGTGTTGTGTAGGAGGTGCTAACAAACATGAATCCCTTGCAATTTCCTTTTAATAAACTGAAAATGATTAAATGAATACAATGAAAATGAAAAATGTATGTACTACAGGAACAGCTATTTTTGGCAATAAATTTACCTTTATTTATAAAGTTTTTTTTTTGCTAGTGCTCACTGAGTGAAGACCATATTTAGCTTTCTGTGGTTCTACTTCATATTTCTAGGAAGTTTCAGCCCTGGTGAGGCTTTTTAATGGTACAACCTTTTTATATTGTGACATTTTCTTAATTCATTTTACCTCTGGTATCAAATACAATTCAGAAGTCAATCATACTCAAGCATTTTGATTCATTCAGTCCTATGCAATCCATTTAGCACAAAGAAAGCTTCTTCACAGGACAGGTCATCCCTCTGATTCCATCCAAAAGTTCCTTCAAATGCAAACATAGCCTGGATGTGAGCACGTAGCCCAAAGCCATGCTTGAATTACCAGATCTATGCTTCTTTTCTGTTGCCATAATCTCTAGAGAAATATCTCACTGTTATTAACACTGCTCTAAGCCACTTTGTGATTGTTTTCTTGAAAAGACAAAAGTGCAAAACTCCCTTTGGGATACTCTGGCCAAAATCATCTCAATTTTCATATTTTTTGGCACTTCATGAAGTAGAAAATAATCCACATCTTTTTGTTTCTTTTAGGGTATATTTTTTTTCCTGGCAATTTTCTGAAGGGCAGAATATTGCTGTCTCCTTCAAGAAATACCATCAATGTTCCTTTTGCAATACAAATCTGCGCCTTTTTGGTCATTTTATTTCCTTTTCCTACAAATTAAATTGATTTGCAGAGACAGAACTCTTCAAAGATATTCCCATAAGATCTTGGGTTAGATTAAACCAGTGCTTCAAACGATAATGAATCTGTTTCTGAAAACAAATGTTTGTCTCTTCCAAATTGTGCCTGCGGTTCCCCTGAGCTTTACAATTCAGTGAGCATTAATGTTACACCGCACAAATGATGGGACTTCTCTGAGAAGACAGGATGCAGCTGCTTATGCTTAATTAAAAGTTATAAGATTTGTTGTGTTGCTTTGATCTCCTTGTTGTTTCTCCACCTTTTGAGCAAAGCATCTATCAAAGTCTAAATATACTCTGCTTGTTTGTCTCAGTGAAAGTCATTCATAGGGCACATCTCTAAAGCTTTCAGAAGAAAAGGGCAATTCCTGTCAAGGTGACAGTGTTGACACATTTAATTGTGTTTGCATTAACGTCTTAGATCTGTGTTAACAATAAATACTTCTCACATGTTGGTTGTGAGCAGATGAAGGTGATGTAATTTGCATAGAACAACAAACATAATTGCCAAAAGCCATAGAATAGGTGTCTATACCTCATTTTTGTGAACATCACTTATGCAAGAAGCCTATACCACATAATACACAGCTTTGCATCGCTCTACAGAACCTTGGTACAGGCACTGGGGCAGGACCAGAATGGGTCAGAGTCAGCTTAAGGTCCTTCTGGAATGAATGAGCCCATACTGCTGCATGAGCTATCACAACAAGGATCTCATTGCTTTCCTGTCTGTCCAGGGAATAGCACAGCTTCTAATGAGGAGTTTGCTTAGCATCATTTGAGGAAAAGAATCTATGCCATACCAATTCAAATAGGAACAAAAGCACAAAAACCTGCAGTTCTCCACTTCCTTCTTGTATTTTGCAAAAGGCATGTCTAGACTGTACACCAGAGCATGAGACAGAGCATCCGAGCTAGGAAAACCAGGCTGAGAGTGATGCATACGAACTTGGGCATGGGCAGACTTCGCAAATCTTCTTTAAACTCTGAGCTGCCTCTCCATCCAATCGTACACTGTCTCGCATAGATGCAACTGCCTGAAAATAGCTTGAAAATCTCTGTGCTGTCTGTTATGCACACTGGATATGCCCTTACTTAAACCTCTGCAAGTACTGTGGGTGGTTCATAGTCAAGTAAACAAAGCAACCTGAATGATGTCTCCTCAGTGTCTGCATAGCAAGTACTACTCACTACATTTAAATTTGTCTGAGGATGTCTCTCATCAGCTACCAGGACTAATTTTCCTCACATTCTCAGTCTGGTACCAGGAACCTCTGTAGTAAATGGAAAACCAACATCACATGGCTTCACCCTTTGAAATCAGTGTTTTGGTTAAAATTGTTATGTTGTTCAGAGAAACACAGTCCAAAACCAGCAATGTTTTGAACATGACTTCGTGCAGAATGAAGTGCTTGGTGGGTTGCCCTTGATCAAGCCACCCGAGGTGAAGAAAAAGGAAGAATTTCTTGTAATTTTAGGAGTATTTATGTAGCATCTCTCTTTAAAAGAAAAATGTTCGGTTATCACAATCTTCAGCAACTGCTGCTGCTATGAAATATTTAATGAATATTATTTAATGAATAATGAAATAAATGAAATATTTAATGAATATTTTTAATGAATCCAGCTCAATAACTTTTAAGGAAAATTTAAATGAGCAATTACAATACAGAATAAAACTTCACCTTCTGTTGATTTAGATCATTAATGATTTCCTAACTCACTGCTAATCTAACACAGTCACAGAAAAATTATCTAAAGAAGGCGAAAATCACCTGAGAAAGAATAACTGGAAACATATGACATTTTAAGGATCTTGATTTCTTGATAGAATCATTATAACAAGAATGAATCTGTGTGATTCACAGCCTTTTGAGGCCAATGGAAAAATGCCTACTTTAAAATCTGGATTTGACTCCTTTATATACAAAGAGATCTTTAGGGTTATATTATCAAAACTGCCACGTGGGTGCTTTGAAAGCATCTGTCTTGGTAATGGCTATTGACTGACAATCTCTCCTTGTTAGGATAGTTGCCTGACTTGCAATCTTGATCACAGGCTTATGTGAGAGACACAGTAAGCAGCATAAAACAAATTCAGCCCTGCTCCCCTTCTCCCTGGTGTTCCCTGCTCTTTACAGCCTCCACAAGCTGTCAACAGTCCCTGCCTCCCTCTCAACTCTCTTCCTTCCTTGACCCAACCACTGCTGCAGTGTCAGTACAATCAGCAAAGGAGGATGCAAAGAGTCCCTCTTGCCCTGCCCTTACTTTGGTACTGCTTGGAATTGCAGTCATTTGACAGCTTTTGGCAGATACCAACTAGACATGCAAAACTATAGGCTTGATCAGTCTATTTAATTTCTTTTCCCTAACCTGAGGAGGTAGATAGAACAATAGGTAACAACACTCTTCATTGAACCACCATCACACTCTGAGCAGAGAGCTAATACATTTTTTCAGTCTAATGAGACCTGAAAGTAAGAAACAAGACACACAGCCATCTTCTCCCCACATCCCACTTGACTGGACACTTTACAACAGAGTTAAGCAGTGTTAAATGAAAACCAGGAACACTTTGGAACAAATGCATAACTCAAATGTTGAGTAGGGTACTCATGTAAAGTATCTCTGTTACTAGCGGTTTTACCCAACAAATAAAAAGCAGAAGTTAACCCCTCTGGCTAGCACCACATATGATGGAGAACCTTATATATGATTTGAGAACCTTATCACACAAACTCCCCATATGTCACAGCCATATGGCTGGTATCCTTGGGCTTTGAACTGGATTCATATTATAAGAAGTCAATACAAACCAACTGGTAGCATCTAAATTGTTTACATACAAAGCAAAATCCACTTTAGCTTTGCTATGATGATCCTTATCATGTGAGTTTGCAATGATCACTCCAGCTCAGGTATGGAAGGGGGAAGAGGTATTTCTCAGGAACTTGTAGATATTGCTCCTCTAATCCTCTACAATGACTCTCATTGCCCAGCATGCTCCTCCTGTCCTTCACCATGGGGAGCACACAGCTTCTGTCAGAGTCTGAGGTGTGGCATCAGCCGTGTTAGCACCACTAAGCTGCTCAGTGCAGCCTTCAGAAAACAGGCAACAATTTCTTGTGTTTAGCATATATCTATACCCACACAAAATACAGTTGTTAGCTCCTGCCTTGGAAGACTGCAACAGGGCTGGTCTCCAGCTTTCCACAGCCTTGCCCTGCCTTGGGCCCTCACAGAGGGCTACATCCCAGCATGAGAAGATCTGCTGAGGGAGGCACAGAGGAAGAAAACAGTTCAAACAGCATTCCATGGATTCTGCAGGACTTGGCTCTGGAGTTCACCACAGCTAGGATCTCATCCTTGCTGTTTTTCTATTCAACTTGGAAAATAAACAACATTTTATATCTACTGCTAATCGTTTTGTTTCAACAATCTTCACCTTGCTGTGCCCCGTGTTTCCATTCCCCAGCATTTGCCTGTACTGCAGGTGTGGCTGATCCACACCATCAGTTACAGGCATTCAGAAGTAGCTTTACACAGTCTGAGTACCTTCTTGAAAACTATTACATAAGAATTTATCCTTCAGGATTTATATGGCTTCATTTGAACTCTTGCCACTTAATTTAAATACCAAACAGATTACTCTCCTTGTGTTAAATCAAAAATATTTAGGGTCACAACCTAAGAAGAGGATTGAAGAGTAATAGAGAGAGCTTAACTATACATACAGCAGCACTTAGTGACATGTACTGCTTAAAGCTCTTGTGATAAAAGATGAAAGTCACTAATCATCCATAATCACGCCAGTGAAGGTAGTATCCACGTACTGCATAAACGTTACTTGTGTGTCTTTACCACTGGATAATAAGACCTTTGGCAATAGCATCTCATCACACCACTATGGACTTTTAAAGACATTTAGTAATACTGAAAGTAAAATATGACCCATGCAAACAGAATTTGTATCTCTTCTGTTACCATCTGCAAAAAAAAAAAAANCAGCTTGGCTGTATTCAAGGGGCAGAAAAATTGTTGGTCTTTATCACTTACATCCATTTATGCACAACTAGCTATCCACACAGACAGAAGAAATGCCTGCCTAGGGCATGCCCTCGGGAACAGCAGGGCCACACTGACAACACTGACACGGCGTTCAACCACCATCACGGTAATGAAATTTTTCCTAATGATCAGTCTGACTCTCCTCTGGCACAGCTCAGTGCTGTTCCCATACTGCCATTGGTTCCCAAGAGCACAGCCCAGCACATCCCTCTGCTTCCCCTCCTCAGGAGCTGCAGAGAGCAGAAAGGTCTCCTCTTGGCCTCCTTTCTCCAGGCTGGACAGTCCAATGTCCTCAGCCTCTCCTCACAGGACAGGCTTTCCAGCCCCATTACAGCTTTGTCGCCCTCTGGATGCTTTGAACGGCTTCAATGTCCCTTTACTTTACTTTTTTAGCCCAGAACTGCCTACAGTATTTCAAGAAGCTGCACCAATGCTAAATGCAGTGGGAGAATCAACACATCTGGCTATGTTGTGTTTAATACCCCCCCCAGATGCAGTTCGCCTTCTTGGCTGCCTGGGCATATTGCTGGCTAACACTGAGCCCGGGTGGTGGCTGTCGGTATAATATACAAACACAAATGACTTCCTAGGACTTGACTGTCCCTGACTAACCTCCGGCCTTGTCTGGAATGGCAAAATTCAGCATTACATGTAGTGTTGACAAACCTTGAGCCAACAGCTGTGAAATCAAGACAGAAATTAATTGTACCCTTTACTAAATCTAAGCAGCTACAAGCCTCTAAAAGTTAGAAGGTCATTAGCTGTCTTAGCAATAAATAATGCAGACAGCAGGATTTCTAAAGAGGACAGAACTTGCCTAAGACCTCCTACCAGGCTTGTTACTGAATTCTGCTGACATAGTGTGTCTTCATGGACAGATGCAGATAAGCGCCAAATCTTGAGCTCTTGCTTTGGGCGGGAATAATTTTAGCTGGTATTTCCAGTCTGAAAAATGACACAGGTGCATTACAACAGAATGCTTATGACTGGTGGTTTGGAACCAGAGCAGAGGAGCTCATTACTCATCTCTCTATTTAGATGTAGCTTGCCTTGCTTGTGTCTAGCTCTCCTTTTCTGGACCTCTTTTCCATAGAACAGTAATTTGATTTAACCTCCATTTCAGATAATCCTCAAAAAGCTTTCAGAAATATAAATCTACCAAACCTTTCTATAAGCAGAACATTGTCCCGTAAATTACTACATTCCCTATTCTCTCTCTGCCCTCAGATCCTGTTCTTTTAACTTAAGGTATACAATTCTACTGTGCAACCTGTGTAACAAATCCAAGAGCTGCTTTTTTTCAGATTGAGGCGTTTTTAATTACAACTTGCAAACATTGTGTTAAGGGGCATGTCCTTAGTCTGTCACACTTCAGCTCCTTGTTTTAAATTATCTTGTTCTTCGCTGCTTGACACATGAATTCTCAGGAGATTTCTAAGATTGCACTTCTAAATGAAAGTTTCTGTTTTTAAAATTAATTTAGTATTTCGACCCAAAATTCATGAGAGGGAAGGTGTTTGTACAGAGAAGGAAACTGAACTACTGCATTATGAAAGATATTAACATTCATGTCAAAAGATTAGTTATTTTCTAGGTCAAACCTCAGGTTAGCATGCTAATTTGCTAAGAAAGGTAACATCATTTTTTATAAATGAAATAATTAAAGTAATTCTCTGGCATAGAAAACCAAACATCCACTTGCAAGGTGTGTTTATTACAATGTAGTAGGCGAGGCTTTTGGTAGGTGGAAACTCAGACTTCAAGCACCGTCTAACGTTTCCCTTGTAGTCTGAGCTGCTATGTCATTTCTTCAAGTTCTGATTGAAAAATAAAATAAAATACTTGGCAACCTGATTTTGTTGAAACACATCATGGAGAGAGTTGAAACACATCATGGAGAGAGCTCAAGAACTAAGAAAAAAAATATTCAAGGGGTTGTGTTATTCGAGAAAAATCTGTCTTCTCTGCAGAGTGAAGCTCAGCATCCAGCTATCTAGCAAACCATTTAAAAGTAATGGTTAGAGACTTCTTGTGCCAAATGAAAGCTGTTAACTTTCACTTCCTACCAAAACTACTTCATTTTGATATTTTCACAGCTGTGGTGGTTGTTTATGTTTGTTTCATATTACAAATGCCCTTCAAATCAATGTGGACACCTTTTAGACAACTGAAGAGATACTTTCACACTCTGAGTTTCAGTTTGTTCACTGCAAACTGGGAAAAAATGTATCAGTGAGTGCAACTGTTTTGTTTTTTATTCTCTTTAAAAGAACAGAAAAAGATAAATTCCTTTATGAAACAACCTTTGCATCAAAATGCAGTCACATGTCACCAGTAAATATAAATGCACGTCACACCACGCAGGCATTTGCATGGTATTGTGCGCTTGTGTAAGTATAGAGAATGTGGCTGGATGTCAGATAGATGCTGGAATTCTCTACTTAGATGTGGAAATTTCACAGAGTAAACAGAAAGCCACAGAAGCAAACAGAGGAGCACTCAGAAAGAACCTAAGAAAAGCCTATGGAGCTTCTGGACTGAGTGCATAATCTAACAGGCTGCAAGTGGTTATCAAAGCAAAAAATCTACTGCTGTTTTGTTCCACTCCGTGCAGGGAAACAAAACTTTGTACATGATTTTCAAAGAAATATGGTTTTATCAAAGAAATCTCTGCTGTTATCAGGTTTGCCTCCTAAGAAGAACAAAAGCAATGTTTGCTTCACCCTTCCTGTTTAGTGCTGGGGAAGTGCAACAGTATTCAACCCTTTACTAACTACGTTCCTATCTCAGCTCTCTTTAAGCTGTATTAATATTGAATATCAGTCACTTCACAAAAGAGAAAAGGAGACAAGTGGTAGGTAGAAGCACACGCTATTGATGAAATGCTCAAAATTACTGTGTGTACCTTTCAGTTCATAGAATTTTCTTATAGGCATCCTTAAACTGCATGCTCTGAAGCTTGCTTCATAAATAAGGAAGGAATTGCTTTGCTCATCTTGGATCTGGAGTTTACAGAGGATGTGGAAACTGCAAGATTTGCAGAAAAAGTCTAATATCAGTCAGTCACATCACCCCATTTCACAAACAAACAGCTCACCCAGAAATATTGCAACCAAGATTCTTAAGCTTGCAAGGATTCGTATTCAGATGGCCAATGCTGCAATTTTTTTCCTGTCTAAGCCAACAAGTAACACACAGATTTCTATAGCACTCATCTGCCATTACAGTCTGATCATACCTTCAGATGATTTTGACATTCAGCAGGTTGAGGTCTTTTGAAAATGTACCTCCTATATTGGCACTGAAGTGGGAAACAGCAGCAGGTGCATGTGTTTTAATATCTGGATCATGCTGAGAGAATGCTTTTGCAGCAAGTCTCCAAGTCATGCCTATTTCCTACACCATATCTCACCTTATGAAACTGTCTCAGAGCACACAAACCTGTCTCCTTTCAAATCCATGCTCAGATGAAAGATGTGCTGGGATCACCTCTAATGTGCTTTAACCACTCAGAGGCAGCCAGCCCAGAGGACCAGGCAAGAGCTGGTCTGAGCTACCCTTCTGTTATGGTTTGACTCAGCAGATAGCTAAGTTCCACACAGTTATTCACTCACCCTCCCCCCTCCCCAAATGGGANATCAGTATCTCTGAGGCTATAACATAGCTTCATACTAGACACTATGAGAAACGTAACTTCTGTTAGAAACTAAGATACCTTCCTACCGCTTGCCTCCACGAATACGTGCAGTGTGGGTGCTGTATCTGCAGCACCAACTGTTTCATTCTGTAGATCTGCTCCTATTGTGCTGTACTACTCGCTAATACAGACACAGTCATCTTCAGAAGAATTGGCACTGTACTCCGGAAGTGATGGCTCTAATGGAGTATCTACAGTACACAGTGGGGAATGGGGCAGAAATACAACTTAGTTGTTTTTATCACTAAGGATACTGGGAAAAGTGTGGCTAAAGATTTCTGTAGGTGGGTCCTTAACGCTGTGCTTATCTAGTCCAGCTTCAGTTCTTACTGCTGTGCTGTGTAATAAGGCTGTACCAATGCTAGCAGAACAACTCTGTGCACCGATGCTCCTTTGTGTGCTACAGTGACCTTTCTCACTGTACTTTTTTTTTTTTTTTTTTTTTTTTTTAAATCCCCATNTAACAACGTAGCACTCATCATACAAGGGTTAATTCCACCTAAAAGAATACTGGGGAATATTTAATTTAAAGGAAAATGCAATAATTTCCAGTGGAGGAAGGAGAGGGAATAACAAACAGAATGTAAAACGTAGAAAGAAAATTATTCAGATTTCTATGTGCAACATATGTTGTTTGTAATTGCTATTCGCACATCGGGTAGAAGGCAATGTATCACAAACAAAATTATTTTCTCTGTTCTTGTGCACAGTTCTTTCTCATGGGTTAGATCTTGGTTATGCTTGATTTTTGCTTCCAAAGGCACAAGGGAATTGTAGAATAATCAACAAACCTGTTTTATAAAAGCAATATATAGGACAGTATTTTCCCCACAGTAAGATGCTAAAACTTGCATTCACAAAGATAAATAACTTAGTTCTCTGCAAAAGTGCTGTAACAGCCTGAGGAGAGCATGTGGGAACTATGAGAGAAACTACGCTGTTTAAGGACATTCCATAGCCAACAGGACAGTTTTGAGGCTGGAAGTGGTACTGAAGCTGATTCATATGAAATTGATGAAGTGTATGAGGACTGCTCCAGCATCTGTACAAGGGAATTATGAAACCTGCACATTAAGTGAAAATTGCTAATAGATCTTGTGTTCTACTCCAAGTATAAACGCTTAATCTTAATGTCTTCCTTCCTTCCTGGAGAAGCAATTATAATATGACTCCCATTCAAAGCCAAAGGACATCAGAGTCACAAATAGATTAACTTTTGGCCATATTGAGTGGCAGACTTTTTTTTATATTTTTTTTTTGTGGAATTAAAACATCTGACATCTCGGGCAAGTTTAGTCTTACAGCACTATCCACTGCCAGCACCAGTAAAATAAGACTCAGAATGAGTTTCAGCATTTTAATGCAGAATGAACTAATTACAAAGTTACCCAGACAGGTATCATATATTTCTGACATCACAAGCATATAAATCATTGAAGTTCTCATTACATTGAAAAATGGCTTTCTCCAAGTTTATTTTTGAAACCATGCATTAAATAATCACATAGTAGATTAAAAAATCCCACATCTCCAAACAACAGCCACCAACACAAAACCAACAAAACAAAACATCACCAAAGGTAGAGAACTCCAAAAAATCTGTTCCAAGTCAAAGGAGTTGTGCTTTCAAATCCTTTGCTACTTTTGGATGATTTTAGGAAGTCAACGTCTATTAAAGATTTTTCTTTCTTTTTCCCAGATATATCCAAATATTTAAAAAGGATTGGAAATAGAGTCACTATTTTCAAAATACTGTGGTATAGCTTAACATTAAATTTAATTTTTCATTTTTCTAAATTTAATTGACTTAATTGATTTAATATTAAAAAACAGTTACATAAAACGTGCTAAATATAAAGATTCAAGGCATGAAAATCAAATCTTCAAAAACATACATATCCAAAATTGTGCACAGCATATACATAAACACCAGCTTCTAAGGAAGTCTATAAAGATGACTAGGAGCCTGAAACTGTCAAGAAGATACTTCTAGAAGAGAAGAAAGATCAAAAGAAATAATTTTTTGTGCCTGGAAGAACATTGATCTTGAAACCTTCCTTAAATAACTGTATGACGACTGACAAAAAATCATTTGTCCAGGTGAGGTCTTGAAGTAACAACCATACTTTGCCCATTGCACTTACCACTTCCTAGGTTAAAAATTCTCAGCATTTTCTGTCCTTCCTATGGCACTTTCTGATGGCTGAAAATAAAAGACCAGCTGTCAAGTATGACCTTGTGGTTGTTAGATCCAACTGAGGAAAAGCAGCCACCTGAAGCCTGAATGGAAGCATTACCACCTGAATGCTCTGACTCTTTGCCCATAGCGATACCTGTTAGCTCCAGAGCCAGGATGCTGCTGGCTTTATTGAGCATCTAGGAATTGTTCCTTGTTTGTAGCTGAATCTGACTACTCCTTTGTACCTATCGCAGATAAAACATACACGTAAGCATGCGCACAGAAGGCATAATACTTTAGAAAGCAGCTTTGAATGTAGCTTGCAGAGCTGTGAAGCTACCTGAAGTCATGCTGGAAGATCCTGATGAACTGCTGGAGCTAGACTGCCACCTATACCCCACATAGAAACAGGTCTGTACTTTTCACAGCTTGGTTCTTGTAACACAAATGTTTAAACAAACTGCCAGGTGCCTTGAGAGGCCTCATCTGGTAACTTTTCCTTGACTTTTTTTCCCTTCATCTCAGCTAAAAGTTATTTCAATGGGAAAGGCATTATGGTAAAGGTGGCATTGTACTCCACAAAGGTAGAGGAAGAATAGAACACTCAAAGAAGTACTATTAATGATTGAATTATCAAAGTTTTCCATTTACTGGACAGAGAAGAATTTGCCCTGCAGCTTCACAGAAACTAGAAAGTTCTGATGATCCAGAAATAAGTGGCAGAAAAATTTTTTTAAGAAGAATCAGTTCCAACACCCATGGGGAAATGACCTCTTCTGTACTTTGTAGAGTTTCCACGTTAAACAGCTGAAATGCAGTGCAGTTTTGAAAAGGTGCTTTTTTACCTCTCTCTCTCTTTTTTTTTTTTTTTAAATCACAGACCTCTTCAAATAGCTTGTTTTCAATATATTCCTAAAAGAGAACTGCCATGTGTTTTTCTGAGAAGGCTGAGGGCATGTTTTGTGTGAGCCAGACAACAATGCTACCAGTCACACTCCATTCAATTCTCCTAGAGAAACTCTCTCCACCATAAGGCCTATTCATACAGTTTCATTTCAGGTATATTCTGAGAAGCAAGGGCCATCATCTATTATTTAATATATATGTATGTAACAAAGTATGCAGAAGAAAGCTATAACTTTCAATAAAACTGTTCTTTGAATTGTTGTTTCAAATGCATTTCAAGCATTTCAATACAACAGACTGAGATAACCCAGCAATTCACATGCTTTCCATTTCTATCTTAGCCAAAATGAAGATATCTTTGCTTCCTGGGCAATAGTTTCTGTTAAGATAAACACAGTTTGGCACAATGTTGCAGATTTTTACTGCTTTGAACTAGTTTAGGACACAAGTGCTGAGGTGTTTTGAGTCCTACACATATCTTGAAGAAAGTTTAACCAACAAATCCCAATCAAAGCATACTTGTGTTTTCTATAAGCATATGATTGATTTAGCTTTAGTTAAAGTTACCTCAGTATTGGATTTCATTTATTTATTTTTATTTTGGAAGTATTTCCTCTTAAGAAGCTTATCATCTTTGCAGCTTATTCCTATGTCAGCTACATGGATGTACATCCAAAGTAAAACCACTAGAGTGGCTCTTGAATTTCACTGGTGTAATTTACAGAAAACTTTTCACTAACTCTACATCTGTTGGTAATGATTCATAGATCTGAACAGTATTAGTAACATACTGACACCATCTCCAACTTCTTCCTTCCAACTTGTCTTAGACTTGTCATAGAATATGATGATGTTCCTAGCAAAGGACATTTTGTGCCTTGGCAGATTTCATTGCTTGAATTTGCGTACAACAATGCAAAAAGAACCCTGTCCTTTCTTCCTCGTGAGGGCTATTACGCTGATATGTTAAAGGCCTCCTCCCCTTTACTGATGCTAAAGAGCAAAGTCCTCCTTCATTAGTCAACTAATCCAGACAGAACAGAAATCTTCCTACTGTGCTTTTATTGCTCCTAGCTCTAATGGTTGTGCTGGCATTTCCTAAGTGTAATTTTGCTATTTCTTGAAATCTTTCTAATTGTGATTTTTACATTTGACAAGCATTCTGTTCCTCATGCTGATGGTACAGTAGACAGCACTCCTTTAATTTCTGATGTGTTTGCCAATTACAAGAGGCTGTGGGCTCTTCCCATCAGGCACAGAAGTAATAATTTTTTGTTAAGGGATAAAGCAAGTAGTTCATTATTTGGATTCAGTTGCTCCAAGCTCACTCTCACCTTGAATTGGTGAGTCACCTGGGTTTCTGCTTTTGATCAAGAGCCAGAGCCAGTAATGAGCTCCTTGCATCAACTGTATTTATTTATTTATTTATTCTTTTTTTATACCGGAGCAGTTGGTGTTTATATATGAACACAAAATACAAGCTTCAAGGGGGGAAAAAAAATTGTCAATTAAGTTTTCACCATTTCTCATTCATAAGTTAACAACTCCCTAATAGTTTAATCGCATACAAGAGATCACAACTGTTCTGCTGTAGACATACGAGATTTTTCAGAATGTGGAAGGCACGGGGGCAAAATTGCTTCCAAGTGAGATAAAGATCAATAATCTTTGAGAAAAGGAAGAGCTGAATAGAACTAAAAGAACATGGTTTCAGGTAAAAGATCGTGTATTTTGGCAGTACATGTACTGAGTGTGCTAACTGTGCAAGACAGCCTGTGTAAGATACTGAGTTTCAGGAGAACATTGATGCATTTTGGATTTGACCTCAGCACAAATAGATTACAAGAATTCTTTCATTTCTGCCTCCTGTGTCTTGAAAAACTTTAGCAGCTTTGCTGGCTGTTTTAGAAATAAACATTTTTGTTTACTTACATCTTCACTTGGCTTGAATCAAGAGTAATTCTGAAGGAGCTGGGTAGCAGAGGTATTCAATATGTGTGTGCCTTGAGAACTATTGTCAGGGCTGTAGGTTGTCCTGTGCACTTCACCATGATATAAAACAACTTGCAGCTGATTGGAGAACTAAGTCTGAGAGGCAAACTGTCTTCCAGTGAACAGCATTAGCCATGAAAGGTATCAGGCGTGCAGCAAGGTAGTGGGGAATATATTATCATAGAATAAGAATCATAGAATTATTAAGGTTGAAAAGACCTGTAAGATCATCTAGCCCAACTGTTCCTAACCATGTTCCTAAGTGCCACATCCACACTTTTCTTTAACACCTTCAGGGACAGTGACTATACCACTTCCATGGGCAGCCTGTTTCCATGCAGTACTGCTCGTTCTGAGAAGAAATTTTTCCTAATATGCAACCTCCCCTGGTGCAACTTAAGGCCATTACTTCTCATCCTAGTTCTCCTCCTGGATGGGTAGTTTATAACAGACTCTCACCAGGATATCAGCCTTGCTGACCTTCCCCCTGATCCTTACATAAAAGGACTTGACCTTATCATCACAAGCATTGAACTCTACAACTCCCTAACATACAGAGCCACATCACTGCCTCTTCTTCCTTGCCTATCTCTTCAGAAGAGCTTATAGCTATCCATTGCAGCATGTCCATCTTGAGAGTGATTCTACCATGTTTCAGTGATGGCGATTGTGTCATAGTCCTACGGGACATGCAACACTTTTTTGGAGGAGCTGGCTCACATGGGTCGTCACCTGATGATTGCAGAAGATAATTTTAATGAGAAATTATACGTTTTAGATTTGTGCATAGAAAAGATAATGTATGTTCACGTCCTCATTTGGGAATGTGTGCTATTGGGCAGAAGACAGGGCACAAGGAAAAGTTTAGATTTTAGAATAATTCAGAGCTGTAAGGCACTTTTTATAACTTTCCCCATCTTTTCACACTTCTGAACAAAATGGATCTGCCTATCACCATGACAAGCTTTCACAAATATTGGTATTTCTCTGAAAATCCCATGAAAGTTTTCTTGGTTTCAGGAAGGCTTCAAGAACATCCGTAACATGGATATGTGATGTTCAGTGCCCTTAGCATCTCTTGCCTGTGAGGATAGGAGGGCTTCTGTAATAAGTTAAAGCCTCTGGCGTAGCCAAAGATAAAAGCACATGGAGCTCACTTAGTTCCAATTTGGTAAACATAGTTATATGTTTACAAAACTTAGGTAACTCCTTACATATGGAATTTTATTGATTTTTTAGTTGACCTACATATTTGGCCTGTAACTAGTGGTGTTCCCCAGGGGTTGGTGCTGGGTCCGGCCTTGTTCAATATCTTCATCAACGACCTTGATGAGGGGATAGTGTCC
>WBMW01001115.1:748905-764519 GCA_013396635.1 Penelope pileata
GGAGGGCCACAAAGATGATCAAGGGCCTGGAGCATCTCCCTTATGAGGAGAGGCTCAGTAAGCTGGGTCTGTTCAGCCTGGAGAAAAGAAGGCTGAGAGGGGACCTGATCCATGTTTATAAGTATCTTAGTTGCGGGAGGCAAATGGAGGTGGGGAACCTCTTTTCAGTGGTCAGTGGGGACAGGACAAGGGGCAATGGCCTTAAGCTGGAGCACAGGAAGTTCCGCACCAACATGCGGAAGAACTTCTTCACGGTGCGGGTGACGGAGCACTGGAACAGGCTGCCCAGGGAGGTTGTGGAGTCTCCTTCCCTGGAGATATTCAAGACCCGCCTGGACGCCTACCTGTGCAACCTGCTGTAGGGAACCTGCTGTGGCAGGGGGATTGGACTCAATGATTTCTTGAGGTCCCTTCCAACCCCTACAATTCTGTGATTCTGTGATTCAATATTGCAATTATATCCATCTGTTCCTACAGGATGGGAATTGCGTGGCAGAAGAAAGAATGGACAGAGAGGAAAAGATCTTACAAAGAGTTTCCTGGCATGTTCATTACAGGAGAGGGTGAGCTCTATGTACAACTCTAAAAGCACCGGTTGAACCTTGAAATAACTTGTTAGTTAATGTTCTGCTTGGCATTTTGAGCAGAGAAAATATTGGAAAATAATGTGTTGTATTAACTGTTATTTACAAATGAACCTGAAAATTTCAGTCTAAAGTATTCTCAAATAAATTCGTTAAAACCCCAGTAACAAAGGAATAAGTAAGCTGTAAATGGTTCCATAGTGTTTTGTTGTTGTTTGTTTTAAGATTCTATTTCTTGCATTCAGCTACACTCAGTCCTTTTATTGCCATGCTTTGGAAGACACAGACATCCTTGCTCTCCAGCTACACTTCCTTTTTTCTTCTCTGACTTGTAGCATTTTGTCTATGAGGTGGCTGAGTGATGTGTAACACCTATGGAGGTATGCTACTCTTATGCTCAGCTTCTCGTTTCTTCAAGGGATTTATCAAGGGCATGTTAAGCAGTTCCTGGTCTTTGGTGATTAAGCCAGCAAGGGGAAAAGGTAAACTTTGATGTTTAATTTCTGGTCTCCATTATAAATCCTCATGTTATATAGTGGACTATATTGTGCTATGAAGTTTTAAATGCGCACATTAAGAGAAATTGCCTAGCAAGAATTCATATTATCTTTATAGACCTGATTTAGACCACATTCCTGCAAGACATACAAGTACCTGAGATTTTAATTCTGGTTTACATAGTGTGTGGTTAAAATATTTCACTGCTGTTTCTTTTTTTTAAGAAGTATGCTGGTAAACCCACGCAGTAATAGGAATGGATCATAAAATCATTGACTTTTTTTTTAATGGAATATACCGATGCTGCTTTCTCCTTAATATTTACTCCCTCTTTTTCAAATATATGGATACACATCACAAAACTTTTCTACACAAAGTGTTGACCTAGAAATTATCATGCCTAGTCTTTTTTTTTAATTACACTTTTACCTGCAATATCACCTGTGGTTAGAACTGTCAGAAAAAAACAATGTGAGAAAGACTTGTGAAAAAATCTCTAGGACTGGCAACACAGCCAATATATCCAGTCAAAGTACAAAGAGTATATAAAAATGTTTGAGCTGGATATAAAAATAGAGCTATGGGTATATACAGCACAGTAAGTAATATAGAAAATGTCTGTGCTTCACTTACAGATTTTAAATTGCCAGCTTGTCTCCCATCCCAGACAGTGTTGGTTATTTATGAAAAGTGTATATGAAACCAAGAAGGCTTACATTGTTTTTCCCATGGCATCTGAGAGTCAGCAGCTCAGGGACTTTCTGAGACAGAAGGTTTAAAGAGACTGTTCTATTTAGTGGCCATCAACAGACCTGTATCCTGTCAATTTCATTATTTCTTTTTTAAGGTTATTTATACTTTCAAAATTTATAATAATAAGCATATTAGAACATCTGTTACTCCTTCTGATATCAGAAGCAGGAATGGTATTCCTCTATTCACCTTCCTGCCTTACATGGTATGCTACACTTCAAGTAGGTCTTCTTCTATGTGCCTCTTTGTCAGGCTGAAGTACCCTCTTTTATATCCATTTCTGGTTTTAACTCTTCAGTGCAGTGTCTTCTCATGTGAAAGCTGTTCTGTATTTCTGTCATTCTTCTCTAACTCTGTTTTATCTTTTTTAAGAGTTACTATTGCATATGTGGGCATGGTGTTTCTTGTTAATTCCCCTCTTTTTCTAACTGTTTCTAACAGTTGGCTTCATGGCTTTTTTTTTCTCCCACTGCTGATATTTTTGGAGAACAGGCACCAAAGGTCTTGGTGACCCCAGGATCTTCCCTGGAGAAAAAGGTCTTACCTGACCAGTAAGAACGAATAGCCCATCAATATGTATGTTTATCCTACTGCTACTTTATCACTCAGCCAGTTCCCCAGCACCAGGAGAGCCCACTGCAGTTCCCCAGGCAGATTTGTTTCGTTGCTCCTGCAGCCCCTGCAAGCTGTGGCCCCCTGCAGGTGCCCACTCTCACAGTCCCTGCGCTCGCTGTGCGCCACATCACCAACCCTGGACCATCCCCAACCCCTCTCCATCCTGCTTTCCCTGTGCAAAGAGGCTGCTCTTCCCCACTCCTGCTCCTTGCCTTTGTAAGCATCCCCAAATTCCTATCAGGTTTGGAAGGGGGCTGAAAAATACTGCAGTCAAAGTTTTTTTTGTCCACTAGAGGGAAGTATCTCCGTGACTAGGACTTAATGTGTGACCATATAGTACAAGAAAAATCCTCTGCTGTGTTTCCGAATTGTGAGGCAACACGCGTTTTGAAACTGATAATTAAATGAACAAATGAAAAACCACTTTTTGTAAGGACACTGAAACATTAGGTAATAAATAACCTTTAAAATTGAATTGTTAGACCTACCTTAATGCAGACTTCTCTGTTCGATAAACACTTGCTTATGGCTTAATAGATTCATAGGAAATTGCTCTAGAAAAACGATTAAAGAAAATGAAGCTTAGATTTGTATTTCTAGCAAGATCAGTATTGTATTCAGCTACCTTGAAGTACAAATAACATTAACCTTTCATGAAATGATGTTAAATTGCTTTCAGATCATTGTCACTCTAACTAAAGATGAGTCATAAAGAGAAGTCACCTGAATAATCTTATATTTACCTTTGCACTGGCACATGTAAACTCAATCTTTTTCATTCTTCTGCTATTTATATGGTACTATCAAAGAAAAACTGATACAGGTAGAGGTAAAGACCTACTGAAACATTGAAGCATATTAGTCATTTCTTAAATCTGAACAGAATATGCTCACAGCTGGACACCCATGGTATAAGAACCTAAATTATTTATTCCCACCAAGGTGAGGAGCCTGAGTTCAGAGAAATAGGTCACATACAAACAAAATATGGCCATATCACATTCTCTTCTTTTTTTCTTACTGCAACCTGATAGATGCCATTTTTAGCCCATTTTAGAAATACAACAAAAATAGTACTGCAATGTCTTTAAAGAGATCATTAAAACCCTCCAACAGACTTATTAGCTTATGAGATTTTAGATATGAAACCCTTGCATGATAGCTTTGTAGTTGAGTCAGTTTTGAGCTCCTATTTCACTGAAACTCTCATTGATCAAATAACAGTCTTTACTTTTAATGGAAACCAAATATAAAATGCAGCAAAGCTCATTATTTTGAGCAAATGTAAGCCTAGACAATCTTGCAGGTGTCTAAAACAGTTAATGCCTAAACACTGACACTGAACTGTCTCTCTTAGTTGAAGGCATTCTCATTTTATTACAAAAAAAATAAAAATATATGTTAAAAATTCAGAAACAGGTGACACAATGCCACTGCGGTGACTCTTGCTCTTCTGTGCCAGAACTCTGTGCTCTGTGTTTCGTGCTGAGTCTGTGTACTGAGCCCACTGAAGCTCTCATGGCTGCAGTACCCTGAACTATATTTGAACCTTTTGTGTCCTTCTATTTGCATTTTAATACTCTGCTAGCTAAGGACAACTTCTTTTATCTCACCACATGGAAATTTTTGTATTTCATTTTGTGCTACATTGCCAGCAAAAGGTGAAGCAACTCTTTCAGCCTGTTGCAGAGTCTCACTTTATATTTCCTATGGAGAGAACAAGGTTGCATTTATCCTGTGCTTCCCCATCTTCTGCTCCCCCTGCTGTCACTTCATACTGTGTGAGGAATGGGGATTTTTCTTGTGCCCATGCCTGGCCCATTTTATGGTCCTGGCAAAGCAGAGCCTCCTGCCCTGGGAGCTGCTCCAAGGTGAGGGCAGCAGGAGGGCATTCCCTGCCCAAATACCCTCAGCCAGGAGGCTCCATCCTTTCTACAGAGACAGCAGTTCTGGAGGAAGGGCAGGCAGGGTGACAGCACGCGCTGTGACACCCTCCCCTTCGGGGCTAGGGACCCCCTGCATGCAGGGAGCAGCTGGGGGCCTTTGCTATCGGACTCAAAAACACCACATGAAATGCTAGGCCTGCGGTATCACTGCTCTTACAGACAGCTACCTTGAATTGCACGGTAGAAATAACTAAAAAATGAAATCAAAACATTGTGATTTTTTTTTTTTTTGCTGAACAGAAAATGGCAGTTGACTAAAGAGTTTTATATAAAATTTCCATTTCCATTTGAAAGGTTTACATTTTTAATAAGCATCCCTCCCAAACTCAGGCTTTATTCTGGAGAAACCCTTGCACTCTGAACAAAACATTTATTTCCAAACTGTTTCCACCACCTCACTTTCTCCTTCACAGCCCTTTCAGATAGCGTTACATGTTTCAGCTTTACCAGGTGTTTTCACATCACACCAGCAAACTGCTAAACAAATGATTCGTCTGCAGAGCAAACTCTGCTTAATGAGGGTTTTTGCTCCAGATTCTGTTCAGGGCACAAACTGAAAGAAGATGTTCACTTACCACCGAAGAGTCTCGAGCAGCAGATGGTGAATGAATGGTGCACAGAAGAAAAAGTTTAAATGGCACAGCTTTCATTTGAAAAATACAGAATTTTGACCCCGCTTCTGAAGTCTGAAAACTGTAATTAACAGCGACTAGACTGCTTGGGGCTAATGGATTCCCTACACAGCCAGTCTATCATTTTATTTAAACTCTAATGGAAGCGAAACGCTCGCTCTGCAATCAGCGGGCTGTGGCAGCACAGCAGAAACGAATGCTGAGAATAGGTGGGTGTTCTTGTGCTGGGTATCAAAACCTTGTGGAAGGAGGCACACTTCTTTGTGAGAATACAATGGGGATGGTGAAAGGCATGAGAAAGGATTTCAAAAATAGAGTTCAGGAACAATGTTTTACACTGAATAGGTCAGAAAGGGGTCTCTGCTGTCTGAGGACGCACAAAGGTATGCCTAGCTTATTTTGTACTGCATGCTGCTTTCACAGTGCTTCAGACACACACACAGCTTCTCAGCACAGAGTGGGGTAAGTGATGTGTTGGACTGCCTGGGGCTGGCTCCCCTGTTAATCTTTTCCTGTTTTTGTCAGGTGTCCTCCTACAGAGGAGCTGAGAGGCAAAATTTCCAGGAGTGGCCACTAATTTGGAGTCCTTTTGTGCATACGCCTAGAAAACATAGCTGGTAAAGGGGTCTGAGCAATCTGGTTCACTGCTTCAGGGGTAAGACTTTGCATTTCAGCATGTTTCAGAAGAGGCAGCAGATAAATCCAAACGCTTTCTTGTTTTAATAGCATCTTGCTTGACAACCTTTTTAAGTCCTAGTTTCCACACTTATTATATGTGTAGTAATACTGTATCTACAGTAATATCATTACTTATCCCCTTCACATAGACATTTAGACACATGGATAAATAATATTTAATTACATTTTTTAAATACAGAGAATTGAGGTTGGCTAGTAGTAGAGGGTACAGATTTTTTTTAAATGTCCTTTATTGGCAGATCTATTCCTTGACCTTTAGAAAAAAAAAGCTTAGCTCATCTCAGCTGGATAGATATAAACAGAGTAGACATCTGCTAACACTGCAATAATTCAGGCTACAAAATTATTTACATTATAACTACCTATCCCTGGTGATTTTCAAGCATTCATAACTTTCTGAAAAATTAACAAATGCTGAAATTTATTATGTAGCCAAGGCTCAGCCTTGCAATGGCTCTAAGTTGGTGCCAGCATTTATATTCACGCAATCTCCTAGCGCAGAATCAAAGCAGCAGAAAATAAGGCTGGAAGGCACACTGAGGGATGGCTGAGTTTCTCCCCTGACATTTCCATCCCATGGAAGGATAGCCATCTATCTGTCTCATTATATATTATTTTATAGATATTATATATTCCATAAGGAAACAGTCTGAGGCAACTCAAAGTGCAGTGTTCTTCTTTGGCCATGCAAGACTTTAAAGATGACGGTTACTCTGGAATTCAGCTTTTCTTGTGTCTCCCTCTCCAAACTGAGATCATTTTTCACTCTTCTAGAATTTGTGCTCTCTTCCAGGGTAGTTTTGAATAAACCATTTCTCCCCAGAAACCTCTAAGTTGACACCAACCATTAAATTTTTACCCAGAGATGAACATATTCAGAATATGACCATGGAAAAAACATATATAAGTTTACATCTTTAAACAGTGGGTAATGCTTTGACGGCAGTACTTCTTTAATTTTTGTAAACAACCATATGTAAGAGACTGTTTTGGAATCTTTTGTCTCAAAGTTTGCTGTGAGAACTCTCTTGTCTCAAAGTCTGCCCACCTGCCCGAAGGCTTGCAGAGCAGGGACAATGAGAGACAAGCAGCCGCTAAACGGCCATCGAGCAGCCTTTCAGCCTGGCACCTTGAGGNTATTCCTGGTCTGATAGAACGGCGTGGGATCCATGGTGGTGACTGTCCCCGCTTTCTATATGTAACCCTTGCTCTTACTTCCTATCTTTTACTATCGCCTGCTTCCCCATCCCCATCTCCCTCACTGGCCAGAATTCCTATTAAACTGGTCGGACAACATTTGACCTCGTTTGTGTCTTAATCTCACTCCGGGTATGTTACAGAATCTCCCCTCACTCCGATAATCGGAGCGGGACACCATATCCCAAAAGAATTATAAAACATCATGCCTTAAGTCCTCCTCAAGAAAATATGCAGCAAACTGTCATTCAGTTGTTCATGTGAAACAAGATCCAAAATTGTCAGTTTTGCTCCTGGATCTTTTTCTCTGAAGTCTCAGAAAAAACATAAACTATACTTGAATAATAATAAAAACAACCAGAACATACAGTGTTTTCAGGCAGCATCTAGAACTGTTTCAGAAGTCTGCGTAATGCTTTGCCTCCCATTGTCCTATACAACCCCAAAGCCTCAAACAACACCTCACAGTCCCTGCTGTTCCTCTCTGCCCACTGACATACTCACCTTGCCAGAGGCTGAAAGAAAAACATGTATATGTGTGTCCTCTTATGCAGGGAGTATTCTCCTACTTTGATGCCTTTGGTAACTTTAAGGTAATATGGAGTTGCTGCAGCACTACAGTTCTCCTGTTCCAGTCTGGCACAATACTTGCTGATCTTGGCAGAATCACTGAGAATTTAAACAGAGATACAAATATTTTTTTCCCCTTTTTTTCTTGAATTTATTCCTTACATCCATGAAGAGACTGATACAATAATAAAAAAAATTAAGCCTAGCTTGAGGACAGGAACTTTACTGCCAAATTACTCAATATATCATCTTTACAGATGAATTTTTTAATCAATATAAGATTAAAAAATTACTATTTATAATGGAAGAACAGCAAGAGTATTTTGGTACCTACTTGTTTGATTACTGGTACATAGTTGCAAGTAATCAAACCTCAGGCACATTTATATCACGCTTGGATCCTAATAATTTAATTTATCACTTTTCCTCTCATGTTTTTTGAGAGGTGATAAACTGGCAAAATGCATTTTTAATCTCTATTCGCTACAGTAAAACTGCCTCTGAAGTACCGGACATTTATTTCTACAGCTGGTTCTGAATTCAAATGCACTTGTTATAAATAATTTCTGAAGCCCATGTAATATTTATGCAGGAAATCTGAAACTTCATGTCGTGTTTGGAGAAATGAAACACGGGGAGGAGAGGTTACTGAACCAGCACAAGCTGAAGTATCTGATAACATATTACCAATGTGCCTGCACGAACACGGGAGCAGAGGTGCTGCACTGTGACCACGGAGAGACAGAAAGTCTCCTGTTGGCAATCTGTGCACTCTGCATGGTGGTTTGCAATATCTCAGTTTGTACACCCTCTTCCCTGCCCTTTGCAAGGCTGCTAGCCCTGATGTCAAGAAATAAACTGCATTGTCCTGGATCTATCCAAGTGTTTGCGTCCACTTGACAAAATGTAGAAAACTGGGACTGATGTACTTCTGTTTTTGCCCTTCCTTCCCCTTTCTTTTTTTTTCTTAGAGGAGATATTTAGGCATGTTTTTACTACATTGACTTGCTCAGCAATAACTATGTACTCTGTTTGTCTGCATTAAATTTGGGGTTGAATTTAACTGTCCATCTTTCAGGTAAGAACTATTTTACCATAAGGCATCTCCAAGTTGGACAGCTGTGGCTGAACTAGGTTTCCTGCACGGTCAATAGCAAAAAATAGATACAATCAGAGTGCAAGTCATCCTAAGTGTATTTAGGAAGAGGTTAATCACACACTAGATTCCACTGACTCCAGGTGAAAAGAGAGATACTGTACACATTTGTATTTATTCCCATACTTATTGTCATTTAGAATCTCAAACAATACCATATGGTAATAATTACCTGATGTGCTAGTACAATCTCCATTGCCTTATATGTACTTGAGACCCACAGAGCAAAAATGAAAGCCCAGAGGGAACGGTGCTTGCTTGGATCATGGAAAAGATGTAATTCAGACCCTGATTCTGCTCCATGAAGGCCACACGTTGGTAAGGCCATCGCACCAGCTCAGGATAGGAGCTTGCACTCACTCCCAGGCTTCCAGGGCTCCTGAGGTACATGGAGAAGCATTTGTTTCAGAGAAATAGGATTATTATTAAATGGAGTCGGACCCTGCCCCTTGAGGAGGTGATCAGGGCTGGCTTGAGTCAAGCTGAGGATGATGAGAAAACATGACCTAAGGGAAAAGTGGAATCATCCCCTCTAAAAGAATGAAGACTGAGGGGAAGAAAGATGTTAATAGTCTTTAGCACTTAGAAAACACTGATGTTAAAATGAAACAATCTATTCTCCATATTTGTAGCATAGAAGACAAGAAATTATTGACCTGAGGTGAAACAAGAGGTAATTAAACTTCATAAAGATTATTTTAGTGCTAAGAATATCAAAGCACTGTTATAAACGATGGGATCAGGATCTCCATCACAGGAAGTCTTCAAGAGACAATCAGGAATGCTGTGGGAGAGAAACAGGCTCTGTAGCTTGCCAAGCTTTCTTTCAGCTTTATTTTCCTACAATTTTGTGCGTAAGCAGCTGATGCATGAGGAAATAAATGCTTGTGTGGCATACCACAGACAGCAGATAATGATCTGAACACCAAATGACTTGCAGTTCCATGGACCTCAGGTTTATCCAGCCAGTTAGAATGTTACACAGCATGAAAACCAAAAGAAGCAGACTATGTTAAACCAAGTAAGAATTCCAAGTGGTTTTGTTACAAAACTCAAAACCATCTTGAATGTCGAAATTAGACTTCAGTCAACAGAATGTTAGAAAATAAACATTCCTCAAGACTGAGACAAGCAAACTTCCTCACATTATTCAAATCTATAATGGGGTCGTTTTAACGAAGACTGTCACCTAGAGACTAACTAGATTAATCAACGGAGAATGGCATGCCAGTAGCAATGACTATTTTGATTCAACAGCTTGAAAGTACATCAGAAGAATGCTTAGGTGTGAAGTATGTTGCTTAGGTCATGGGGTTGGAACAGCAGGAATAAAAGAAACATGCTGTATCCCTACTCTGTTCAAAGAAGACATGGAATATTGCTTGCTATTCTCTCCGTCTCCTTCCTTTTTTCAGGAGGAGAACCATTAGAACTTTCACATTGCCTAAGCCTGAGTACTTTGGAGGACTAATGCTAAAGCGAGTAAACCTGACTGGACAACTAGGAGATAGAAAATAACAAGATAAAATTAGTGTATTGGAAAAGGCACGGAATTGGAGTTGGATACTTAGTACGACAATAAATACAATAGAAAGTCTTATTATGGCAAACCAGGAACTAAAAATGTAGAGAAGACATGTGACTTCAAGCTTTGGCTAATGCAAGAAAAACAGTTATGGAAAGCAAGGACTTTGAAGCGCTGACACTTCAAACATATGAGTGCTGACAAGGAAAGAGCCAGCACTGACTGACAAGTGAAAATTATGCTACCTGACAAGGAGAGTGAATGAAAAGATCTCGTCTGTATTTTTGATCCAGACATCTTCTGTTGGCACAATTATCAGAAAAGTCCTTCAGTGGTATTTGGAAACCATTGAGGCAGTTTGCATTTAGCACACTAAACAGGCGTCTTCAGAACAAATAAGCTCTTTTTCTGGGAAAAAGCATTTAAAAATAGAAAATGTTACAGATTCTGATCTTTAGGGAAATAAGGAGTTGAAGTGTATTGCAACCCAAGTGACTTACAGGAAAGGTAATTTTCATTCTAATTCAGTTTGTGGAAAAAGGAGAATAGAAAGTGCACGAAGGATGAGAAGGCCTTAGGCCAGGGCTAAAAGCCAGATGCAATGCCTTAGCCTGTTTATGCTATGCCCGTATGTTAATGACTTGTTACAGTGGAAGACCCAAAAGCTTCAAAGCTAGACTGTGTTGAGCATTGCCTCAAAGTGAAAAGTAAATTCATAGTTTGGCACCTAGCATTTTTGTAGAATACAGGAGAAACCGGAAGTCTCCAACAGGCAAGGATCCAAGAAAGCCACTGAGCAGGAAACTCCCTGAAGCTAGCCAACAGGCAACATAATGGAACACAAGACTGCACATGAGCTTCTCCCCTCTCCAGAGGTCTCATATATTACCAAGTGTTCCTTAACTTAGCTAGGAGCAAGAGCTTCTCGCAAGTCTTCTAACAAGAGAATAGCCTATGAGAGCTCTTCAGGAAAAGTGATCATCAGTCCTGTTCAAATTAATCTGAAGAAGAACCTTTTTCTTTTTTTTTAAACAACATTTAGTAAAACAGAGCCAAATGACACTTTAACACCAAACTCAAAGGACTACTGTAACCTCTGCTGACAAAAACAAATTCAATTTTGCTTGAGTCCTGAATTTTCTGTGCTTGCCCACATGGTGACAACTTCAAGAATAAAAAATGACAGATTAAGCATGAAAATCAGCAAGAATGAAACTTACCCTGGCATTGGGCAATTCCTTTAGGAAGACAACTTGCTTCTGCCACGCGCACAGGCCAGTGTTCATAGTAGCCTAAGAACACAGGGCTACTGTGAAAAATGAAAATTATAGTCCACAGCTTCTCCAGCTCAAACCTTGAACAGAGAACGTGCAAATGTTTGTATCTGTTCCTATACAACTAGATAGAACAACTCAGAAATCTCTTGCTCTAGGAGCAAGAGCACAACTTGGTTTGTGTCCAATAAATTGTATTCAGTGCTAAACTGGGAATCTCCAAGATGCTTATTAGAAGAGCTTCTGACAAATGTTGTTGTTCCCCATACTCTTTCTGTGCCTTCTTTGGAAAGCACCAGAATATCATAGTCCAAAACTGAGACAGGAAAAATGCTAACAGGTAAGCAGGATGGATGATCCTGGACCTGAAAATCCCATTGGAAAGTCAGATGCATCTCTGGTTTGTTTACAGAGCTGAGCTTTTCAAGCTGAGGCCACTATGGATATTTGCAAGCCTACAGCATTCCCAGAATTTAAGACAAAAAAAAAAAAAACACACAAAAAACAAAACAAACAACAAAAAAAAAGTGGCCTCCAGTGAATTTAGGTAGTATCAGGATCAGGCTGCTTCTGGAAGGGAACAGGTGAAAAATTTGGATCACGATTCAAGACTTGGGTGCACTAATTCCTCTTTGAGTCTGGCTGCTCTGTTCTCTGCTAGTTAAATGAAGCCATTATGACTTGCCTGCTTCCCAAGGCTGTTATGAGACTCACTGCAGGGCTGCGAGGCAATCAGATACTTCAGTAAGTTGCTATCGGCACCCTGGGGACCTTCCGCCTCTCATAAGTAGAAATCCTGCAGGAGCTGCCAATATGCAGAGCTCTTCCTCAGACTTCCTATAACAGGCTGTTGCTTAGCCACAACACATCCCTCTGAGGCTATATAACTCCAGATGTCAACATGCGGTTAATCCTTCTGCGGGCGATGGGCCAGAGGTACAAATGTCCATATGTAATTACCATTTTCTCATGACTAAACACCAGCCCATGCTCAGTGCCTGTCTATCTCAGAAATTCTTTGCAGCATGGAGTTTCCTGACCTCCTGCTTCATTAAGAAGTAGCTGATCTTGTGACAGCATTTTATTGACTATTTTTGCTTGAAGAAGCGAAGCATGCAGTTACTGTGCCAGGATCACATTTTAAATGATATTTACTTGCAGGCAGTGTATGCCCTGTGAACCAGGGCAGTGTGCCCAATATTCTTGCTGTGGGAATATAAATTTGTTTTTTTTTTCTTGAAGGTTTCACTTTCCTACTAATATATTTCTTCAAGTGAAGAACAGGAGAGCCCTCCTGTGGCTAATTTAATGCCCGTGGTATCTCACAGACGCTACATACAGCAGTAGAAAATGCATTATACTTAAGTTTTCTTTTGCCTTTACCTTGGTCTCACCAGTCTTTAAATATGGTTGATTTAATCAGCTTCAAATTTGTTTTCCAGGCAGTTATATTTCAAGTTCTCTTTTTTTTTTCCCGTTTAAAATGAACAAGCCATTCCTCATAACGTATCTGTGCTTCATTTCCCAGATTTGACAACACGAATGTAAATTATAAAGTAACCCTCCCTGAAATGTTTCTCTTGTGGGCCATAGGGCAGAAGAGAAGCATATGGGGGATTTATTATGCGCAATGACCTCATTCTTTCCAAGTTTCCTCTCAGAAGACATATTTGCAATTCACACACACAATTCAAAACTAGTAGGCTACACGTCTGCTGTTCACACACACAGCTTCTTACATCACCTGAGGACAACAGGCAATAAGCTGAGAGCCCACGTTACTTTTGCAGTAGGGCTCACTCCAGAGCTAAATGATACAAGCACCCTATGTATCCCCTATATTCTACAAGTTCTCAAAGGTGGTGCAAAGATAAGACAGTCACAGCACTAGGGGCCCATTTTTAATATAAAAATTACTTGTTCTTTATATGCTTTTGGAGTCAAGCAGATAGGGTTTTATTTTCTAATTTCTACTCACAATACAATTCACGGATAAATTAATCCCAATCTTGTATTTGAAGTCCTACTGATCTCAATAGAAATCAAGTCTCTTACGTGTTGTCTTGATTGTGTGTTTAAACCTTAAGAGGCACACATTGCTATGCAGGTAACACAACAGATCAAAGGCACCTAGTTCCTGCTCTGTCTGATGCAGACATCACACTCACCTCCCTCTATACCTATTCCACGTTATTTTTATTCCCTTCCTCTTTACTCTTTCTTTTTGAACGGTCGTGAACAGACGTCACAGGGCAGTGCTGCAGGCTCCATAGATGAGGCAATACTGGATCTTTAGGAATATCAGAATGGAAAACAAATTTTCATTTGGTTATTACATTTGCCTTTTGCTGCACATGAGTTATTTCTCACACAACATAAAAATATTGTGATTTAGGAGAACTTACCAAAGTACCAATCAGGAACAGCAAAAACTGTATCATTATCTGGCCAGCCGGTCAATAATAACATTGCAAGCAATTTTATAACTGAAAACTGATTACCTCTGGAAACTCCCAGTCAAGGTACAATTTAGTAGCAATCAATGGCAACCTAGAAGCACAGCCCACTCATTCTGTGTGTCTGACATAGGGTTTACGCAAATTTTACTTTCAAACAGAGCAAAAATGTCTTGAAATAGCAGATCTAGAGGCTCCATGTGCAGACACTGCCTGGAATGGCTCAGACAAGGCATCATGAAAGCTTTCTCTGAGATAAGAAGACAAAAACATAAAAGAACACAATCTGTTTCAGAGGATTTGACTTTTTCCAAAACTAGAGGACTGAGATTAAGGACACTAGATTGCCTTCTAAAGGGGAGACTTAGGCCAATTTTAGGATTTGCCTAAAATAAATAAAAGACCCCCCTGATTTCTGTACATAGTTACAGATATCTTTCTGGTCTAATCCTACATTCCTTTCTTCAAAATGAACTGAAATCAGTAGAAAAGGTAGAGGCTGTTCTCAACCCAGACAAGCTGATAATATAAAGTTTATTAAGACATTTCAGGCTCCTTAGGCAGAGAGGTTTCTGTGCAACAAATAAACTCTCTAGAAGAACTGGCACCAATCCTACCACCTGAAGGCAGTAGGCATTGTAATAGTTATAATGTAAATACAGGCCCTGCTATAATGCTAAAGGAACACACAGACCAAACTGGAGCCTTTACGAGGTGGGGTACGGTTCCATGCAGAGAAAAGATGTGGCCTGATGCAAGGTAAATCAATGATTGGGCTATTAAAGCTTTATTGTTTTTGTTTTGGAAAATAAATTATATTTACTTCTTAGGTTCTCTAGGTAGAGACACATTCTACAGCAGGATGACGATAGAATTTGAAGCCAGAGTATACTCTTCTTTCTCTGTCCTACATTTTCATTAGTCTGCCTGGGCAGGGGTGACAGACAGGTTTAAAATTTGCAAGACATAAATCAAACCTATTTGAGAAAGATCAGCAGTTCATCTGAGTGCCTGGAGACCTAGAGGTTGAGCCATTTTATTAAGTCTACTTTAAAAAGTGAATATAGAAAAATGCTTTCCTCTTGTACAGTCAACCTGCTCAATAAACAGAAAATGGCCCAGATGCTACACCATGGCATTCTTATAAAGTGCTTTTTTTTTTTTTTTTAAATGACAGACTTTTTCCAGTGAAGAGCCAGACTTATTTAGAAATAATACATCTCTGGTCTCCAGTTAGATGACATGTAGAAGTTTTCATTGTGTTCTTGGCTACAGAATTTCAACATGGTCTTATACATATGTATATGCACGCACACACACAATGTATATGTAGGAACATGTAAATAATTTGCCATGGAAGAACAAAAATGATTTTAATAGGACGTCCCTAGGCATAAATGAGACCAAGGGGTTATATTACAATTTTGTTTACTGAACAATGGCTTGAATATCATCAACTGTGAAGTCTGGAGCTGAAAAAGTCTAAGTGTTCTTTGAGATCAATTAGAATTCATTTCAGGGATACAGAATTATAAGGAATGTGCTGATGATACAAAACTGGGAGGAGTGGCTGACACGCCGGAAGGCTGTGCTGCCATCCAGCAAGACCTGGACAGGCTGGAGAGCTGGGCAGAGAGGAACCTGATGAGGTTCAACAAAAGCAAGTGTAGAGTTTTGCACCTGGGGAGGAATAACCGCATGCACCAGTA
>WBMW01001115.1:764544-814707 GCA_013396635.1 Penelope pileata
GAGAAAAGAAGGCTGAGAGGGGACCGGATCCATGTTTATAAGTATCTTAGTTGCGGGAGGCAAATGGAGGTGGGGAATCTCTTTTCAGTGGTTCGTGGGGACAGAACAAGGGGCAATGGCCTTAAACTGGAGCACAGGAAATTCCGCACCAACATGCGGAAGAACTTCTTCACAGTGCGGGTGACGGAGCACTGGCACAGGCTGCCCAGGGAGGTTGTGGAGTCTCCTTCCCTGGAGATATTCAAGACCCGCCTGGACCCACAGGACCCACCTGTGCAACCTGCTGTAGGGAGCCTGCTGTGGCAGGGGGGTTGGACTCAATGATCTCTCGAGGTCCCTTCCAACCCCTGCAATTCTGTGATTCTGTGATTCTGCGAACTTCCCATTGACATATAGGGACATCTATTAGAAGTGGAAGTCATTTTGCTTCCTCAAATTAGAAGAGCAAGGCTTAAGAGTTTAGGAATCATCTTCTGTGTATTTTTATGACATAGAGCATAATTAAAAAAGGTTTGATACCGAGGTACTTTGAAATACCAACAGTTCTTGCCAGCTGCTTAAAAAAAATCTTCTGTACCTCTCCACTGTAATTCATCCATTTAATCTTTAAAATCAATTTAACTTGGATGTTTTTATTATTTTGCTGTCATTTTAGTAATTCAGATCTTCAAAGGTAAGAACACATTAGCCATTCAAAGCTAAAAATCAAATAAAACTATGCTCCCTGCTCTCTAATCAGAGCTTTCATCTGCACATTTATGATCTCAGGAAGAAGACAATTAGTCCTAATTACTTATAATTTAACTTGGCCACTCAAATAAGGTATGAGATCACATTTTATCATACAGTGGATATTTTAATCGCTAGTGTACACAGACTGGAGATTTTGCTGTGTACTGAAAAAAACCTATTTTACCCCTGAAGTTAGGCCATAGTGAAAAATTCTACGTAGAAACAGACACAATCTCTTTTTCATTTTAAAACTTCAGTCTTCAGACAAAATACATTTTTCTGTTTGACACACATGGGAGGGTTTAGTTTGATTTACAGTTGTGTTCATGAAATAATTTGTCAATCCCAAGCAGCCTAACTCACTAGTTGCAATTACTCCAGCATTACGCAGCTTTACATGAGAAGATCCTTTGCTCAGAGGCTTTCAGGAAAGACATGTAATGGGAGAAGAGGCACCTCAGAGCTGCTTGGGCAGTCCCAACGCATGCTCCTGGTTTCACCTGTGTGGGAAGGAGGCTGCAGCCCCCACAGCCCTTGAGACAGGTCAGTTTGCCATCACCTCCTGCTCCAGTAACAGCTACAGTTTTGTAGGAGAGCTTGGAAGTATTTGGGGTTAGTCAAAGGGCTGAAGCAAGGATGTTTTCATCAATGTGCTGCATCAATGTGAATTAGAAACTCTCTAATTTCACTTAGCATATGTTAGTTTTGGTTTTCGGCTCTATGTGAAATACCTAATTATCACTTCAACACTCTTTTACTTATCTACCAGTTTACATCTGCTGATAATATCTTTCATTTGAAGTGAGGTGATCAAATGTATTTAAACACTTCTTAAGATCATTCTTTTAAATAATTTAATGCTTTTTCTTGGCCAAGTTGATGCTCTTAAGGGAGTCTGGGAAGACAGTGGTAAATCAGGAACATTCCTGACCACAAGCTAGAGAGGGAGCAAATGTTACACATTTACTTTAAAGCAGAAGAACTGGGTAAGATAAATTTTGTAATCAGAAACCCTTGAACTGGCAAGACTATTTCTAAGAGTTATGTGTAACTGGAGAACATGGATGCCATGTAACCTCTGTATTTCATAAATGTTCAAAAGTTGAGTGTTTTTATTACTGAAAATTATTGGAAAATCTACAGACCAACCATTATTCACAGCAGCTAGTTGGTAAGTACATTTGGATAACTGAAGTATTGAGCAGCAAAGGAGTCACAGTTGTTAGTTACGGGCTATAAGTTATTTTCCTCCCCTACACAGAGGAGCTCACGCTATTTCACTGGCATTTGTTGAGGACATTTTCAGCAACATAGCACAGCAGTTCAGAGCTCAATTCTGTGGAAACCTAATTCTCTTCTACTTTTGGACACCTGCCCCTAAATCAACTCACATCTCTACTGTTTCAGGATGAGGGAAGAGAGCAGTGTGCACGCGCATGAGCAGCAAACCCTTTTCTGTCATCCACTTGGATTGATGACTGGTAATTCTCCTCCACAGTGAAATGGAAAGCCCAACACAAAGTGTTCTGGGTTGTTTTAAATTGAGGAAATTTCTTCCCTCCACACCGAGAAGAAAGAGTATGTAGAGCATGGCAGCTTTTACTTATTCTTGCAGGGACAAGGGAGAGAAAGTGACAGAAATTACAAAATGCCTACGGAAGTGCTTTCCAGATGAGATTGAGCCCAGCAGTATTTTCCACTGGAGGCCCTTGTGCCTCTTGACTCTCCAAGTGTAAGAGCATCTCCCATTTTAGCCCTGCATTTCAAAGTTCATTAATGAGCACAGTACCAGTGGTGGATAGCTCTAGGTGTATAAATGTAGCATTTCAGTGCTGCAGCCTCCTTCCCTAATCTGTGCTGTTTCTTTTATTTTGCACAGCAGCATTCAGAGAAGAAAGCCAAACAAACGTAAAAACCAAACACCTAAATCTGCACTAGAACTCATCCCAGCATTGTAAAAGCCATTTTTAAATAACAGAAAACTGCCAGAATAGGTCAGAGTTGAGGTTTGCTATCTGGCCTGGCAGGAGACCCAGAGAAAGAGGTCACACAGCTGCTATGCTGCAGCAGCCAACTTAATTTGGCATAGGAATGTTAGGTAGGTATTTGTGAGAACTTTTGAGACACGACATGAAATACTGCTGCAGCACTCAGTCACTGAGTTATAGAGAATCTAGACTAACATTTGGCAAGTGTGCTCTACCATAGTGCTTTTAAAAATATCTATATTTGCTCTGTACTATTTGGATCCCTTATTTTTGTGCGCTAGGAGTTAACTTGTTTTGCTAGTGGAAGAGATTTTTCACAGTTAAACACCAGCAAATATTAAGAAAGGCATAGTCTTTAATGAAAACTAAGAAAATTGCAAGGGATATAGAATTATAGGATCATTTTAGTTGGAAGAGACCTTTAAAGGTCATCTAGTCCAGCTCCCCTGCAATGAGCAGGGACATCTACAGCTAGATCATGTTGCTCAGAGTGCTGTCCAGCCTGACCTTGAATGTCTCCAGGGATGGAGCATCCACCACATCTCTGGGCAACCTGTTCCAGTGCTTCACTGGCTTTATTGTGAAATCTTTTCCCTTATATCCAGTCTAAATGTCCCCTCTTTTAGTTTGAAACCTTATCGTATCACCAGAGACCCTGCTAAAGAGTCTGTCCCCTTCTTTCTTACAGCCCTCTTCTATATATTGAAAGAATAAATGGATAAGAGCGTTCAGTATTACAGCCTTGGGTGGACCAAGTTGGAGATTTAGCCTTGGCTTGATAACTCTAGGATGAAGACAAGATAGCTTAGCGAAATCAGTCTTTTCTGATGCTCACATCTGTCTGAGAAAATATACCAAAAAGAGAAAAATGTGTCCAGGATACAAAACGACTAATGGATGGATTGGTTTTCTGTTTCCTGTCCTCCCCCAGTGTTAAAGTGAATAGCCAGGTGCAGGTTTCCACTTGGAGGATTCTTGGCTCATGAGAAGATCTCAGGATGACTAACTAATCGTTTGCCTGGAAAGGGGAATGCTGAGGAACAGGATGAGAGAAAATACCGATCATGAGGCTCACAGCTCAATTTGGAGCCTATGGGATTGCAAATGGGAAATGAAGGCAGTTGTCAGAAGACCTTCCAATTGCTGCTTCTCATCTTACAGAAACAAACAATTACTCAGCGACACTCAGGTCTGCTGGCAGAAAGGACAACCTAAGAATCTTAGGTTTCCAGACTTTAAAGGAATTTGGATTCTTATTTTAAAAAGCAATTTGCTAAGACTTTGGAATATTTCTTTGCAGCGCAGGGAAAAATATGATCTTTTGATTCCAAATTATCCTGAGAACATTTGGTAATTTAGTAGGTACTTTGGAATTACAGTTTTCTTGCTGAACTCCTTCAGAAAAGTGGCTTAAAATAACATTTACCCCCTAGGTTCCTCATAACCAATCTGAGTTAAGATTAATATTCAGCATACCTCCTAGCTAACTATGAGCATAAGCTTTCCTTGTTGTACAGTCTATTTTGTACGTGTTGGCCATTTATGCACATTAAACATGATTTAGATAGAGCTCAGTTATTGTATTTCTTTCTTACAGATCTCACTGTTCTGTGTTATCATCATTGTAGAAGATGTGATATTATTTGACAGACTGTGTCGTTGTAAGTCAAAGCTTATTTTCCCCTTATTTTGTTTGCTGCCTTGTAAGGGAAGACAATAAAGCGCTATATATGGAGGCATACACATAAAAGAATAGCATGGAATAAGAGCAATGGGACTACTCTTGTCCTCATTTGATCTCAAGCATCTCTTCCCTCCTTGAGATTTCAGCAATATTACCTCTTGTCTTAGGTGGATTTTGCTGAGACTTCGCCACTAGTTGAGTTTTCAAGTTGACAGTTCTTGACTTCAAGGCATTGCAGTTAAGCCTGTAACAATTTGTCAGATTTCACCTCCTTACTGCTCTGAGTATCAGTAGACTGACTGTTGACACCAGTTAGCTGCTTGCGTTTTGTTTTAAGGGTCATGATATACAAGTTCCTCCTGATCTGCAGTGCATGCTTTCCATGGCATGTCTGCAGGGTGGCACTATGAACATTTTTGCTTTCCCCCAAAGGAACCCAAGGCATAAAGACCTGAAGAGCACAATGAAAAACTGAAAAACTGTCTCTCTTTATTAACAGGAGATCCTAGGCCCTTACTAACAGCTTGCCAATAAAACTGACTGGAATATTGTCATGATAGTAGTGGCATCTGAATGCTCATCGAATTCCCAAACCACTGGAGAACAAAAAATGCTTGGTCACAGGTTAGAGCATTATCACCATCATTATAAGGCTGCACTCCTTTTGCCCTAAACTTGTCTTCCTACTGAAAGCTGTATCCTCCTGCCCCACTCAGCCTATTCAACCCTAAAGTGCTCATCTCTTATGCTCTTCATGCCAGGGTGGCTTTCATGCACTGTATACTAGGCTGGTTCAGGCAGCTAAAACAGATGAAAAATTCATGGGTCTTGTTGCCTTAGTTTTTATTTGGGCTTGGGAAAAGAACCATCTGACTGTAACAATTTCTGACACATAAGGAAGGCAGCTGGAAAACAGTGATATCTGGAGAAGGATGGGAGCAGAGGCACCCCATGGGCTGCTGTATGAACTTCTCTCAGATTCAAGTTATTTTGTAAATCCAGGACAACATAGCATAGCAGGTTTTGGAAGACAAATTCTGCATTTGTCTGCACTCCCCTGATGACTTGATGGGTGATTCTCAGATAGTTTTGACATTCTAGCACTAGAAAGGTTTAGAGTATTCTGCTTAGTGAAGGCCAGATGATTGTCCCCAAGTTAATGTCACAGCTGACAAAAAGTGATAGCATCTATACAACTTTATCTCAACTGCATTAATCAGGATAATTAATATCTTCTGACTGTTTGGCAATAAGTATAAAATACTAAGTAAAAGAATTGCATGCAATGTAAAGATGAGCTCAACTGTGTTTTAAGTTTAACGAAGAGTGATGGAAGTATAAATCATTCTTTTAAATAAGCATGAAATATAGTAAAATAAATGAATTAGCAGATATCTCTAGTTATAAGTGTGTTCTCTTGCTCCAGGTTTGAAGAAAAACACTACATATCTGTTTATCTGTATCAGCATTTCATATATGAAAAATCTCAGGTTAAGAGGCAAAGCTCCATGTTAATATTCTCAGGTCCAAAGTATTATTTGCAAGGCTGTTCTCTGTCTAGAATGTACCACAGATACGTGTGGGCACTCATACTGATCTCATGTCTTCGTCCTTTAAAATGCTCAAATAATTTCTTGAAATGTATCCTGGGAGGACTTGCCCCGTACAGCCACCATGATTTTGGTTCTGTACCTTGGAACTGAATGGTAAAACAGGACTTCATCTCACAATTGCTTTGTCAAAACCTCATTATTGTGTCTGAATGCTTCTAAATTCCTCAAGGACTACACAACGATTTCTACCCTCTTTCTCCCCTAAAGTTTGTTAATTTTCATTCTGGATTGCTTACATTTTCCTCTGTTTTATTTATTTATTTTTGACTCTCTTTGCCCATCACTATCACTCTTCAGGGAATCCAGCTGGCAAGACCAGCAAAGAGGTCAAACTGGAACTTCAAGCTGACTGCTTCTGAAACGATCTGGTAATAGGTACAAAATAAAAAGCGAATTGATCTGGAGCCAGTAAGCTCTGAAATTAATTCTAGTGGCTCTATATAGATTAAAACATGTTTTAAAGTGCCACATAACATTATTAAAACAGAAAGCATAATAAAAAACATTGTGTACCTATAAAATTTTACTTTATTAATAGCATCAGTAGAGTTAAGAGAGAAAGGTCTATGCAGGAGAGACCAAGGATCAAGTAAGAGACAGGAAGTCAGGAGTCCAAGGGATTGTGAATTTAACAGTAGCATTTTAGGAGACAGCATTTTTACAACAGGTGGGGAAATGGTGAAGTCAGAGGGATGATGTGGACTTAGTTATGCGATAGGGGAATGACTGCCGTTCTGAGCTAAATGGTAATAAGATGAATATGGAAAAACACAGCATGACATTTTTGGTATATAGCTAAATCATCAGTATGACGCAAAGTAAGTTCCTGCTTGGTTGTTGTGATCTAGATCTTTTCTTAGCCTACTTATCTACTTATTGTTCAAGTCCATAAAAGTCCGTGTTAGTTCTCAGAAAAAAATAAAAAGCAATTGGAAAAAATCTCCTAAAATTATTACAATCCAAGCACTACTGTAAGGGAGGTTTTCAAATCTATGCATACTGAAGTGAATTTTATTGGCTGACCCAAATCTGCTATGGTGTAGGGAACTGAAGTAGGAAATAAAATCCCTGTATTTCTGTATTTGATGAAATACTTGGCTGTAACACAGCAAGATCCTAGACCTTCCTTGTAGACAGGCATTGCCAATTAGAAAGAAAAAAAAGAAAATCTGAGTAAAGTGAAGCAATGTCACATCTCCAGTAAGTACGTCTGTGTGTATGCATCAATTTCTCACAACACTTCAAAGTCTTGATGCCATTCTGTTTTTTTTACTAAGTGGAGTCAAGTGTGTGTAGGTGCAGGGGGTACCAGTGCCATTTCATACCAAGAGCATTGTCTGCAGAGAAAACAACTTCTATGCAGATTAGTCAGACATTGTTCCATGAAATGAATTTACTGTTTTTAACTATTCTTGATAGATTTTGGAATAAAACAATTGGAATTGTTCTCCATAATAATTAGATCTGAACCTGCTTGTCCCAGCATGTGCTCTACTTTAAAACTTTGCAGTATGTTAAGCAAAAATATTCTTAATGTAATTAATAGTAATTCAATGTAATGCTGTTTTTCTTTACATTTCCTCCTTGATACAGTATTACATTTATTGCAAAAATCAGCATTTCTTCATGCCGTTGTTTTACAGTTGCAACATACTGCACCTCTCTAAATATGGCACTAATGCCACTCAATAGTTTCAATATATAGTTTCAATAGTTTCAATAATAGTTTCAATATTTCATTTTGATAATCCAGTTGAGGATTTTCAAGTTAGTCCATTGCATGGAAAAACTGAAGAATAAGGGACTAGCTTGATGCAATTCTGCTTATTTACAACTTATCATTTGTTTCCACTCTGTTTAGGGCAACAATAAGCAACAGCAGCAGGTTACCATTTCCCGGAAGGAACTGACAAAACTGACAAAAACGTTTTTGAACTACTTTCTAAGCTCAGTTGAGGCTCCCTTCCTTACCAACCCACAGCTCTCCCGTTCTGAGTCTCTCACCAATACAACAATCTTCACTGACCAACAGCGGCTTTGCCTTTAACTTACTGCATCTTTGCCTTCATGTGCAACATGCATTTTAGATGAGGTTTCAGAAGTGAGAAGGTGACCTTTATAAAGTTGACATCATGTTCAAATGAGGAAAATGAATTAGGATGAACTCTGGTAGGTTAAATGTAAAAACCAACAAGGCAGGCCAAAGACTTTAAGGAACAACTTACAGAAGGCAGAAAAAGTAACAAATCCTTTTTACAAAGCCATCAAAAAATGGAACTCAGCCAGCAAGCCTGCACAATATGTGGTCCAGACATAAAAAAAAGCATTGAGAGGGCCAGAGCAGATAAATAAAATTCATCTTTATGCATAGTGAATATGGAGTATAGAAAATTTTCCCAACCCTTGTTCCTCCCAACACAATTTTTTTAAATGAGAAATACCTCAAAAGTTCTGCATTCAACTGAATTTCAGAAGAGACTAAAACAGGTTCATCAGGACCAGAGGATATTTATCCAAGACCTCAGAAGGAAATGGAGCATGAAATGGCTTAAGTAGTAAGTGCATTGTACTATTCCTTATTTAAAAATGCCCAGGTAAAACAGACAAAACAGATAGAAAAAGGAAGGAGTTTAAAAAAGCTAGCCAAAACTAACCAAAACAACCCACACTGGCCCTCTCTACTGTGTCAAGTGGTTTGAACCATAAGAACAGAATTTGTGGACATAAGTAAAATGATATATCAAAGAGACAGCACAGCTTTCTAAATGAAAGGTCATGACATCTCAAGGTTTAAGATGTCAGGAGGTATATAAAGAAAGTGAAGTTGACAATCCCTTGATTTTCAAAAGGCGTTGATGCCTGAAAGGCTCAAAAATGAAGCTGGGAGAAGCAAGTGGTCATCACTAGAATAAATAACCGATTAGAAGTTAAGCAATCTGAACACTGATTATCCCTTAGCTTTTCAGTGGAGGAAGACCATCTTTGAGTCTCAGAAGAACTGCAACTTTGCAGAAGGACATCATGACATTTTTTGCTTGTTCAGAGACAACAGATACTATTATATCTTCTATTTTATAGTATATCCTCAAACTGTGCATGTCTTTTGAGATCTTCATTATGCTTAAAGCAATCTAAGCAGAGCTGCGTGGCCCTGGTAGGCTGTGCTGAAAGAGGTTGCACCTTCTCGTACGCACAACAGAGCATGTTTGAGAGGCTGCAGGGCTGCTGCAGGCCAAAGGAGCAAAAGGGAGAAGTACAAAGAAGGGATTTTTGTCTAGGTAAAACTTTCCTCTGACCTGATCCCGATGTTCCTATTTGTCCCTTCAGACACCACAACTTCTTCAACCTTCTCAATTCTACAAGAAGCATAACTGTTTCTCTTAAGCTAACCTATACAAAAAAAATGAAAAAAATATTCCTACAAATATACATCTGGGATTGTCTCTCCTCTGCTTACATATGGCATATAGTGAAATGATTACATCAAACAACTGGTTCCAGGAACAGCAAGTGATACTAACTCTGTTTAAGGTAAGTTCTATTCTCTATTTTCATGGTGGGCAACACAATTTTGAAACACTCACTATGATTGGTTTTTATGACATTTACAGTCTCACTTCTACTTACCAGTAATTAACTCAAGAAATGCATACCTGTACTAAAAGCTGTTTTTCCAGTCCATTATCACTGTATTGAGATAATCTCTTTTGATTTGCAGTGACCACAAAATCCTCTTTAAGCTAGCATTTTTCCCATGACTCTCTAAAAATTATTTAAATTGCACCTCAAAGCCCTTCCTAGTTACTTCTCTGTGGTCAGATCTCACTGTATATCAGACGAAGCATCTCCAGTACTTGCAGTTCAGCCTCAGCTTCTCATACCTTCTGGTCTTTATTTTTCCTTATTATTTGTATAACTGTAGCAGCACATTAGGTACTCCACAGTGAAACATGGAAAAGAGTCAGATGTTTCTTTATGGCCTGGCATCTGTGCAGTCACTTCACTTGTTCAGGGTAAAGCATAAATGGGACCATTTTGTTTAAATAGTAATTTATACTCAGTTTACACTAGTACAATCAGATTTGTACCCTGAATGAGAAACAGAGGAGCAGAATATTGCTCATATCTGGCTAGTATCATGAGCAAGTGAAAAAAATTGGCATCTTTCACCCAGCCCTCTCAAATGAAGCATTCATGGGATATATTTTAATATTCTGATCACAACTTGCCTAGCTCCAATTTATGACAGTTGACTAACCAGGCAAAATGACTGGTCAAGCTGTTGCAGAAGATACTAATGCACTCTTATCACTCTGTAAATACGTTACAGTGAGTATTTACCAAAACGAGCCTTTGCCTTCATCAAAAAAAAAAAAAGTAATTTCACACCTTGATTGGTCTGTACAGCATCTAGAACAAAGTCAAACAAACAATTTATAATTAGTGTTCCTTTCCTCTTCTTTGCAAGCATTGTAATGGTTGGGTGCTAATAAATAAGGATATGATTAATGAAGTTGTCTGATTAATTTGCTGTAAGTATATTACAAAGCTGAGATGCATCTCTTAAGGGAATGCTCTCATTCTCCAAGAAGTGGTATCATCTTTCAGGAGGGAAAGAAGGCGCAATATTTTCCTTAGAAAACTGAATTTGGCAAATGGGCTTTGAAACAAGGTTGCTCAGTTGCTGTGAAATGGAAACCAAGACAGAAGTTTTCCAATTACTCGTTTCAGAACAGCCCCACACTGCGCATCTTTCTCCGGAAGTTTGTGGCAAGTGTTCTGATCTTAACAGAGACATTCATGACTTCAGACTCCTATTGCATTTTGGCTTGAGGCAACACACTCCATTGCTTTGTCCATTTGTTTTCTGACCAAAGAGATGGCAAAAAGGAGGAGTGGAGGGAAAAAATGCCTCTGATTAAGAACATTTTCACTTATGACACAGTAAGTAATATCTGCATTAGCCCTAGGTGATTCTGGAAGATGCTTCTGCTCTGGAAGTAATGTTTACCAAAAGGGAGCCAGCAAAACATATAAGTCGCACATCTCACTCAGTCACAGCTATAGGCATACACCTGATTTGGTAAGATTTGTTTGAGGTTCCTGGCTTTGTTCGAACCTCATCTTCAGTACAAAATTCAGAGTGGGAATGTGGTGGGATCATATACAAAACTAAAGCTTCACCCAAATGTAGTTATACAATAGTGGTAGAGAAAGTTTTTGTTTCATTAGTTACATTATTCTGTGTAGAAGTCTTAAATTCCCTTCCCTAGCATCACCAAGAAATTTAGTACTTTTCTTATGCCAAAGACGCTGCCAGGGCCAAAGTCCATGCATTTCTCTTGTGCTGAGCTCTGAAGGGTTAAAGTGTCCAACAGTAAATGTCCACAGAGAACAGCAACTGCCTACCCATTAGTAACGAGTAATATACATCTTTTAAAAAGGAATTGGAAGTTAGATACCTCCAAGCAGAAGTTTCTTTTGAAAATCAAGGGGGCTGTTTCTGGGGAATTTCCTAGAGATCAAGAGATCGAACATCAGCACGTAAGCCTCACATCCATTAACAACTTACTCTTATTACTAAGAAGACAACTTAGCCTTCTTTATCTAACACGCCTCTGTATGATGGGCTCAGAGGAAGGCCCACAGCAAGCTCCAGGGGACATCTTGACTCAATGACCCTTAGAGCAGGCATAAGTCAGAAGTCAGTCTGTATCCTGCTCCTTCAGTGCATCTGTCAGAACACTTCTTGATCCCATAACTCTTGAAATAAAAAAAAAAAAAAAATGCAGAAGTCCTTTCAGCAGTCAGGGGGACTTGCAAGTGCAGCCATCATTTGTGTGAGACTACAAGTTTATGGTCCCTCATGCTCTGAGGAGCAAGAAATCTTGAAGCTGTGACACTGTGCTGTAAACAATTTAGAGGGATGCCATAACTGTGGGCTCTGGCTGAGAAGGGAACTGGATTTGACTGCCTGTCTCTGGGTGATTGCTCAGACTGCAGCAGTGTTGACAGGAAGGCTTCATCCCCTTTAATTTCCGTGCAGAGGCTGTGCCCTGGGCTCTGGAAGAGTGTGAGGAAGCCCCAGTAAGAGGGTTCAAAATGAATTTGGAATGGACAGATGCATAGCATACTTTCAGAGTCATACATACATAATTTCATGTAATTAATATACTGTATAAAGTTAACATGTATATATTTATACCGCATAACGTGCATGACAAATATATAAACATTTAAAATAATGAATAAACTGTGTATAATTTAAATCTATGATCCAACTTGGATGTTGCTTCTGCTTTGTGAAGTAGGCTGGACTAGGTGACCTGCAGAAGTTCATTTCACCCTCAGCTATTCTATTATTAGCTTGAAAAGTCACTCACTACCTTGAGGTTCTTGCTGTAATTACATGTTGCTTATATAAGCACTGTTAGCAGAACTATCGACTTTTTTTCTTTTTTTTTTTTAAAAAGCACCCTTCTTTAGTGAAGAAAGGCAGTCATGACAGAAGAAAAGAAGTTCTAAACACTACATGTAGGAACATATAAAAGCATCTTCATCTTCCACTTGGTATTCATTAGCTTCTGAGTCAACTCACATTCACCAAATATTAATTTATTACATCTACACAGTACCCACCCACCTGAACTTTTGCCAGCCTGGCTACCATGCTAGGCAAAACAACTGAGTGATCAGATGGCATAGATTTGACACAGCAGATGCAAGGAACTTGATTTCAGTAACACTCAAAATCCTTATAAGGTGAAATTTCAGTGGCTGAACAATCACTTACGTAGACATGGGCAAGGCTAGAGTGGGCTAAAAAGGAAATTCAGTGGTTCAAGGTAATGTACATGGGACTTATAGGGGCAGATGCACTCACAGCACAACTCGATGACTTGGCCCTACTGGCAGAGAAAGAGAGGTATTTCCATTTTGAGCCACCCTGAGGGACTTCAGGGTGACTTTGAGCCCCTGCCTCAGGCAATATCAGTTTTTTGCAGAAGTGCTGTGCTCTGAGGATTCAGGCACTTGTGAACAGCAGATGTTAGAGGATGCCCAAGTCATCTGCAGGGCAAAGTCTTCACTAAGAACACAAATACTGTTGAAAATCTGGAACCTAGAGGCCTGATTTACTTTGAAGAAGGATTTAGGTAAGCATACTTCCCTTCTGTAAAATAAAACCAGTAGGTCTCAGTACAGCTCTGCACATAGCTAACATTCCAGCCTGATTTGTGACTTCGTATCTATATGTTGTCAGAAAACAAATAATGTTCTGCAAACTAGAGGAAGAAGTTGCAAATTCAGTGGCAGACATTCACCTTGAAATCTTAAGACTGGAAAAAAAACCCAAACCAATAGGAAATTGCTTCACAACCTCTCACTATGCATAACCCTGTCACTTGAATACTGCAATACCACAGTTGTACTGTTCTCTATAGAGCAACCCAGGAGTAATTACAGTTTAAGCAGGAAACTGCAAGACTTGCACACAAGCAGGAGCTCCCCACATCACATGTCTATGCCTGCTGTGCCACCCAGCACTGGGCTTGCCCTTGGTATCACTGCTCAGCACTTACAGTGAGGAGGGGAGCACGACTGCCACAGAGGCTGGCAGGCACAGGATTGTACACGAGGATGGATTGATGCTGCACAAGGACCATGGTGTACAAGTGTCAGCTGACATGAAGGAAAGTGCCTCAAGTTCATGGATCATTTCACAACCACTTAAAGCTTTACTGTCATTAGGCTCTGAACAGTGCAGTTCTTGTGCTCCAGAGGGGAGTAATGTGTAAAAAGATCCACTTCTACCCCTGTGTTCCTGATGCTAAGACTGTTTGTTTTAGATTACGTTAGATGATCTTTGAGTCATTACCAGTGTAATAATCAGAATAGGGAAAACAAACCCAGAATACAAGGTAAGCTTTGATCTCTTATTTCCCCCTATACATCTGAATTTTCAGTGTAGAGAAATAGAAGTTCTATAAGGAAGAGGGCTGCAGATAACATTCAGGCACTCATGTTGTTAACTGAGCTATTAATTAAAACTAATTAAGAATTCAGCAAATAAAGTTTACCAAATGCTGACATGCAACACAGGACAACATATCATATACAACAGAGATGAGCAGGGGCCTTAGAAGTGACAGCCTAATTTTAAATTTGAGACTACCCTACAGTGAAAAAAAGCAGGCAACATGGTTGGCACACTGCACAGAAATCCTATATTAATGTAGTATTTTAACAATATTCAAGTACATAATTCCTTTCTAATACTATAAGAATTTCCATTAGAAAAGAGTTCAGAAAGAATAAGCAGTCTACTGAAAGCTTTTGAAGTACCCAGTTATTTAGTTAGAAAAACCAAAATACATCAAAATAGGTATATCGTCAGCTGTTAGACTAGCACAAAAGCTGTAAGGTGGTTTAATTTGATTAAATATCCAACCTGTGCTTCTACCTTCATACAGGCTTTGATCTAGCAATCAAAATTGTTTTAAACAACTAATAAAAAACAGTAGAAAGAAAATCCTCAAAACAAGGAACACAAATCCATCACAAATTAGAAGTTATTTCCAACATCTGATAAAAGAACTAGTAGAAAATTATAAGTGAAAGCATAGTTCTCAAGACCAGCAAAACTTCAGAAGACTTCAAAGGAGCAACACACCAGTCCCAGAGGAGCTCAGGTCCTGCACAGCAGCTCTCAGGCCCCAGAGACAGTTTGACTGCTTTAGCACTCCTGTAAGCCAAAGTCACTTACACAAGATCTGCTTGAAGTCTTTCTTCCTAAACATGAACACTTTGTAAATTCTTTCTCTACCACGAGGGCAGAGACTTCAAAGGCTTCCAGCAGGTTATGGTCTAGGTTCTCATGATCATCATCCCTGATCCAGAGAACAGCGCTCAGGAGAAGTGAAGGACATTGTGGTCACCGATCTCTTGCCCTCGTCAAAGTCCCAAATACTGGTTTTATGTGACATAACAACAAGATGCCAATGGGAAATACTGTAATCAAAAGGCAATTATCCTTCTAAATGACAGCTGTATCATAGGATCCATGAATAGTAAATTATGTGATAATTAATCACTGGATTGCCTGATGATTTCCATTATAAATTATTCCAAGGAAGTTATTTTAAATTTCATCTACTTATTATATATTTGCTTATGACTTTATCAGCTGGGAATTTTTGGTTACTTGTAAGAATCAAACAGCATTGAAGAATTGTTTATAGAGATATTGATCAACCTTTTGTATGCCTGACAATAAACTATTTCTTTATTCAAAAATGTACTGAGGTTTTGAATTGAGCTCACTTCAATAGTTAGAAGACCTTCAGCAGAAGTCCTGAAATACTTGGTTTTCTTTCTAGCTGCACACCCAGTAGCTTGCTATGGCTGAAGTGTAGCATGTCTAGCATTTATTCGCTTGAAAAGTGTTTCAACACAGCTGAAAAAGTTTTTTTGAAAATAAACATGGGATTTTGAAACAGAGCTTAACACTAGCATGAATGGATATATTTATTATTTATTTTTGCTGATTGCCATCTGAAACCGTCCAGAAGTTGCCTTGACCAGAGGTTTTTTTTATGACAGGTTTTGGGGTTTTTTTTCCCTCTTTCCCCNCTGCCTATCCCTGATAGGAACAAAGACAGTATGTACTTCTTAGCCAAATTACAAATTCCTACAGTATATTTGCCAGGAAAATCATCTTCATCTTGAAAGCAGAGGCTCAAAATTGAATCAGTGAAGTGTATTATTCTAATCATAATGACCTAATCTAATCTAAATGTAAATACAACATCAATCTGTCAATGCTAAGACACTTTCAAAGAATGTGGTGGGAAAATACAGACTGAAGACACTGAACATGACCACACTATGCTTGCTCTCAGCCAAACTGTGTCCCTCCTCCCTTCCCTAGTCCATATTAAACAGGTTGCCAACATGGCCTGCAAGTGCAAATGGCAGAAAAGAAAATTATTCCTGCAAGCATTATAGAAACACAAAACCTCAGATGATTCAGTCAGCACAATGCATGCAAGCTGAGGAGGAAACCCCTCTGTTTTATTCAATTTTTATGCCTGAAAACAGCTACAGTTTTCATACTGTAGCAGAGAAATGGGTCACATCCATGAAAGAGAAATTCTAGAACCCACTTTTGCACCTTGTTCTCAGTCAAAATGGCTGAGTAAAAGGCCCATCTGAAAAGCCAGCTAATATTAAATACAATCCAGCGGCAGTTTTAGGACAGATTTTAGATTGTCTTGAAATATAAATATTTAAAAAGGGGACAATGAAATTGCTGAGTTAAGTGCTGAGCATTACCAAAAACACTGCTCAAGCTGCCAGGAGCAGCTGTCCCTCCAATGTAAAGTATCTTTCCAGAATGCTGGAAAAGTATCCTAGAAAATCTTTTAAAAATAGTTGTTTGTAGAATTAATTTGAGACAGAGAACGCATACGTCACAGCAACAAAGTGTATCAATATAATATTTAGGACTCTGATTTCTAAAACCTCTATTTCAACTTGGTTCATATGCTCTAGAATTATATCTAAAATGTGTGCTCAGAGAGTTATTTCAGGGTGTAAGATAGGCCTTTGTATTGGGACATCTGGACTGGAATACAACACCTATGAAGTCACGATACTGCCAAAGCTAACTTGCAAAAAGCTCCTTGAAACTCCGAACAGAAACACCAATGCATGCTTATCTCTCTTAAGTCCATCCTTTTCCCTTTCAAAGATTTTTTTTTTAAATTAAAAAATTTCTTCAAGGTTAAGCAGAGGTGAGTTAATTCACCCCCATCCAAGACAGCCTGTTATGAGGCAGAGCCCACCAACGTGCCAGACCGAGAACAAGCTGATGTCACTGCTCTCTTTAAAGCTGTTTATGTAAAAAGGTGATAGTGTCAGAGAGTAAGCCAAAGTACTTAAACACTTATTCCCATAGACCATAAAGAATAATGATATCTTCTTGGACATACATAGGAAAAAGCATTAAAAATAATACTTCTTCCAGTTTGACAGACCAAAACCTAAAATTCCCAAGTCACAGCCTGCCATGTGCTGTTTTTTTTCTTTTTTCTTTTTTTCTGGGAAAATCAGTTTTAATCTATTTTCCTCAGTAATTTCCACAAGAATATTCATAATTCTACTTGTGTTTCTATAATTAATTATTTATAACAGCGCATTACAGGGTATGAATAGCAATGCATAAGTACCTTTTACCCTGTTTTCTACTTGTAACCTAGTTCAGAAATCCAGTGAAAACAGCCATTTTCAGATATCAAAACACTGACTAAAGGTAACAGAAGCTCACTTTAGCCCTCCTCCAGCAAACAATCACTGCTCAAGAGCAGCCCCTGGGGCTACTTATAGCCCTCACCTGTTTTTGCTCTGCTGCTGTATGTTTGCACCCAGTTACTCAGTTTTTGCCAACATCCAGTGCCCAATTCCAACCTGGCCTGGTTACCAGAAACTAGGACACCATCTGAAAACACATCCATCATTTCCAGTAGAACTACATTCTTACCTTGCTGGCCAAATCACTCCTATTTGTAATTTGATGTGGGGGAGTAGGGAGGGGGTGGTGTTCATTCAAGGGAGGAGCAGAACAGGTGAGTTCATTGACAGAGGGGATGTCCTCCACCTGCTGTATTTGTGTTTTTTTTGCTTGTTTTCTGAATTTTTGTCTGAAAAAGAGAGGAAGCAGAAGGGAAAAGGGAAATTCTACTTCTATGTATGTGGTACACAGTGCTGGTTTTGCAGTAAGGGCTTGAAAGACACACATACAGACATTGTGAGTGACAATGAGCACTGCAGAGATACTCTTATAAACATTGACAGATTTTTTCTTACTATTAACTACTTATGGAGTAAGTCCTACATATTTCTCCCTCTGGGAAAACCTCAGGCTCCTGCAATGGACAACGAGTGGAGAGAAGGGATAGAAACCCCAGCCTGTTGTTGTAAAAATATCCTTAGACTACAGCAAGAAATGGCAATCCTCTTTGTGACTAAGGTCTATGCAATTCATGGCAAAACTTCTCCTCATTCCCTGGTCTTTTTGACCTTCTCCTCTCTCTCCACCAGCTGCCCTTCTGCAGCCTACTGTAAGCATTTAGCTTCTACCCTGCAACACTGAAGGCCAGCACCCCTCCATGCCTCCAGGAAGTGAATTACTGTGCTGGTTATATGCTCACCCTGTGGGTCTCCATAACATAGGGTTATGCTTTCACCATACCCTAGTAGTAACTGCATGAAATAGCAGTTACAGCAGAGACTGCTGGCACAGGTCTCTGTCTCTCTTGTGCTGTGGACCCCAGAGCTGAATGCAGTACTGCAGGTGGGATCTCAGAAGAGCAGAGCAGAGGGGGACAACCACCTCCCTCAGCTAGCTAGCTACGCTTCTCTTGATGCAGCCCAGGGTATGGCTGACTTTCTGGGCTGCAAGCACACATTTCTGGCTCACACTGAGTTTTTTGTCAATCAATACCCCCAAGACCTTCTCCTCAGCTTGCTCACAATCCATTTTCTTTCCAGCCTGTATCTGTGCTTGGGGTTTCCCTGACTCAGGTGCAGGACTTGGCACTTGGCTTTGTTGAACTTCATGAGGGTCTCACCAGTCCACTCCTCCAGCCTGTCCAGGTCCCTCTGGGTGGCATCCCTTCCCTCCCGTGTGCCAACTGCAGCTGTCAGGATATAAAATTTCATACTCATGCAAATGATTGTAATATTTGGCCTGAAAAATATGTGTGAGTTGAACAATGACAAATCTAGATTTATGTCATATTTGTGTGCTGCATGCTAAATAGTCTGCACAATCAAAGTGATATATTGGTAACACACATTTGGGATCTATTTGTATAAGGAATGCTGTATTGTTATGTTTACCTTCATAGTCAGTGAATAATTTTATACTTATTGTCACTCTAAAATTAAATCCTCTATAATAAAGTGACTCAAATGCAGGGGTGTTGTGTTCTTTCTGTTCCATGCTAACCAATTAACATGTTTGATTACAGCCATAAATTAACTGAAACTATAAATGATTTTATAGTTCAGATGACAGATTGTTGCATTCCTTACAGAGCACTCTGTACAACACAGTAGTACACATTGCTGACAGTAATCAACAGCAATACATATTTTCAGGCCATTGTAGAATTCTTGTTTTTGTCTTTATGTATTTCTATCAGTTATTGCCTGCACTTTAAGGCCTTCAGTCACATCAGCTTTGTTAGAAACCATGATGCAGTTTATGAGTTATGGTTTTCTCCCAAAGCACATTAAATAGATCAAAGACTCCCTCAGAGGACTTCATTTGACCTTGACTTTAATGAGTAGGGGTAAGAAGGGATTACTCTGATAAGCAAGCTTTACTGAGTTGGTTTAAATAGACTTCTCTGACCCAGTACATTGTAAGATGCCATTGAATTTATAATGTGTTTGCAATATCTTAGTTTGTATCTGCTCTGTCTTTTTGGAAGGATATGTGAGGCTTGACATTTTTTTTCAAAACATTTTTTTGGTAATGTAACTCTATAAGAGGAAAAGCTAAGGTCCAAAAAATCTAAATCTGATTATCAATCATAAAAACCCACGATTTTAAACTCTAGTGGAGCCTGGAGGATGGAGAAATTGAGAATATGTTACACTGCTGCTTTACATACATTATGATAACAGTGTCAGCTCAGTTCCAGGCTTAGATAAGTAACAGAAGCCCTTGTTTGAACTGAACACTAAATACTCTTCCTTGTGAAAGTGATAATTTTCTTTTGTTTTCGTGGATTTATTTGCACTGCTAAGCTGCAGCTTTTCTGTCAAAGGATATTGGCAAACCAAATAATTGCCTTTCTTGCATTTCTTAGTAGCTGACACATGATCTTAGAATTTATTCCCTGCTCTGAAGACCCAGTACAAATCCATCTGAACTGGTACAAGGTCTTAAGCATTTGTTAACGTTGAGGCATTTTTGAGCATATGTTAATGCTGTTTGTATTCAAGATATTAAAAGTAATTTAGCAGACTGCTGTAAAGCATGGGAACATCCATCTGTCCAGTGGTATGTCTACTCAAAACAGAACTAAAACCATGAAAATTGCTTGATAATACCAACTCTTAAAAAGAAAAAGCACAAGACTTTTCCCCAATCTATTTCCTCTAACTGTTTAGCTCTTTATTTTGACAGTAAAAACATTACCTAAAGTCTTACTGTCAAAAAGATGTTAAAAAGAAATAGTTTCAGCAGGATATGTACTGATACATACACCTTAGAGTCCCTATTTAGTCAACTACTGGTTTCTAACTCTTGTACTCAGCAGTAGTGATAGTAAATTATGTTCAAACACAATTTGTTTTCACATCTGATTATTGATTGTTGTCTCCAGTTAAAGCTGGATGGTTTTCAATCCTTACCTACCTGAAAAAGAAACATAATGTTTTAGACTTGGTATAATGGTTGCGTAAGTGCCTCAGGTGGCGCGAACATCTCCCCTGATGAGGTTCTGAACTTAAGATTTTGGGATTTGATTAAGAGTTATTTACTTATTTAAAATTGCATTAAGTGGAAAGAAGTAATTTTCAGTGGCTTTATTTGTCATGTTGACATATTATTCTTTCATTTTATAACTTAAGTATTAAGTAAAATGACAGCCTGTGTCAAAAGTTTAAGCCTGACGATAGTAGATGATAATCTCAAGTCTGCCTTGGTAATGAATCAGAATGATGTCTATGCATACAAATAAGAGTTTGATGGCTGCATGTGTTGTAAATACTGATTAAAACCATAATCAGAGCTAGCTGGAAAAGCTGACATGAACTAGTTCTAATGTTGGGCTAGTCTGAGTGCACATCATAGTGACACAACAAGAAAAAAAGGGTGAGGAATAGAACAGTGCAGGCCAAGGAAAGCCACATTCTCCTTTCTCTTTCTGCTAACACAGCAGTGACAGTGTTTTAGTTTTTAGATTATTTCAAAATGTTTTACAAATGTATTCAAGAAAAATTCTTATCATGAGTGTAAAGAAAGAACACCTGGAAAACCAATCCCAAGTCTTAGCCCGTGCCAGTGGGCTTAGTGTTCCTTTGAGTCTACAGAAACCAGCAGGCATCGCTGCCTATCGTATTGGAAGGGGGCTTATTTATCTTACCCTCCACTTCTTTGTCTCTACTCCCATAGTGTCAGATGACTAATATTTCATATGAGAAAGGCTAAAAATGTAGTGTATTGTGCAGGAAATATGGAAAAAAATGCTGGCATAACAACTTGCAAGTTGGTCCAGCTAGAATACCCTCCAAACATGAGTCAAGATCTCTCTTTGTCATGTATTGAACCTAAAAGCCTGGGTGTTTGAGCTGGAACCCCAGAAGATTTGAACAGAGGTTAGTAATTGTTCCTAGCAGTTTTTAGAAATCCAGTGACCTTCAAGTGAGTGGAATGAAGAAAACAACCACACATTTTACAATTAACTCAATGAGTTTTATATACATGCTGGAAAAAAAAAAAAACGAGAAAGAGAGAGAGAGAGAGAGAAAACCTGCAATCCTCATCTTAAGTTTGGTGAAAGGAGCCTCTGCAGTCAAGCCAATATGCAGCATTGCTGATGGAGCACAGCAGCAAAGGTTCCAGCTTCATAAAAAAATTCAGAAGAGCATCTTATCTGAGCCCAACAGTAACTTCCAGGGAGAGAGGAAGTGAGGCTGCTGGCTCTTGCTTAGATTAAATTTCTGCTGTTACAAGGAGGAAATTTGGTGCTAATCATCTTAAAGCAATCTCTGCTGTAATTGACTCTTTGTGAAAGCAAGAATTTAATAACGTGGACAGCTCAAGCAAAAAACAGGCAGCCCTCCTCACATCTGCCTGCCAATGTGCTTTGGGCGAGGAGCAGCTGCATGCCAGGGGAACCGCTCCACCAGGGCCATCCCGACAGCTACACCTGGCCGAACACTCCCGAGAGCAGCAGAGCAGTTATTGCTCAAACCCACCTTACTGCATCCACCTGCACAACAAAAGCAAGTAACACCACCTGATGCTGTGCCAGTGATGGCTCTCCTCTGTCACAGATCAGTTCTTTTGCTTAGTTTAGATAGTCATTGGTAAAATATTTACTGCAGATGACTAACATTAAGAATAATGGGAAGCAGGAAGGAGCTTCACATCCTTGGGAACACATTTAATGACTTGCAAAATATTCCATCATATTATCTCATTTTATGAGGCCATGAATCCCAGTAAACACAGTGACACTTGAATGATACCTTTGCTTTCTAAGCTGCTCTGCACGCAACAGTAATATTTTCTCTTTCCCAGAGATGAAGATATTGCATCGTTTGCCTTTGCACAAACCAGGATGAAGTCTGAAGTGATTTTCCACACTGCAGGATGGAGACATCTGTTACCTCATTCTTCTTCAGGGACACGTCCACTTTGATAAGAAGAACAATGCAGTCTGAAATGTGTGAGTACTATAATCAGTGCAGTGCGAGTAGTTATTTGCTGATCACAGTCCTTGTGTTGGAGAAAAAGGATGATTGACCTCTTAAGCACAATGCATAGTTTAAACTAAAATGTTTCAACTCTTTATAAAGCTTCACATTCACAACTTTTTCACTACAACATTAAACATATTAAACCAACTTTTGGTTAATGCTGCTAAATTGTAAAATTACACAGAAACTTGGTCTAACATCCATTCAATTCCTGTTGTGTTCTTTTGCATTTAAAGGTTGAGTCTGCATACAGCATACTGTATGCAAAGCACTGCATACTCAAGGGAAAATCACTGAATATTCCTACAAATATTTTATTGTCAATAATTTTAATTGCGTATTCTCATATTTTATACATCGAGGTCATATTTTATACATCAAGGTCATATTTTGTACTGTGAAACTAAGCAGTATCTAAGTTGTTTAGCCCACTTTTCACATTAGTGAGTGACATGATTTAGCTGAGATATGACTTCTTGGAGTAGAGTCTCTGATATGGAAATTGCTACAGTTCCATTGATCTCAAAAAAGAGCTATATTCAGTTGTACGAGTTTAGAGTACTTTATCTTAAAACATGAGCAATTTAAGAACTCCCATTTCCTTCCTTCATTAGTAACTGAATAGAAGATACATGTGCTAATCCTATGAAATGTGAGTTATCACATGGGTCTGGAGCATGTCAGTTAACTAGAGTTATTGCACTAGTTAAACCGATACGTAGTAATCCTAAAGTTAATAATGCTATGCTGTCTGAAAGAGACAACCTTTACCATGCTATGTAGATTTGTTTCTACCAGCTATGATCTAAATAAGAGCCGGTTTTCTAATCATTTGCCACTGAAAAACAAGGCACAATGAAGTAATTTCTGCAATAGACTGGACGCATATGAGATATGAAAAATGTCCTAAGGAAAGAATTTAATTATTTAGAAAGGTACTCTTTTAAGAAAAAAATGGGGTACTGGCCAAGTTCTATGCAGAAATCAAAACCAGAGCCAACATTAATGTGCTAAGCATGCTTTACAAAGCTATTTTACAAAAAAATACAATGCATACAAAACTATTTGTTGTATCTTGGCAGTGTTGTTTTTTTTTTTTAAATAGTATAAATTATCACACTTACAGATAAATTCTTATTGCCAAGATTTAGCTTTTTAACCAAACTTGTTTTAAAGAAGGCAAGCTAATAAAAGCATACTTATAGATTCAGTATGAGGTCATCCTGCCTTTCCCTGAGTCAAAAATGTGTCTGATGTGTTTAGAATATGGGCGTCCAGAGATGTACAGAGATTCGTGGAGGCTTGACTTCAAGTCCAGGCTCGAAACACATTTCGAACTCCCTTAATAAAGAAATCTCAGGATTTAATAATGCAAGAATATGCCGTTTAGATAAAAGAGAGCAAATATATACCATATTGTAGAACTAAAGCTCCCTGAGGTTGTACAAATCTCTCTGAAATACGGTGTAACAAAATTCATGATGACATGTCACTGTATCAACACTTATTTAAAATTCTTTGCCCAATATAGTTATGTCCTCACTACCAATGAAAAGTGGGAATATTCCTAACCCACAACAATAAAATCTTTGCACAATCATATATAACAATCTGTCATCAGATGGTTAATATTATAAACCTGTTATGTTAAGCCCAGATAAAAGTACACTTAAGTGACAGTAAAAAAAAGTCAAATGCCTTTTTTTTCTGGGCAAACTCCAGGGAAATAGAACTTTAAAAAGCTAGTATTTCAGTAACATATTTGGGAGACATCTGCTAGCTTTAGCAAAACTCAAGATTTTCAATTCAGAGAGAAATCTGATGAAGACCTTCAAATCACTTAAGAGGAGGCAGACTGGTATAAAGGCACATGTGTTGTCGTAGCAAAGCTACCCATCTGCTGACCGTCTCTTCCAGCTCTGCCCACCCAGCTTCCATATGCTCCATCTTCTTTCTTATTTCCGAACTGTTTTCCTTCCTAGCTTATTCTCTACAGGTTTCTTTTAAATTGCCATCTAGTCCCTTTCCTTTCATTTTCCATGCTTATCTTCTCCTTCCTTCCCTGATTTTCTTCTTGATTTTCCACCTAAATGTTACTGCTCAAGACTCAGCAAAACTCCAGAAGGTTAGCTGTCCTTTGAGGTGCTCCTTGGGGCCTTCTGGATTTCAGCCCTCTTCAAACTATTCTTCCATTTGCAATTTCTATTTTGCTTTTCTCTCTTCTTTCCTCTGTCATAATTTGGGCTTGGTTGTCTCCAATTGTTTCCTGATGGGAAAGAGTACTGGCACTGTACCATTTAGTCCACTGTCCAGGATAAATATTTAACTCCTATACAGTCAGGGCCAGGCAGAGGAAATGCTTTTATTCCAAGTTTGCTCTTCAGTCTTGGACATATGTCAGAGGACCACTGAGTCACATACCTGGTAGCAGAGGAACTGCTCAGCTTGATGGATGCACACTACAATTTCTAGCACAACCTCAACTGAAAGACCCTAACTCACCCTTTTTTAAGTTGTTTTGTTGACTTGTCCCACTTTGGCTGAGTAGCCAGCAGTTCTTTGAGAAATAATAATTGGCACACTAGCATTTCTCCTTTCTCTTTTCCTGGCAAAGGAACATGCCAGGTTGGATTGTAATCTCTTGCACAGTCACATGTCCATTCCTTCTCTGAACAAGATTTTGTAATCTTGCTCTTCTTGACAACAGCCTTGTAGCTCAGCAAGTATCCAATTATTCACTGCTGAACTTCCAAAAATGTATAAATTAAATTACAGAAGCATTATATATGTTCCACCAAAACTAGGTAGGAGAAGTCAAAAANCAATCTGGGAGAGAAAATAAAAAAAAAAAAAAAAAAAAAAAAAAAAGGGTCTACAGCTCCTTTATGGAAGTGGAGGTTTTTAGCAATTGTGCAATGACATCTGGTATGTATTTACAGAGTCTGTACTTATGCAAACAGAAGAAAAATAACACTTTCCTTCTAGACAGATGTTACAGTGACTATGAATAGTTATTATTGTTATTGACTCTGTAATTTTTTACTATTCAAAAATGTTCACTGTAAGGTTTGCTCTTCCCACTCAGTAGTAAACTGGACAGGTAATTTGTTCTGTTACTGTGAAAAGGGGACTTTTAAAGACACACTTCAAGGACAATTACCACTTGTAGGAGGCCACCAATTTCTTTGAAGTTTTTTTTTCTTGCAGCCCCCAGTATCCCTTTTTGTTTAACTGAGCTTGATCTCCTCCATTAGAGTAATACTTTCCCATGACTGACCATGAACGGGAGCAGCCTCTTTCCAAAGAGACTTATTTAAGAAACACTTAACATCAATCAGTATTCTTGAGAACAAAACCCTTCTCCTAAGAAGCCTTTTCAGGTTAACTCCATTACAAAATATCTTCTTATATGTAAAAAGAGAGAAGCTTTGTCCCTTCCACTAATGGAAAACCACTAGAAATTAATTATTCTTTTTATAATTATAAGAACTACGTCCTCATAAACACAAATCTCCAAAGTCCCAAACAGTGATGGTTTTGATTAAGAACAAACTACTAAAAACATCAACCAATCCTAAAAACACTCCACAATGGGTGAAATTCAGTATCCAGAAAATAAATCCTTTTCAAAAGTGTTTAAGTAAATTTGTAATTTCTAGATGAAATTATCCAAGTAATGTAACTAGAGATATCTCTGCCTCTGCCTTCCTTTCTGGTGTATATTCTGCCTATTCTGTTGCCCAGGTACTGTTCCTGATGTTAACTCCAAGGAATTATGTGCAGAAACTCCATTAAGCCACTATCAGGATATGAAAGGCAGCTGTTGATGCTAACAAATTCTTTGCTGTTTTATTTGAATGATTTTTGTGCATCAGATAATTTTGAAACAGATTAGACTGATTATGTAGTGCTTATCACTGAGTACAATGCAATCATACTAAAAAGGTTTCACAAGAAGATATTTTATTAGTTTAAAAGATTTAATTTTGCCACCTGATTTAATGCCTTAGTATTTACCAAGATGTGAAGAACTTGTTCCTTCTATGCCTACCCAGCAATAGCTAATGTCGAGGTTTATTAAAGAAGTTTTGAAATATATCAGAGGAATTTTGTAGAAGATCAAGAAAAAACGTTTTTAACAGTTTGTGTAACAGAAGTGGACTATCAAAGGCAGAAATTTCTATTCAGTGCATTGCATACATTTAAAGTAGCATGTGCTCCCTTCAGCATTTTTCTTCCTCTTAGTTTAAATAAAATCCACATATATAGATTAAATAATAACATTTCTGACTATCTGTTATCGGTTGGCTCAGCAGATAGCTGAGTTCCACACAGTTATTCACTCACTCTCCCCCCTCCCCAAATGGGACGGGGGAGAGAAGTAGAGAGATATGCAGTAAAACGCGTGGGTTGGGATAAATGCTATTTACTAAAATAGTAAAGAGATCAAAAGAAATAACAGTACATATATATATAAACTAGGACACTATCTTACAAATTGGTGCTCTGAAAGTAATACCTCCTATTTTATTATGTTGGCCCAGGATGTCAGAAGCAAATGTTGGTGGTATAGAAGTAGAGGTGGGAATGTCCTGATATTCTGCTCCATTTTGTTGCCGTGTGACAGATGGCAGCAGAGGGACACTCTGACAAAATGACATCTGACATGGAAGTGTGGTTGAAGCAAAGGCGTGGAATTGAATTCCTCCATGTAGAAAAAATGGCATGCACTGACACTCATTGACACTTGCTGAATGTTTATGTTTGTGGATGTGAGCACAGTGCGGCGGTGATGATGTGTTTCTGCAGTGGCGACAGTGACAGTGGGTCACCTCCACTGGTAGAGGTTTTTACAAGCATGGCATGAAGGCTCTTGTTCATTGCTGCTGAAAATACATAGCTAATGGTGGTGACTATGCTGAAAAATAGTGTTTTGTAGCTGAGATTGGGCTCTATCAAATAGTGTTATTGAACTCTTTGTATCTGCTGTAGTTTCCATGGAAATAAATGGGAGGCATTATTTTCAGAGCAACCTACGTTCTATTTTACAGCTTAAACAGCCTTTAGGGAAGATCTGTGCTTTCATTCTAGGGAAATAAAAAATAATAATAATAATAATAAAAATCCATATTCATTTCATCCTTTTAGTCTCAAAACTTACAGGAAATGTAATGAAAAATGATTATCAACAGGGTTTTAGAAGTGAGCTATCGGCTAAAATAGAGAATTCAAACTCTGCCAGAGGTGTTCATGGGCCATTAAAAATTAAAAAGAATGTAATTCCATACTCTGCATGAGTAGGTCAGCTCCAGCTTCAAGTTCTCACTGGAACTATTTAGGTTTTGCTTCTTCACCTGAAAAATGTGTGGACTGGATATTCATCAGTTCTGGTTTCGATCATTGACTTTCCCTTGCAGCAGAATATAGCTGAAACACTGTATATGTCATGCATCATACAGCACTGAATCAAATGATTTATGAGTACCTGACAACCATCTGATGCTTCTAATTTGTCAGTCAAAAATGTGAACTGTGAAAAAAATCAGAGAGCTTTTCGTATTTGGAAACACACCTGGGGAAGATCAGTCATACTTAGTTTCCTCACATACCCATCAATGCACATGGAAACTGTAAGGCAAGTAGAAAACTCCTCCTGCTCAGCCTCTCCGTTTACCTGAAGTTCTTCAATATGTTTTATACATATGCAGAATCTTTGCCAAGGTTATGAAGAACGCTGGAGGTGCGTGTGCATACTTGCTCTTGCCCTCCCCTGCTAAGCTGTCCTAGGGGTGCAGAGCAACCGAAGAACCACTTCTGCAGGTCCTTGCTCCGAGGTCTCTGCTGCTGCGGTGTGGCATGAAGCCTACAGTGCTGGGTTTCCTCATCCCCAGCCTCAGCCAGGGAAATTTCCCACTGGTACTCCCTTCACAAAGGAAAAATAGTGTTTCTCCCTTTCTGCAGCCAGTAAATACATGCTGCTTTTCTCTTACATACCTAGAATTTTGGTTTTGCTTTTGTCTCCATTTTGTTTGTAGACCGACCAAGGAAAATGATAAAAGTGTGGTAAGTCTTTTGCATTTGCCCTATATTTCTAGTTCTTCCCGTTTTCCCCATGGTCCATTTCCAGCATACTAGCAGTATGACATATTGCTTAAGCTGGACTCTGTGGATTACTGAAGTATTTTGTTCTCTTAATGAGGGAAATTTGGCATTTGTTTACCATAAGTCCTGCCTTAATCATTTCAGACTGTGGTAAATGTTTGCTCAGTGTCCCCTAACAGCTACTAAAAGTAATAACACATATTCTTAGGGGATTACAATGTCTTGCTATTATGACAAATGTTTTTTTTTTTTTTTTTTCTGGAATACCATTATGTAGAAATTTCCTCTCTGTATGTTATCTGTGCTGTTGCAATGATTCAGGAAGGGTCACAATTCGTTCAATTTCCATTCTATCTGCAATTCCAAAAATCAAGAGACAAAAAGAAAGTCCACGTAGAGAGCAATGTCTCTGAAGAGCTGCCCTGGAACAATCACAGCTTAACCTGGAATCAAGGAAATTAATTTCTCTGAGGCAGCATGTATAACAGGAAAAGGATGAATAACCTAGGTGGACTTTCTCACTCACCAGTGTCATCTCTTGATGAGCTGGCTGCAACGTTTTGCACAGCCAGAGAATATGGATCTGGCCATATCCTTACAGCCAGTTCTACATTGGGCATAGAAAGCTCCTTTCCATGCTGGTGCAGACTTGCTGTGTAGATAGCTTTGTGTATTTAAAATGCCTGTGACTGCATCTTGCATCTATATATCTTCAGAAGAGTTTGATTTCTAAAGTTGTTTCAATGATAAGGTACTTTGTGAATTTGAATGACATTTTCTTATTGCACATAAGCATTGATTTAAAACTTCTGCCTTTCTTATACTGATAGTTAACCAGTAGGAAACCATAAGGTTTAGACTCATTAATTCAAGTTAGAAAAATGGCTGAGATGCAATCCTAATGACCATTCACATTTTCCACAGGATTCTTATCACACAGAGCCTGCTGAGACACCATTTCACAAAGTAGTTAGTGACAGACAACCTTGCCATACTGCTGAGGCAAATTGTTGCATTTGATTCTAAAAATTGCAATGCTACAAGTTTACAGTGGAAAAAAAGGAGAACAGATATTAAATCTACTGTAAAGTCTCTGGAGACACAATTATGGCTTATTTCTGGTATTCTGAATAGCTAGACTCAACATAATCACAGTCTCATTTTAACCCCAAAACTGAGTGGTTTTCTCCTTGGCACTTCTCTGCTCATGGACTCACTAATATGTAGAAATGCATATTAAACAGTACTCCGATTCCCTTTCAGAGCAGCATGATGAAGAAATGTGTTCATGTATAAAGTGTTTGAACACACCGGAGAGTGGGGATGACTAAGTTGCTTTCTTCCAGAGGCTCAGTCAAGCTCTTTTACATTTTTAAATCCCTTTGATTGTGGATTTTAACTTCTGAGCCCTAAACTTCCATGATTATCATGAGTCTTATGATAGTGTTTTCTTATCAAATTTTATTTTAGAGAAAGATAAATTCTAGTGCTTATACCTTCAGAAAACATCTCAATAACTTGACCATAAAAGCTCACAAAACAGAGGAATCACTTTTTTTTCCCTAATGTTATGATTTGGAAAATGGCAAAAAGGTTATGATTTCTGAAGATCAGCAACTCCTCCTTCACAACCTGCTGTTGTTTTGTTGTGTGTTGCAGATAAGTAAGGGCTTCCTACTGTATCTGGAATTTAGGATTACAAATCTAATAAGAATAATTCTAGATTTATTATGATTTTTAAATCAACAGAAATATGCCAACTTCCTAACATTGCCTTATTAAGTTTTCTAACAAATAACTAGTTCAGCAAAAGACAGAGTCCTCAGGACATGCTGGTCCAAAAAATGACAATAACATAGGCTCTTTCTTGAAAGGTAAATAAATGCCAGAAACTATCTTGTCACCTGCTGTAAGCATATACACACACTTATGGCAATATCTCTGTTATTCTGGCATCAAATCTTGCATCTTCTAATCCACTAGCATCTTTCCTTCAGTTCTCAAATGTTTGGGGGTATGTCACCACCTCCACTAGTCATTTGCAGTGCTTGGCCAGACTCCTGAGACCCTCTGTTCTTGAGGCATCATCCTTCACTTCCTTTTTGCCCAACTCCAGTAACCTCACACTGGCTCACTTCTGATATCTGGACCTTTTCCTCCTTGGGCCAGATGCTTTTATATGTACTTCCTTTTAGCAACATATCCACAGAGTCCTTCCTTACTGTTTCTTTATATTGCTCAGCCTCTTTCCTTTGGCCCAATTTCTTACAGTTTATCTTGCTGTTTGATACTTCCTGCCCATAAAATTTACTAGTGAATGTCTACAAGGTTTTGGGACATATAAGGCTGATTTCAACTTAAAATAGCTACCTAAATGTAAGCAATAGCGCCAAATCTGCATGAGCTGTGTTACGTAAAAATGACATAGCAGTAATCACAGTATAGACAGACCCCTGAGACTGGCACTTCACCTTATCTAACTCATACCATAACTTTAAAGTGCTGCAGTCATCACAACCTACATTTATCCTCATGATTAATGAGCTCGAGTGCATCTAAGGCTGGACTGCCAACATGAGCAAAATTGAGCCATTGTTCAACCTTTGCCATATGGGAAACAAATACTGAAATCTTTCACTGGAGAAAACTTTTCATTTCACCTGCAGATTCCCTCTCCACACATTATTCCAGACAGCACTGCATGGATACTGCAGTACTTTTCCTATTTTTAAACAGTGTGAGGCACTTGGCTGGGAATTCTCCATGCTCTAATGTGTGTTTGATCAAAAATTTAGCTACCTCCTATAATTTAATTGTAAAATGAACACTTCCTCCTCCTGCAAATGATGTTTCCATGGAAACTGCTCATGACACTGTTTCTACAGAATGGAGGGGTTTTATTAATGTGTCTTTCTGTTTTTTTTTTCTGAAAATAAAAGACAGCTCTAGCTCAGAGTCCTGAGGCTTCCACATTTCTCATTTGTTGCAGAAAAAATATTATCTGAATATGAGGTACATAAAGCAAGCCATACTACTATAATAGAGTAAGAGTCTGAATTCTTAGTTCCATAGAGCTTAGGCTGAGAAGGGGTAGTTGAGGTGGAATTGCATTTTCTATTTAAAATTGTTCATATGGAATAATAAAAGATACCTGATATGGGATGATACAATTGTGATTTCAGAAGTCAACTGTAAGCATCACTGATCAGGGACATTTTGAGTACAGTGGGAGTCTCCTGAAAACCAAGCAATCAATGCCATCAATATAATCTTCATTGTAGGAAATGCTCATTCGTTCTCTCCTTAGAAGCACTGTTAGCATGAAGGAAGCATCAAAGACAACTTCCTATCCTTTCGGTCCACCTTGTAAGTAACTAGTATGCCTAGCAACACCTTTCTGCAAACATACATGTGAATACTCAGACCACCAGGCAGATCCTATTTTATCATGCCAAATAGTATCACACTATGTCCACAGGCATTGGGAGTAAGTGGACTCTGAATCTTTCATGCTGTGAACCTTCCACACAGGACAAGAATCTTTTTGACAACTGATCCATGATTTGCCTCTACATCAGTAAGAAAGACTTCTGGCGTCTGTTCTCCAACTACAAAAAATCTAAAGCATAGTCTATCTTTCTTCTACCTGGCAGCATGGAAAGATTGAGTTGATGCTGTGGTATTAAAGGCCATTCTCATCCAAAAAAAAATTGGCAAATGTCCTCCATTCATTGACTTACTGTATAAAGCAAACTTTTGCACTCACCTTAAAAACACTTATCTGAGGTGCACACAAGGAGACTTCAGCTCTGGGTACTGCTCCCCATCTGAAGTGTGCCTGCAGTGTTAGGTGGCAAAGCCTCATATGTTTATGATTAAACTATGTCTGCAAGGTCTCATCCACAACTGTTACAATTAAAGAAATATTTTCTAAAAGGGAGACCGTGAAAGGGCAGGAATTATGTAATGTCTATGATCTCTTTCAAATCTGTGTAGACTTCTATTTGGTAAGTCCTGGATAACAAGTAAAGACAACTTTGCATAAAACCTGTTTTGCTGATACAATTTCCCCTTCAAAAGAGAAAGAGCAAACCCTTATCCAGAAGTTAAGCTGTATTTAAAACAGAAATATATTTATGTTGCGGAATGCATACTTGACAATTTTACTTACTGTTCTGCTACTGAATGCAAAATGGTCTTTGTCATCCAATTCTTTCTCATTTTTGCTATTAATTAGCAAGTATAGAGAACAGAAAGCATATTAAAAGGAGTCAACAGGAGGCAACCTTCTGATGACATAAGAAGATGCCATGGCATTTGTTAAAGAAATCCCACTACAACTCAGCCAATTATATCTAGAGGTCTCAATTTGTTACTTTTGATCTAGGATTATATGACTTGCTTTCCTCTTGTTAATTGACTAGTTCAGAATTTCCTGAACATTATATGATCTTTGATGAAGCTGCTGTCAGTGCTTTTCATCTGTTCTCAGAACTCCATTTAATAATACCAGCAAAAGATAATGACAGCTGAAGTCTTGATATCTGTGAGAATGTCAAAGTCATCTTTGACTCTGGATACCAATCATGGCAACTTCAGCTGAAAGATAAGGCTTCCCTGGTTGGTCTTTATGATTTGGAGTTGCGAGGGATAAGGTATTTCTTGATCCTAATATCTGAATTACACCAACTAGCAAATGGCTTGCAGTGAAAGAATCCCTGTAGCGTACTGTTAGGGCAGGTCTAAGGTTTCTAATACTGGATGATCAGCACAAGTGACTAGTATCACTTGAATTAAATAACACAGAAAGTACATCTTTAGATAGTGGTACCTCTGTTCTTACCTACCAATAAGTAATCATGTTTTCCAAGGCCTTTAGATTCTAACCTGGAAGATAATGTGGGTATGGGAAGTTTGCCATGCAAATCAGTTTTGGGTTAATTTGTTATCTAGGCATCTGAAGAGATAAAGCTCTGTGACATCTGTATCATTTGCTATAAATGAATAAGTGGCACTTGATTATTGTAAACCATGTCAATAAGTATTGCTAAATTTCAGGAAGAATTCTTTTTTCTTTTTTTTTTTCTTATACTGATTTTTATTTCTTAAGGAGCAGATTTTCCAACTTACCCTGCTGATTTGGAAATGACGAGAGTTAGCAGCACTTCGCCAGTTTCACAGACTTTAATAATACACTTGCTAGATGAGGCGTTCAAATAACTTTCCTGTGGCCTTGTGAATTTTACATTTTTCAGCCTGAAAAAGAGCCCACACCTGCGTGTAAAAGCTATTTCTATAACACTACATATATGAAGGACAACTAGGTTTTATAGCTCAGCAAAGAGAGATCTAAGCTGATCTTCCCTGCTGCTAACTTCAGACATTCACCTTTATTTGAGTACAGCTCTACTTTTTTTGCAATCCAGTCCCTTCCCTTGCAGGATGTAAAGGCAGAACTAGTTTTCACAGTCGCTAGGTATTACCAGTCACTTGTTGCATTAAAAATTGTCGGAGTACATACCATGTCCTCTCTATCCCTTGTATGGCTATTCCCATGCTTGATCCTCCACAGTGGCAGCAATGATAGGATTGCATACTCAGGTAGTGACAATGAACTGTTATCTCCAGTGGAGGTGCTTTTTGACAGGCTGTGTCCCAGCTAGGGCACCAAAATGATTCCTTTCTATGACCATTTACAGCAAAGCCAAAACCAAGGCCACTACTAGCACTGCACAGAAGACAATATTCAGAGCTGGGCAGAGAGATGTGATGGATCTCCAGTTAATCTAGGAGGCTTTTGGAGTGCCAACCTACAAGACCTATGTTTTCATGTGTTGCCTCTGTCATTATCCTAAGCTGGAATGCCATGCCTTAGAGACTAAGAACTTCTAAAAGTCATTTTAAGATAAACAAAGGAAATAAAGATTTGTAATACTATTTTTCCTTAGCTGGACAACAGAGCTCAATCCATTCATTACTAATTCTGTAAACACTACCTAGAGCATTCTTCTCAAAAGAAAGCAAGATTAGTGAGAATAGTTTTAACAGCTTTGAGAGAAATTTTATACCAACAAGGATTGTAATGCATGTAAACTATATTTTGTTGAAAACGAGGATAGAAGCTGTGCACAAACAAGCAGGGCATGGTAGCTTTGGAGTCCAATAGAAGCCGTGCTTCTAGCATCAGGAATTGCAATCTGCTGTCTTATCCATAAATATTTTGTGATATATAGCTCATACTTTTCTCTTAAAATTGTTGCATAGGCCTTTCTTACAAAACAAGCTACCTGTGACATTTCCGTATTAAAACATTTAGACACTTTTTACTTAAAGCCTTGCGACAAAGAAAGATCTTTAAAGCAGTTTAATTAAGTGGCAACCTCATTTTGTCTAATGCATGGATGTTGTGACTCAGCTCTGCTGGCAACATCTACCTTCAGAAAGCTGAGTCAATTTATAGCTTCATAAAGAACAACTTATAAAGACCAGTGCTAATACGCTGTTTCTGATATTTTATTGATCAGTGTAGGTGTCTGAATGGTGATTTCCCACTGCCAGCTCCACTGAGTAATAGCTTGTGAGCTCTTTAAATATTAAATATCGCTGGAAGATTTGTTTTCCACAAACAGGGGAATCCCATTGTTTAAGCCCTTGCAGGGTTATTGTATTATGAATAATTGAAGAAACCGAACTGAAAGGTTAAGGCTCCAAGCAACTCTCCCACAGCTCTGAGAAGAGCTAGCTGAAAACTAATGGAAAATCACCCGAAGTTTGGTTGCTTGTTTCATTAACTTTTAAAAATCAGTATTATTCTCATAAGCAGATTATAGTTTGCAACAAACAAATCATGAAAGCTTATCTGGAGACATTCCACAAACTGATGTAATCAAGGTTTCCAATAGTCTGTTTAGTTTTCTTGACAGAAATCCTAGGAACAGAAATCAATCTGATCATAAAGTGCAGGAGCATAGTGCTGGGAGATTAGTGAAGCAAGGTTTGGTAAGGACAAAAAAAGCTCCTCAGACCAAGCTTTTCTAACTGGATTAGAAGATTTCCAAATATTTTTTGACCAACTTGTGGCTGCTGGCTACAAGATAGGCTGTGTTTTCCTCAGTCTGGAATACCTGGTGCTCAAAATTGTTCCACTGTAAACAAGGATGTGTTTAAAGAAATTGATCCTAGGTTTATCTGAAGATCAGCATGTTTATCTGAAGAAACATATTTTTCATTCATAGAGTTGTCAAATTACTGAAAGAAAAACACATGAAAGGTATCATGTTGTACTATATGCAAAATAGCAGTGAAGCAGAGATGACTGGCAGGTTGAGCCTGCAAACAGTTTATTTACCAACACTAAAATATCAGATATTCCTCTCCTTCCTATGACAGAGACGAGTTTTGAGATTCAAATCAGCACTAGGAAAGCAAACACTTTTATTTAACTGTCATTAAGCTAAGCAGATTAAACCTAATTTCAATGTAAACAAATTTTATTCACTAGAACTGTGTTTATTTTCTTCCAGTTAAGCTCCATTACTTACTAGAGCAAGAAAACAACATTAGCATACTAGCCTTTTCTTAAAAATAGAGTGACATTAAGAACACATTAAAGTATCTTAACATCCATGCACTCATCTTCCTTAAGGAGCAAACAGTCAGGTATTTAAAAATACCTTGTTCATTCTGTTGCTGCTGAATTTTAAGAGCAAAATGAACCATGAACTAAACAGTACCATCTGCATAAAAGTGATACAACATACAGCTAGGAATATCTTATAGGGCATTGTGGACATAATTAAGAAATCTATCTCACCTTTAACATGCCAGAGCTCAACAGCTAAGGAAAGCACAATCATGGAAGAAAACATGGGGTCACAGTTTGCTTACTTTTGATTTTTTCTTATGAAATTGTTTGCTATTGACTTTCTATGCATAAATGAAACATTCACATAGATGATCATTACCATTGTCACCTAATGCAAGATCTTTAACTTTCAATTTGTAATTACTTTTAGAATTTGGCAAGGTTCTCCCAATCCTCAGAAGAGCGTATTGAGGCAAAACAAAACTTTGTCTGTAAAAATTAAATTACATTGGTCTAGTTACATACAAAAAAACCTTCATGTCTTTTCCACCAATTTGCTATTATATCTTTTCTTTAAATATTCAAGGAATGTTTACATAATGTTGTCCATTCTGAAGAATTCTTGTAGCACTCACAGCAGGGTATGAGGATTTCAACTGCACACAACTCTCATTAAAATTTAGCGAACTGCAGAGGAATTAGTGTATTACAGACAAGTTAAGCTGTAAGGAAAACCGAAACAGACAAATAACACCCCCTCCCTTTTTTCTTTCTTTTTTAACTAAAAGAAGGAAGAATAATGTTTTTGTACAAGATTCTTCCTATCGACAGTGGGATAAGGAGCAGCGTTGTGATTAGTGGTCTATTGCTACCCACTGTTCTGAGTTGTCCTGTTTTTTGTGGAATAATCTGAAACAATGTAGGGAGAAATTAGTAGCATCTTAATCAGATTCAATCATCCACCACTACTGCCTTTGTGGGCCAGTGCGTGCAGTCATTTTTGTTTGCAATCCATGGATATTTTGGAGCAAGAATAGGAGGTTCAGTAGAGCAAACCTGCATCCTACGAAACATCCCTGCTCTGCACAGCAATTCCAAACTTACCCCCATGAATTTGATTCTCCCTACGCATTCAGTGATGGAGGAAAGCAGATGGGCTACACTTACAGAGCACCTCTGTTTTTCTCTGAGTAGACCCCAGAGTACTTCAGAGATTTGACAAAGCTGGCTACATCCACAGACAAACGACCTCAGGCCATGAGAGCAAATGAGCGTTACCGAATGTGATTCCATTAATTTCAGTTAATATACTGAACTCATGCAAATAATTTGCTGCGATGTTGTGAGAGCTAAGGAGTAGCTCAGGCAGGGAACAATTCTGTTTGAATAACAATTGTCCTCTTTTCATCTTAATCTCTGAAAAAAATGATGAAGTAGACCCTGCAGGCAAATCATGATTGATAGGGTGCCCATGAGCCTGATAGGATGCCACTAAGCTAACTCTGCATTAACATTTAAAGAGCCAATGAATCTGTTGTTTTGTTTAGCTCTATGAACTGTTTTTCACATGACAGCTGTGGCATACTGAGATTAATTGATGGATTATTATGTGTCCTCACAGCTTTGAGTGTATTAACCTTGATGGCCTTTTACAGTTAATCTCAGCTGAAAAGGAATATTACACTAAAAATTCTGAGAAAATCAATTTTCTCCTCCTTTCCTAGCAGCATTTATCAGACACTAAATTAGAAAAGAATGATATTTAAAGGTTGCTTTGCTGGATTTGCAAACTTTTAATTCCTCCTACAAGTAAAGCTGACCAAGTTGTGACCAGCTTCATTTTCATCAGAAGAGAGATATTTTGGGAAATACAGCAATTGTAAAAGCATAGACCAAGTATTCACAAATAAAGCCTACCTAAATACTGGCTCTACTGCTAGACCACTGATTACTGGAACATCGTTTGCTCTCTTCCACATGTTGATCCACAGCATGATCACACAGGAACAGACATGAAGCTCTTCTTGCTGTGCAAAGCACCATGCAGTCACAAACAGCAAAGTTCCACCATCCATCACAGGAAGAGGAAAGACCAAAGAAAATATTTTACTACTCTGTGGGTTTAATGGTTTCCTCCTGTCCACTGTTTTTACCCAAATATGTGGTATGGAAAGACCTCAAGAATACTAGCTTCATGCTTTCCTCTGTCTCTTTTGACACAGGTACTAAGCTATTGTAATGTTTCTAGCAACAATTTTTGTATAACTTCTGCTAATGGAATTTCAGAGTCTGTAAAAATACACTGCTTGTGCATGATGTAGGTCTCAGGTGCTCCTCAGGAGGGAGTTTGGAGACTAAGCGCTCCTAGAAGGACAAGTAAATCTCATCAGATTTCCCAGCACCGTGCTGCAGGGAGCTCCCTGCGTCATATCCTGCTGTTCATTCATGTCTTATCTTTGTGCCCTGGTTCAGAGTTATAGTCATCTCCAGCACTGTAAAATCATCCTAGTCAGAAAAAGAATCACTTCTTTTCTGTCTAGCATTATCATAACTATACGTATTGCAGGGAACATGGTGTATACCTGAGAGCAGAAATATGTAGTTTAAAAATCTTTTTATTTTTGACTTTGATACATGAAGACAGCAGGGCACTTTTATCAGGCTATTTGCCTCGAGCATTCTGAATTATAATTTTCCATCAGCCCCTTCATGCAGATACCACCCAGCTGGAGAGTGAAGAACAAAGTCTGAACACTTCTTTCTAGAGAATACACTTCATTTCTTTCACAGTTACGCTGTTGCCTACTATACTGAGACAAATTTTGCTTAAATAGGAAAAAAGATTCTCCAAGAAACTCCTTCATTCCTTTATACCTTCATTTGAGATGTGCATGGGTTTCATCACAAGTGATCCTTGTTTCTTATGGCTGTCTTTCCTATGAGCATAGTCTTTTCTCAGCAAGGCATTTCTTTTCTGTATGTATTTACTTCTTCTGAACACTTCTTTTTTTTGAAGAGCCGCAAAATTCAGCTATATAGAGAGTTACCTTACATCTTGCAATATCTTGCTCGAGCCAGTAAAATTAGTCTCTAAAAACAAGCCCAAAGTATTCTCCTTTTGATGCTGCGTACTGTCAGCAGATGTTTTCTAAACATGTGACTCTTACAACAAATGAAATTACCTTTTCGAAAAGAACACAAAAATTGCTAGACTTTCTGTGCCATAGAAGGACAGAGAACTGCAGGACATAACCACAAATGTCAGTAGATAGGGAATCAAATGCAATTTTCTTGCTATTCATTAAGATTGTATAACCAGCAATGGCAAAATTCTTGCATACATACCTCCAGTCCAATTCAGAAAACCAGATTTTTTTCCCTGTCTTTATTAGGAGCCACATTTTCTTTGAGCTAACAGCAAAGAGAAATGTGTAACTCTGAGCCGAATGTGATACAGTCAGAGGTAGTTCCCACACTGAACCCAAGCTTGCTTAGAACCTCATTTATAAAGAGCTAGTGACACTTTCACCTGAAGACTGAATACTCTGCATACTAAAAACCCCACTAGATAATGCAAGAGAAATGCATACAGTGTCAGCACAATTCTGAGGACTCTCATAAGTCATCAGGAGATGTCTGTGCAGGAGCTGAGAGAGGGCATGCAAGAATCATAGAATCATAGAAACACTAGGTTGGAAAGGACCTACAAAAGCATCTAGTCCAACCGTCCTCCTATCACCATCCCTACCCACTAAGCTACTAAATCATATCCCTTAGCACCTCATCCAGACGCTTCTTGAACAGCGCTAGGGATGGTGACTCCACCACCTCCCTAGGCAGGCCATTCCAGTGCCTGACCACTCTTTCAGAGAAAAAGTTTATCCTTATATCCAGTCTAAATTTNGTCATAGGAGGAGATGAGGTTGGACAAGCACAACCTGCCCTTCGTGAACCCGTGCTGGCTGGGTAAGAAATGACATCAGAATACATTTTAAAATGAAGAAGATAGATTGGTCCACAGTCTTTTATTTATTTTTTTTAACCGATCTGAGAAAGGTGATGGAGTCTTTAACAGCTATAGCACAGCTAATGTAAATGCATTAGAGAAATACAATTATCTTATTCAGTAATATTCAGAAATAATGGACTAACATTTTTCACAAAGCCAGTTACTGACTCTAAGTTGCCATCTTGCTCTTTAAACGCAATTCACTTAAGCTGTGTGAAAAGGATCAGGCAGCTGGGTGGACTAAGACCAAGGATCTGGTTAAGGGGAGGCAGCATCCCTGTGGTAATCACCTGGGCTGCACGATTTGTGCATAGGCAGCGCAGAGTGGAGGTAGATGTCTTTGTGCACAGGTGCTCGCATACTCCCATCTGCTGCTCCGCATTTCTGGAACAGATCAGCTTTCACAGAACCATCTGCACAGGGACATTTCTAGGAATTGGCTTGCATTTTGAGACTGTGACAACTCTTTGTGCTTCCCCAATAAAAACAAAAAGGAACATATTTTAGGAGAAGTACAGTTAATGAAGGCTTTCCCTGCATGCTACAAGGAAAACTTACCTTTGTTCATGTTTATGAGGTACGCTACAAACAAATAAAATCAAATGTTCTTGAAAGCTGATGAGCTGTGTGACCTAAACCCTCAGGGTGGGTGCTCTCAGGGACCCTCACAGCTTTTCCATGTCTTGCTAAAATGTGAGAAGTTCCTGAATTTGGGAGATAAGGTCAGCTGCAGAAGGTATTATTGTTAAAGAAGTATAGGAAATGTGTCTTAAGGACGCATTTATTAATTACTTCATATTTTTGCCATCATCAAAACATACCTAAGCTATGTAAGGCAGGCCTGAGAAACACTGCACACAATTACACAGCGACCACCTCCTCCACCATCCAGGTGCCAACAGGTTCATACGTTTCATAAGCTGGGAGCCCACTGGGCGCTGCCATGAGGCAGTGGGCAGTTTTTCTCAGCAGATAGAAATATCATCCTAGTTTTCTAAACTTGGTCCCACAACCTGAAAGTGAACCCACCAACACAGTCACAGACTCAGGGCAGGCAAGGGGGAAAAAGGATGCCTGTGCTCTGCTGACCTCCAGCTGACCAGAATAACGTGAAACTGATTTATTTAAATTTGAACAGGTGATTTGCTGCGTCCATTTTTGGTGTACATGCTTATGTTGCAATTTTTAAATATAAAATATCCATGTACGAGCCTTTCATTTCAAGGTACATGAATGCTTTAATTTAATATGATAGAAAAAAAATTCCCTCTGCCTGACTGTGGCAGTTATGCTTTGAATTTATCCTTCAAATCAGGGAAATAAATGAAGAAGTTTACCTAATTGCAGGAGAAATCTACATCCTACTACAAACTGACCACACAGCTTGTCTAATGACTGGAAAGCATAGCTTTGAAATGTGCATAAACAAGGCTACTGCTAAACGTGTTAGGATGTGACAGCATTGAGCATTGCATATCCAACATGAAAACTCTAGTCAATTTAAGGAAAACTCTAAAGGCAGCAAAACTTATCAAGAACTGAGCACCATTGTTTAAAGCACAGTTGCCATCATGATGTAGAAATAATACACAGGACTCTTGCACATGGCTGTATTCCAGCAGGGCTGATGAACATTTCATACCCTGCTGTCTACTCCATTAAACTCATTTTATACCCGTGCAAGGCCATTATTGTAAATAATGAACAGTAAATAGACAAATCCATTTGGAAACAATCTGTTGATGAAAATGAGCCTAAGTCATGCAGTTAATAACATCATTATAAATAAAACTGTTTCAAAGGAAAAACAAAATTCTGTTAAAGAGATTTTTGTTTGTAATGGTCTCTATCCCAGCTGTACCCTGAGATCTCTCCTAGATGCTATAGGCATAAAATAACAACCACTGTCTCAGATAGTACATGACTAAAAAAGAAGGATGAAACAAATATCCATTGAAGTGAGGTGACCTGACTGAAAATGCACTGACCATGGATATCAACTTAGAAAGAGAATAACTCTCTCAACATGGTGCGCGGCTGTGCACTTCTTCATCCTCAGACCTGGCTGACTCCTGAGTAAATAGATGACACCAAGCACTTGAAGCTAAACTTTCTGTGCAATGGGAATCTCCTCTCTTCTGTATCTGTAACATAGATAGAGCTCATGCCTCTTCTAGCCTAAAGATGAATTGCCTAATATCTTGCAATAAATTCTCACCAGTAAAGCTCTCACAGTGTCTAATGATGTTCTAAGCATCAAAAAGACTCATTTGTACCTCACTTGGATAACACTTCATCTGTCAGGTCAAATCCAGCAGAGTTTTTAGAGCTTCATGAGCATATTTGCTGCAGAAGAGGAAAGACAGAGGAAAAGGAAGTGAGCATGTGCAACAAGTTTTCAAGTGGAGAGATTTTAACTGTTCTTTATTTGCAGCCTTTCAGTGTAATAACACCAAGGTGATTAGCTATTCATTCACAGATAGGATGCCCGAAAATGTGAAGTGCTAAATTCATTTAAAAAATTGTGATAATCTAACAGGGTCAGAAAGGATGCACAATTTGCTTTGGCTGTACCAGCATGTCTGGAATGTACTACAGTGCTGATACTTCCATCTGCATTAACATACAAAATAACAGCTCAATCAACAAAGCAGAACAGGAAATATTCTAACACTTAGAAATTAATAAGACTTCTGTATGGGAGCGTGAAGTCTATTGAGCAGGCTGCTAATGTATTTGGATTTATTTCAGAGATACTCATTATCTCTGGGCAGATGATAGTGAGCTACATTTAAACTGATTTTCATTTCACAAGCAGTAAAATGTTATGGAAAGATAATAAAATGTGACCATTTAGACTAATATTTCAGATAAGTCCCACAAATGCAATGGGTATTTGTAAAACATTTTCTTTTGGCAAGACATTAATTTTAAATTAAATTAATTCATTTGAATGCTTGAAAGACAGCTGAATGAAGTAACCATGAGGGGATCTAATTCATGCAAATGTCTTGGAGAAGATGAAACAGACCATGGGTGACCGCTGCTCAGGTGCAGGGTTAGATAAGTACAAGAAGAGAGGGTATTCACCACACAAGGACACCTGTGAACTGCACAGGAATTCACCAAAGGACAGGAGAAGATTAAGGCAATTTTTTCCTGTTTTCTCTTCCAGTCTGTTTCCACATTCTCCTCTGCCTCACTGCAACTCTTAAACAGTAAAAAAGGCAAAAATCCATGAGTTTGTCGTGCACGTTCACCCAGGCTTACAGTTTGAAATTTCTGAGCTATCATTTTGCTATTAAATTCTGCTCTTCCTCTACTGTTTTAAAAATGTAACTTACATTTGATTTGTTACTGCCGTAATACATCTATACTTTTCTCCAGCTGATCTCTCTACCGTACATCAGTCAAAAAAAGAGCATAAATCTGAGAGTGAACAAGAATCCACAGTGTCTTGGAGAGTTCATGCTTTTGACCTGAAGCTAAAAGAAATAATATAATACTTTGGCTTAGGTCGTTTCTGACAAAAAAGAAGTTAACTTTCCAACAAAGGTACAAGGAAATTTCTTCAAGCTTCAGAAACCAGAGACTGAAATATGATCTGAGCAGCACTAGAAGATATTCCAAAAAGCAGGATTTACTTTAATGATACATTCCTTCCTCAAATATATTACTTTCAAGAATATTAACTTGGGAACTAGTATCCCTGTTTTTTCTCTTCTCCACAGCAGTAAAAAATAATAATAATAAAAAAAATTCTTATAATGCATGAAGCTTTATTATGCCCAGTATGGAATAAGGCAGTTTTGTGTTATTAGCCAGAAATCAGGGAATTTGCTTGTGATTTCTTAGCAGGATGTTCATTTCTTTAATGAGCAAGTCATCAAGGTTTTACAGTATTTTTCTGGAAAATCTACTTTTTGAAGAAAACTGTTCAACAATTTCATTTGTCTGCACTCCAGAAGAAGAATCCAGTACAAGCCTTCTTATTAGCTTGACGAGTGTTTAATCAAAATATTTTATATGAGATTATATGAATCAAACATTTTTATTTTCTTAATTTTCATGATGTCACTCTTCTAACAGATAAAAACACTCGTGGGCAGGTTCCCTTGCTAAGGAAAGGCTTTGACTAACCTGAGTGCAGCAGGAAAGGTAATACAGTAGGAAACCAATGCCCCAGATCCCCAGACATTCAATTTTTTTAAATTAAAAAAATAATAATAATTTTAAGTTAAAAGAAAGGACTGCATGAACAGCTATTTTATATTCAAGCTTGACAAATAAGGAGTAAATGTCTGAGATTCTAAAGGCAGAAGACACTTTGGGTGAAATATACAGCAATATACAGAAACATGAGCATTTGCGATGCCATGGGTGGAAAGAATGGCAGGTAAGATGAGGTGGTGGCACTCCTGGAGCAGACAAGGAAAGGGCAGGAGTTGCTACAGGCTTGTGCTGAGGGAGGAAGGCCACTTGCGTGTAACAGATGACACAGAGAATGCTGTGCTGCCTTTTTGTATTAGGGTTCACAAAAAGTATGGCATGCTTAACATAGTTAATATTAGCAGGTGGACAGAAATGCAGGCCAGAACAGTTAAAGGGCATAATAAAGAGTGGGTAAATTGACTGAACTCAAGTCAGTGAGGCATGCTGAGATGTACCCTAAAGCCAAAGAAGTCTCTTGTGAATCATTATCCTTGAGAAGACACGGAAAGCTGGTGAAAAGCAAGCACCATGCTTCTGTTTACCCAGAAAGGATCCAGGGAATTAATTAATATATCAGCTTGTTTCATACACTGAAAGGCACAAGAGCAAATGTTAAATGATCAATTAGTAAGTACAAAGTGAATAGCAAGGTGATCCAGTGGATGTAGCATTTTTCATGTATATTGAAGATGATTTTAAAATCATATTGGTTAATTATTCTCAAAGGTTATTGTGGGTAAAATGAAGAACAATTAGTTTGTTTCACAGTAGGGAAAGATCAGAAGCCAGCCTGGAGGTTAGAGCGACTTTCTACCTCATAATGACAATGAAGTGTCACAAGTGCATGAAAAGGTTAAGTAAACTAAGCTGAAGGTTTCCAGGTAAATATCCACTAAAGAGCATTTAAAAGTCATGTCTCAGCAAGAAAATGAAATAACAGACTATGACATATCTTCCAGCTCTTTATTTCTCAGATTCTATTTCATGTACTATAAGGGAGTATTTTACTTACAGTTTCCAATACATCTGTATTTTTCTTTCAGATTTTCATATACTGGTTTCAAAGGCAATGTCATATGTCCATCATAATTCTTGCTAGCTCAGAGCTCTGAGGAGACCTTCAATGTGTGCAATGACTTTCATAAGACTTGAGCTCATCACGTCATGAGATTTTATGAGAACACTTGTTCTCACTCTCTCAAAAACAAAGGAAAAACCCTCCTCTCAACATTTATAGTCTTATAGCTAAAAAGAAAAACTTGACAATGTGACCAAAGGGTAATCTAAGACTCAGAAATCATGAAGAATAAGATTAATGTATTTTAACATTGATTTTCAGAAGCTCGATAAATTATTTTTTAAATGTTCAGGACTGGCCATAAGACAAAGAGCAACAGATGTTTTCTCCTAGTATTAGAAAGAATTTCAAGTTAAAGCAAAAACAAAGACAAGTTTAAATTTCCTCCTCTTTGCTGGTTTTGAAGCATCCTACTCTCATGTTGTCTGGTTTAAAGAATTCAGTAAGTTTTTCATCAGCAAGAACAGAAGCGACAAATAACAGGCATTTATTAAGGACATAAAGTGAGCTTTAGGCTCCTGATGACCTATTTTTGATACCTCAGACATGACAGGAGTCTAATGCTGTCACTATATGGTTACCATAGTTATGTTACTACACGCTACTACTGTTTAACATGCACGTTTCCTCTGTGATCGCTAAAGCGATACAAAAATGGTAAAAAAGAGAAAAAAAGAAAAAGAAAAAGAAAAAGAAAAAGAAAAAGAAAAAGAAAAAGAAAAAGAAAAAGAAAAAGAAAGAAAAAAAAAGAAAAGAAAAAAGAAAAAAGAAAAAGGAAAAGAAAAAGAAAAGAAAAAGAAAAAGGTAAAAGAAGAAGAAGAAAAAGGTAAAAGGTAAAAGGTAAAAGAAAAAGAGTAGGCACGCATTATATCAGTCCAAAGTAGATCTATGAGCTGAAGGAATCTTGGCAGAAATGTATTGGAAAAAAAATGAGGCTCTGTTGTTTATATGTGTATAAAGTGCCCCTTGTCAGATCCCACGTGATTTGTCAGATGTAGAATGGCTTCAGTCCTAAGCCAACTCTTACTCTGGAGAACTCAGAAAGCTGGCAAGCAGGAACCAATGTGACATGATTCTAAGACAACCTCTTAGGGTTGTGATAGAACAGTAATATAATTCTTTGTGTATATAAAACCTATAATTTGAACACTGAGTTTTAGGCAGCTTGATCCTTATTCGCTGTGATACTTATACAAAAATATCAATTTGAAAATTAGACCTAATTGGATGCATAAGACTGAAAAAGTCATCACAGCCTGCCTTATTTTCCTTTTTCATTTCAACAGATAATGTAACAGTATTCTTTTAAACATTGTTTTGTAAGAGAGAATATTTTTGTATTAGGTATGGATGAATTAGTTAGGGGTTTCTCACAACTAGATGACATGGGAGATTAATTAAGTGCATTTTTCTTAATACTATAGCAGTCTATCAGAAACAATAACCTTATATTAATTCCATGAATACATTAAACTCTGTCATTATTACTTTATTTTAAAAAGCACATTATTCAGAAAAGGAATGGAGGCAAGATGTCGCAGTTATTTGTACCTCATGGAGATTCATCCATGCTCACCATCTCCTGGTTCCCTATTCAAGACAACTTATCTTCATTGATTGAAACTAAATTGAAAGAATGTTTGACTTTGGGAAAGGAAATGATAAAGAGAGATGCATTTTCATCTTGTCTTTAATATAAATATTTTTAAGTGTTTTAGCTGTTTTGCAAAAGTAGATCTGCTATGGCAAAATAGCTAGCTGAGAAGTGCCATGCGAACAGAGAGGAAGATGCTGTATACTTCTGAAAAGAAGCTTTACTTCACTAGCTTTCATAACACTGAAAGGGTGTTGAAGGACTGCTGAACTAATCAATTACTGCCTGTAATGGCCTCAGAGGAACAGCTGCACAAATAGATTGAACATTACAGAGATCACAGGTGTTGGGATTTTAAGTCAATCATCTGTGCAAGCACAAACATTTAAGGTTGGCATCTCATGTAACACCCTCTCAGACAGTGTGGAAACAAGCTTATCACAGGCATTTTAGCCATTTCTTATACTAGCAACCTATGCTTTCTAAAAGTCTTATCTGCAGAGCCAGAGTGTAATGGTAACAAATCTCTCTAAAAATCAATTACGTTACATCCCCAAACTGGAAGAATTATTTGTGTGGAAAAGCAACAACTGTAGGAACAGGAAGCGTTCTTACATTTTACTTTCTTGCTTCTTCATTTTTGTTTTGTTTTGTTTTTACCCTTGAAAAATGCACAATGTAAGCAGTGCTGTACTTCTATCATTAAACTGTAAAAACAATGTGTCAGATGAATACTCAATGGCAGCATATTTCTGGTATGTGCCATAGAAATGCAAATGACCTCTCTTACATTCATAAGCAGTGAACATCTCATATTAAATGAAGAAATCCATAAAGAAATGAGGATTTCTTTATACTCAAAGTGGAAAAGCAGAAAAAAAGACATTCAGCTTGGAAAAATGAAGTTTTAAAGAACCATCATAAGCAAGAGTACCTTGCTCCTCAAATTATCCTGTTTAGTTCAGAAGAAAAAGTTAGCCAAGATATCAAACCCTGCCATCTTTTACATGATATTCTACAAAATAATTTGTACTGCTTTGAAATTAAAATAAGAATGATGAGTATAAAATGAGATAGAACAACATTTGGAGCAAGCCAGTGCTAATCATAACACGACATGCGAACACTTGCAAAGTGATTGCTCCCTGCTGAGGTGCTCCATTGCCCTATTGTCTGCTGTAGTGCAGAAGAGGTCTGAACCATTGCAAAAAAGGCATGGCAAATCCTTGTGTGTTATCTTGATCTCATTGCAGATGTCCAGACAAAGTGAAGGAGAACACAGAGTGACGTCCTAAGAAGCTCACTCCAAAATCTAGCAGAATTGGAGCAATTTTACCTGAGGCTGTAGAAGAAGATGGTAAAATTTTGAATGCCACTGCTCTTGAGCACACCTTTATATATCTTTTGTGAACTTAATAAGTAGATTTAGTATTACTCATGTTCCAAAATATGAATAATTTAATTTTCATGTGAAGAGGTGTCGTGGTTTGACTCAGCAGATAGCTAAGTTCCACACAGTTATTCACTCACCCTCTCCCCTCCCTAAATGGGACGGGGGAGAGAAGTAGAGAAATATGCAGTAAAATGCATGGGTGGAGATATACACTATTTACTAAGATAGTGAAGAAAACAAAAGAAATGACAGTACATACATATATACATAAATAAAGAGGATACCCAGAGCAAGGGCTCACAGCCAGCAGCGACCCTTCCTCCCGGCTAACCCCCTCCGTAACAAAAGGACTCGGAAATCCCCCCAATCACATGATGTTATATGGTATGGAATAGCTCTCTGGTCAATTTGGGTCAGCTGCCCTGGTCCTGTCCCCTCCCAGTTCCCAGCTCCTTGTGCCCCCCCCAACTGTTTCACTGGCAGAGGAACGCGGAACTGAGTATGTCCTCGGCTCTGTTCAACAATACCAGGATGTTATCAGTTTGTTTTTCTTCTGAGGCTAGAACATAGCTTCATACTAGACACTATGAGAAACATAACTTCTGTTAGAAACTAAGACAAGAGGGTATATTGTGTTATTTCACTAGACTGCCAGTGAGTGGGACTAATCTGCAGCAAAGTTCTGATATCACTGAAATCTGAGACTAAAATTCTATTCACTTGAGTACAGCCATGATTTTATCCAGCTGTACACAACCTGTGTACAGGGAAGCTGCAGCACATCCTAAAAAGAGGGAACTATAATGCAATCATTCATAGTTTTGTTTGATATCTAGGATATAGGAGATATCTATGAGCATGCTGCAAGCCAGTCAGAGCTTTCCTAATTGAATCTGAGTTTTATATGAAACTGAACTGATAGATATAAATAAAGGAAATGGTGCAAAGGCTGTAAAAGGCAAATAAGCCATAAAAGTGCTGCATTCACAGAAAATGCACAGTTTGAAGAAACGAGTTGATATGTTACTTTCTCACAGTTTCCTTTGGCTAAAACTTTTGTAATTTGTCAATAACATAATCCTGAATTTAAACTTCATCATTACTAAAAATGAAGATGATTTTCTTTTGTTTTCAGTGTCTGTAGATTGCTATGAAGTTAAACAAGATGATTTTCTCTCCTTAGTCCTGAGGCTGTACATAGGTGCTCAGCAGCTGTCCCTGTTCTCACTCTTTTTTGCTATGCTGAAGGAAGTGCTTGGGCAGCTACACTGAGAAACAGACAGGGGGAGTGATCCACATGGAAAAAGAATTATTCTTCAAATGTGTTTCTTCATAAATCTCAAGCCAGCACAAGGTAGGATATACAACTGTACTAGAAAACCTAATAAGGGGCAGGAACACAGTGCCATCTGCTTCACTGACATTGCAGTAAAAGTTATTTGTAATACTCACATACATGATTCATTAAAAGATAATGAGGTAGAGATTGTGTTAGATTAGGTAAATGGAATGCAATGTCGATGACAGCTTTAACCAGTCCATCTAATAACATTCACCTCACCTCACCACGTATAACCTTTAGCAGTCTGAGGGCTGCCCTATATTTTATTTTTAATGCTTGTATTCTTTTTCCAAATACCCATGACGGTGAGATCTGAGAAGGTCTTTTTTTTTTT